>CM042154.1:61737595-61804013 GCA_023376005.1 Doryteuthis pealeii
CAATTATTAAATTGATAAAGTTTAAATGAAAATTAATTGAATATGAAAATAAAATATAATAAAATACAAAACTAATAACAAAATATTGCACAATTTCATTTCTGAAAAAAAAAAGAAAGAAAAGCTTCTTCTGGCCTTGCCAACCCACAGAATAGACGTGCGTTTTGCAGCCTCCAAAAATGAGAAGTTCCATACCGTACAACTTTTTCATTGGCTTAATAAAATAAAAAAAATCGTATGTTGCAAAACATTTAGAAAGAAAGAATTATGAAAACAGGCTTTCAACATTTTATTCAGGGAAAAGCACAAGAGGTGGTGGAAGCTTTAGCGAAGGATTTCTTCATCTCGAAAGACAAGAAGTGGTATCAGAGTGAGATGGGGAAAAATGACAGTAAGGTGACTTCAGACGGCGCAACACGGTTTCTTTTCTGAATGCTTTTGTTGTAACTTGAAGAATAATGAAATAAAAGTTGGCGGCGTGACCTACTGTCGGTATCAGCCGGACAGCGAGGGAGTCTATCCCTTTTTCTCTAGCGATAGACCATGGAGATTATCTTGCTGAGGTGGAGTGCCACACTTTACCGCAAAGATCAAATTATCCAATCTGTGCTACTCATGCGCTGAGGTGGTGGGGCGTCGGTATCGAACTCTGAACCTTGTGAGGCCGGTGATCTACCGACTGAGCTAACCCGGTAACGAGCTAACGAGGATAAAGCAAATAAGTTACCAAATTCTCACTCCAGCTACATGCATACATGAATTATTTTTTGAGTTTTAAGAAAATTAATTTTAAATTTTTAAACCACTTTTTTCGGGTATTGAATTTTTATTTTTTTTATATGTTCTTCAGGATTTGATTTTTTTCTTTTCATTCTAGAAAGTAAAATTAGAAATTTTTATCTTAAAATAAACAAAAAAGGTCAAAATCCTCGTACATTCTGAATTGATAAAAAAATATTTTTCTAGTTATTTTTTTAAAAGAAACTAATCTATTTATTATGAAAGGAAGTCAATGAATAAAATACTGAAAATTTCATTAAAATTGGACAATTCCCTGGTTCTTGGCGATAGTTTGATAATTTTTAAAAAATTAATCAAAATGTATTACCTCCCTTATGAATTTTGGGCGAACCCTATTTGGGCGAATTCCAATTAATCTAATTCAATTCTTTTTTGTTTTATAAAGTCTATCAAAATAGTCTAAATTAATTTTAGAAATATTTCTAAAATAAGAGAAACCTATTCTAAAAAGGTTTCTGACCCCCCCCCCCAAAAAAAAAAAAAAACAAAAAAAAAACAAGAAACCAAGAAATTACTAAAATTAGAAAATATTTAAATGAAAAAATATCCAAAAATCTTAAAGCAAAGTAAAAAAAACAAACAAAACAATCAGAAAACGTTAACTCCAAAACAATTGTCCATATTAAAATAAAAAAAAAATGTCTAATTAACATGAAGCACGTGGTCGTTCAAGTCCTACTCTAAGCAATATCTTCGGATTTCAGGAATATATATGAAACAGAACTTTAAAATTAAGAAATATACTTCAAACTTACCTTCAATTAGGGTAATTTAAGATACAGATTTTCTTAATATTATAATATGAATACTTAGTTTTTAAGATAATTTTCTATTACTACCATCGTGTGTTATTTTACGTCACCGTGCTTTCCATTAAAGTCTTGCTCGATGCAATACCTTACAATTAAGAAAAAAACCCTAATATTCTCAATAAGGATAAGGATTTTAAAACTTAATTGAATATTCTCATCGTAAAACAATTGATTTTATGTAAATATATCGTTTAATTTCTCTTGCTAACACATGGACTAATACGTCATTTTTTTTTTAAAAGAATATATTCAATATTGCCCATCCACCCCCACCCTTTATACGCGCACACACACACTTCTATAACTTAAAAATTAAATTTTTAAATATTTCTTAAATAACAAATGAAAACAATTGTAATATTTTAGGTAAAAAGAAAGGTAAAAACAAGAAACAAAATTAAATGAAAGATAAGAAAAATTAAAAACTTCGGAAATTAAAAAGTATCAAAGGCCTTACGGAGAGAGAGAGAGAGAGAGAGAAAAAAAAAAAAAAAAAAAAAGGAAAAGAATCAAATACCACTAAAATTCCTGGGTATGGTTACCAACAAAAATATATACACTATCTCCAACATCATCTGCCGTCAGGCGGCAAAGATGCTGGCATCTTATTGGCGTCTGTAGGTAGAAGATTGTGGGCATTAAATTGATAAATATATAAATCTACATATAAAGTGCCGGTTCAGCTCAGCCGGTAGAGCGTTCGGCTAGGAATCACAAGGTTTTTGGTTTGATACCGACCCTCGACAACTAAGCGTGTAAGGAGGACAGGGATATGTGCAGTAAAGTGAGGAGCTGGTGGTAGGTATGGTTCTCCACCTCAGACGTTAAAAGGATCTCCTTGGTCTAGTGCTAGTTTAAAGGGGATAGACTCCCTCGCTGCCTGACTGATAAAGACATTAGGCCGCCCCACGTATAAATATACATAGTCCTCGGGAAAGCCACCGGTTTATATTGTATGACTGTATTGAAAATTGTATTTAATTTTTTTTTGCATATTGAGGACAGGTTTCGGGCGGTTTTTAGACAAACACCTTTTAGGAACATTAGCAAAGTCTTCATAGATAGACACAGAAAATTTTGTTTTGAAGCGTCGGTCAGTATGTACTCCGTTCGACTGTTTTATAATAGGTGACAAGATCTTATAGAGATCACGTGATTACATTTTTGCATACATTTACAATTGCCATGCGCGGCATGGTATATTTAAGTCGTCTATCGAAACATTATCATTGTTTCTACTTGCAGATGGATCAAGAGCATTTGGATGACGGTAAGCGAACCAGACATTATAACAAACCCATTTTTATTACTAACTTTACATTTTATTTGTTTCGCATTATATAGTTTTATTGTCTTTTTTTTGAATTATCTTTATTTTTTCTTACTTTTTTTTTATATACATAATTAACTAGTATCATTTAAAATTACAGAGTAACAGTAATGCTTGTTTAAGTTTTAAAGTATAACAACGATTAAAATTTAAAATACTAAACTAAAGGCCTTGTTAAATTGCTAAAAGATAGACACAATATTTACGAATATCTATATGTTGGGCATTCAAGCTAAGAAACGTTATATCAACTGAACTAATATAAAACGTAGATTAAAATTTTATGCTTACAAACTTTGACTACTTATTCGCAACTAAACTGTAAAAAAAACCTTTTGTTTTGCTCAAAAGTACGATCGAGTAAATACATCTTCGAGTGGATCAGTTAAAATTGCTAACATAAAAACGAAACTTTTCAAGAAATAAACCCCCCCCCACACACATTATATATATATATATATATATATATATATATATATATAACCTGTAATGTCTTTTAAAAATAAGTTCACAATCTATATCTTTAGGTATTTCCGGACACCTCCCCACAAAGAAAAGTCTGAGAATTGCTACTACGATTAAAATACTAATACGTAAAGAGTATTATACCGATTTAAAAAATCAGCGAGCGAAGCCGAGAACAAAATTATGTAAGTAATTGTTATCTTTGTTAACCCCCTCCTCACACACATAAGAAATTGCATTAACTATCCTCTGAAAAAAAAAAAAAACATATGCGAAACAAATATCGATAAATATTAAAATTCCAGAAGGATTTGATAACAGTCGATGATTGTTTAATTTAAAAACAATTTCCATATACATACACACATTTACAAAAAAATTGCGATTAATAGATTAGTGTTTAAGATATAAAACATACAGTGTAATCATATAATACACTATTATATGGGGATAGAACTCAATAAAAAAAATCAACATGGTGGGGTGACATTTGCTCATCTTATGTTCTTTTTTTTCCTGTTTTGGACCACGGTTTATTTTATTTTTTATTTTAATTTTTTTTTTTTTTTTTTTTTTTTTTTTTTGACCATATCCACTGGGATGTCCGTTCTGCTGCTTCAGGTATTTCTTTCAGGGCTTTTATTTTGTTCCCTAACTTACAATTCTGATTTTTCATAGAGCCCCACTTAGTGAATGAGCCCCCCCCCCTGCATCCCACATCGATTGGATCATAGTGAGTATTCCATCGGTTCTTCTGACATTCCCCGACCAGTTCCTGATATTTTTCACATTCTTTCATTTGCTAGTGTGATATCTTCTCAAACTTACAATTCCCAGATTATGTCCCGTCGAAGAATTGTTTACAATATGATTTGGAATTTTCAACTTAATTCCCATATCCGTTAATTGCCAGTCTGCATTTGATAGCATTTGTGTTTGCTGGTTTCATTTTCTCCGCCCTTTATAAACTTTATAAATACTTTGCACCCTACTCTACCGTTTGCACGACCGGATTGCTATCATGACTGCATCAGCTATCGTACCTGGTCGTGTCGCAATCGATACCAAAGCCTTGGTGCAGCTACTCAGAATGTTTTGTAAGGTAACCCTCTTACCACACTGTGTGCATCTGGGAGTCTCATTTATATCCCATGTCTATAGATTTACTGGACTTGGGAGAACATCGTAGACAGATTTTTATAAGGAATTGAATTCTGTTAAAATCAGTTCGCCAGAAATCTGACCTATTTATTCTCCTCTGCTCAATTCCCTTCGATTTTGTCGACGTTCCCTGTTACACATAGACTAACCAACTTACAGTAACGGTCTCCCCGTCATCTTATTGCATCTCGTTCTATAATAACAAATGAAAACTATTCTAACATTAAGGTAAGACAAACGGGAAACAAAATTATACATTTCGAAAATTATTTAAAAAAAAATCATTCAAAGAATTAATGTTGATTGTATGCAATTGTACTGTTTAATTTCTGTTGCTAATACACGAACTAATAGTTTATTTTAAAAAAAAAAGATAGTCTCCGTCTTGCCTATCCAACCCCGTAACGCACGCATACATATTCTACAATTAGAATTTAATTTTTGATTATATTGATTTCGTATTAACCACTTTCGTTTTTGTTTTATAAAGTCTATTAAAATTGCGAAAAATTTAAAGGTGAATCGAGTCGCGTAGTTGAGATACTTGGCCTTTTCATATAAAACGAATATTCATGAAGTTCAAAATCCATTTCTCCTGGAATTTGTCCAAAGGAAAGGTAACTTATTAAAAGTAACTTGAGCAGCTGAAATACACACATATATCTGTGAGCTGAATTTCAATGCAAAATTTATCATCTTCCCGCAAAGTTGTAAGTCAAAGACACTAAGTTTTCATTTCGTGTTAGTTGATATTCCATTTCTCGAACTTAGAAATTAACTTTGAAATATTTCTTAAATAATTGAAAACAATTCAAATATTCTGGGTAAAAGAAAAACCTAGAAATAACGAAGATTAATTAAAAAAAATATTTGAATAATGAAAAATATCCAAATATTCCCAAAGTAAAAAACCCAAAAACAAACAAATCAGATAGTAAACTTTAACCTAAAATTATCCTCCATATTAGTTAACACTAAGCATGTGTACCCTGTTCAATCAATATCTTCGAATTTCAGAAATATAACTGAACTTGAATAAAATTAACATTGTCAATAAAGATAATCCAGAAATTGTCTATTTTTAAAAAGGATATATTTTGAATGTATCAATTTAGTTTTTCTAACTTGTAAATTAATACAAGTTATAATTTAAACTATTAATTGAATATACTCATCTTAAGATATAAAATTAGGCCCTGTCAAAATCTCTCATTTTCATTTTAAAAACAAATTAAAATTAACTAAATTATTTAAGGCCAAATTTTTGTCTAATTCGAAAAGTAGTAACATAATGAGTACCAGTAAAACAAAATGAATGTATTTTATTTTTAGATTTTAAACATTTAAATTTTGCTGAAAATGGCGTTAAGGTTTCGGATGCACTCAAAACGAACGCGTTCATATCTATTTTCTTAAATATAAGTTTCTTCCTAGAAGTTTTTATCTTGAGGGAAGGCGTTTTAAACAAGGTTAACGGATCTACGGTAGGGCGTAAGTGATAATTTACTAATCCGGATTGATGAACAAAAATACCAAAAATCAGGGAATTATCTGATTTTAATTAAATTTTCGGTGTTGACTTGTTGAACAACGAATTCTCTTTAAGTTACTGAATCATTTTAAACCGATTCAATGTAAATAAATCGAAATTCCTTAAATATTACCATTTTTGACAACCATGGATGCTTTTAAGGAAATAATTCATATTCCTAATTGATAAAATTCCTTTAAAATATGAAACTTCAATTTTAAGTATCAAATGGCATATTTTTTTATTCTAAAAACAAATATTTAATAACTACTATACTTTACCTAATTTTTGTAGAAAACCGATTGAAAATTTAAGGCCCCACGTTTTGAACCAGGACAAATATCGAGGTATAATTTAAAAAAAATTATTGAAGAGTAAAAAAACCTCAAATTTTTAATTTTACATTTAATTTTCGGTACTCATTTTCTCCCAGAACCGCTCCCTTAAATTTTGTTTTCCTCTATTTACACTTTTGGTCTTGTATTTTTATTTATACTGCAATAAGTTTCACCTTTATATAACTCCAATTAAAGTTAAATGACTTGAGAAAATCAGTTTTGAAATACAATTAATGCGTTATAAAATGTATTTATTAATAAATCAACACTAAAGATTTCATTAAAATCGGACAATTCCCTGATTTTTGGTAACTTCTTTTCAATCGTGGGGGAGGGTAACTTAATTTGTAAAATAGGTGAGGTCATCAATGGCTATACCTGTATAAGATAAATCTGGTAGATTTTATGTAAATATATCCTTTATTTTCTCCTAAATTCAATTAAATGATTTCTTACCTATCTAAACCCCTGACAGGTGCGCAAACAGGCTGAGTTGGCGGTGACCGGTATCGAACCAGGAACCTTTGGATTCCTAGGCAGGTACTCGTACAAATTTTTTTTTTTTTTTTTTTTTTTTTTTTCATTTTTTAATTATATTGATTTCAGATTTAAACATTTACTTCATTTTTGTTTTATAAAGTCCATCAAAATTGCGAAAATTAATTTTGAAGTATTTCATGACTAAAGAAAATAAACCCGATTCTATTAAACAAAAACAAATTACGAAATTTGATGTAGAAATATTTAAATAAGTGAAAAATATCCGAATATTCTTCATAAAAAGGGCAAAAACTCAACTTTAACCTTTAAAATCTTCCATAGTTAAAGAAAAAGGTTAACATAACGCATGCGTGTCCCATTCAAGTCCAACTCTAATCATTTCTTCGGTTTCTCATAAATATGTGATACTGATCTTAAAAAGAAAAATATTATCAATAAAAATAAGTTAAGATTAACTTGCAAATATGGTGATTTAAAAAAAATGTTCTCGATCCAGTTTTAAATATCTAAAACAAGTGGTATTCATTTTTTTTTATTACCAGTGTATGTATACTTGTTTGTGTGTTCGTTCGTAAACGTTTCCTATGAAGTCCCAATTTCAGAAATATATTTCAATCCTACCTTTTAAAATAACTAGCATAATTAATTTGGGATGATTAAGATAATACAAAATATATTCAAATATTTAAAAGAAAATTTGTAACTACCATTATGTGTGCGCGCGTGCGACCTTAATGATGAACGTGTTCCCCATTCAACCTACTCAAAGCAGATTCAAGAAATATATTTGAGTGACCCCTAAAAAAACATAACATTAAGGGGTGGGTAACCCCCACCAGAAAAATCTGTATTGATTTGTTTACTTTTGAGACTTGGACATTTTAAGTAGAAATTCAATGCTATTTCTATGTATATTTTGATAAATATATTTAAATATAAATCAAATCTTCATGCTTTTTGCACAAAAAGCAAGAAATGATATTTAATGTGTATATATATTTAATTTGTTTATTTTCATAGTTTCATCCGGACATACACACCAACTACCCTTTATATGTATAAAAAAACAATTTTAATAACATTTCTTTTGCAGACCATACATTCCGACTGAATGTCTTGTAGCAACGGCTAATGATTGTTTATCTCTGGAATGCTGACAAAGGGTAAGAAGTTTTGTTTTTAATGTCAGATTCATCTGGTATTATCCAGTCAAAAAAGTTTCTAAATCACCATTTATTCTTGTATTTGCATTATTCGGACTATTGTTCTCTACACAACGTTTTTGTCCGATGTGCCCTCCAGCCTTCTTCAGGTGTTTTTTGTCAAACTTGGGAGAACTTCTAACCGAATCCTTTATTTAATCCACGAGGGTAGACTGTTCTCATTCCATTAGACATGACCAAGTACAAGTGTTAAGTATATCCTGTGCGCCATGTGTCCGGGGATTGAATAAAGGGTTCGGTTTGAAGTTCTATGAAGGCGCCTGATTATGACAGGTAGGCTCCAAAGTTCGAAGAGAAGGTTTCAGAGTTCAACAAAACGCACCTGAATAAGGCCGGAGGGGACATTGACGAAAACGTTGTGTGGGTAATGATAAACATGAGGACAATAGTCAGAATACAAATTATCAAGCCTCATCTCAAATTCAGAGATATACCATTATTCTTTTCTGGCTAAATTGATCAACTTGGATACTTTTGGATATTTTCTTCTGGGAGAGTTAAGATAATACAGAAACTGAAAAGTCGGTTATTTTCTTTTGCAGCTGAAATATTTATTTGATTTGATTTAAAAATTAAATCCTAGCCACAATGGATCTTTTAAGTTCACTCTGGTAAAAGCAAATGTTTTTGCAAAATATTCTGTTCATTTTTCATTTACAAGAATTTCCTCTGTTCAGTGAATTCTAAATTGACTTGATCATTTCAAATAGAAACAAACTGTATTCTACAAGCGAATAATGTTACTCGTACTGATATTCTGTTTAAATTAAACTTCATTTTCTCTTATGGAAATAAAGTTTTTTAATTTTCTATGAGCGAGTAGGATATTTTAAATGTTCTATTTTTTTCTTGGAAATTAATGCCTTAAAAGTTTAACTATTTCATAAAATAAACGACGTTGAAGAAAAAACCTAGGGTAGGATTTGATTAAGAGTCAAAAGTATGGGACAGCCAACAAAGATCGAACTCTCACTACAGTAATGCCTCTGGCAAAGGAAGCTTGCTAACCATTACATGACGACGACCATAGGATGCTCTTGTGTGCATCTAGGTATTTACTCACGCCTGTACCCAGGGGTAGGCTGTTAAAAGGTCGTAAGTATGGGGGTATACAGACAGGTTAGTGTTTACTTAGGAATCCATGTCTCCTAGACAACACATATCGTTAGAATAAACCGCCATCTTTATTCATTCGCTAGCAAAGCAACAATACATAAAGGGACACAACTCTGTATTAGTCATTACTAAGTTAGATAACTCAAACTTAATCAGTTTGTACTTACTATTCGGTAGTTAGATTTGCGAGACTAGGTTGCTAACCATTACCAGTTTATACTGATTCTCTTGTGTGGTTTTTAATTGAAAAAGTGCTATTCAGTTTTTAAATCGTTTTCTGTTACTACCATTGTGTATTGCGTCCGAACTAATGCTTCCCATCAAATTCCTGATCTAAGCAAGATCTACATATCTTAGAATATATTCCATACATACCTTTAAAAATATCTATCCTTTTCAATTTATACTGTCAAGAATTTGGTGTCTTTTGTAAAGTTTTAGTCGTTTTAAAATTTTTTACAATGTACGTTATTTGTCGAGGAGAGCAAAAAAAAAAACTTGGTAGGATTTAACACAAGTATGGGTCATCCAGCGATGGTCACTCATTTTTCGGTGGTAATGGATCAGCGAGACTAGCTTGTTGACCATTACCCCACGATGGGACGCTTATGTAGAATGTGGTAGACTCCGAATTCAGGGGCGTAACTTTTTACCAGTCTACCGGACAGATATTAGTGGGATATGAAATAAAGTCCAAGGTCCAATTTTTGAATTGGGATTATTTTTAATAAAAATGAAACCTCTGGAAAGCCACGGAGTTATTAGGGGAATTGAGATTATAAACTTATCAAATCCTATACGGAAATAAACTGAAAATTACTATTCACTGGTAATTTTGCCGAGTATTCAACGATATATCTATTTAAAAGTAACAATGAAAAAAGGTTAAAACCGGACATTTTTGCAGTTCTCAGGACAAAAAAGTGTATAAGAACTGTATCACTACGCAACAACTTTAAATCTACACCAACAATTGATGCTGTTTGAAGCTTTTTTTAAAAAGCTTATAAATGAATTAACGTATCAAGTTGTTTTCCTTAGTTTCATTTTTATTCTAAGTATTAATCCCAATTCAGAAATGAAAAATATATACATTAGACTTCATTTATTCCACTAACATCTGTCCGGTAGTTAAGGTAAAAATCTAAGCCCCTCAATTCACAGTATACCGAAGACAAAAAAATCAACCTAGGGGTAGGATTTGAGACAAGGTCACAAATATGGGTCATTCAGCGATGGTTAAACTTACTTTTCGGTTGTAACGGATCTGTGAAACTAGCGTGTTAACTACTACCTAACGATGGGACGCTTACTTGTCGTGTAGAATAAGCATTCTCTCAAATTCTAGGGGTTCTCAACCTCTTTTAACCCACGGACCCCCTTTCCTCTTTGTTTAATTTTCACAATTTGTTATGAGTGAAATTAATATTTTATTTTAATAGACGAAGAGAAATTGATAATTTACGGTTAATTGCTGTTGGAAATGGAATTTCTTTTAATGGAAATCGAAAATTCTTGAAAAATTCACAAGAGTGGAATGTTACTTTTGGCGATATTCTATTTTAACTTGTAAATTAACGCCATAAATGTTCAACTATTACGTCAAAGAAACGACTTTGAAAAAAAAAAAAACTTTAAACCTACAAGTAGAAATTGGTCACAAGTATGGGGCATCTAGTGAGGATCGAACTCGTTTTTCAGTAAAGGATTTGAGAGGTTAGCTTGCTAACCATAACACCACGACATCCATGGGAAACACTATGTGCCTCTAGGTATTTACCCACTCCTGTTGCCACGGCTACGCTGTCACAAGATCAAAAGTATGGGGCATCTAGTAAGGATTGAACTCTCATTTCAGTAAAAAAAATTGTGAGTGGCTAGCTAACGATTAGACTACGACTCTGATTAAATTTCTACTTAGTAACACATGTGTTGACCTATTCTCGGTATCAGCCGGACAGCAAGGGGGTATATCCCCCTTTTTTGTTCGCTTGAATACGTGCTCAAAGCAATATCCCATTTCAGAAATATATTTAAAACTGACCTGACAAAAATGAAAACAAAATTCGGTCTTTTTATAGCATTAATAATTTGTGTATATTATATATATATATCTTATCATAATGGAGATTGTGTTTTTCTGTCTGTAACCGAAACTATATTACTAATCGAGTCACAATTCACATAGTTATTTACATCACATTCTCCATGATTTTATTTTTATTCAAACCTCAATTATTAATAAAATACTGTTGACCATATCTACATGTTATTAACATGCAATTATATTTATATATACAAAATATAGTGGTTTGCAGTGTGAAGGGGAAGGCTAATTTGCATATTGATTTTATTTTAATAAATATTTGCTCAGTATATTTGATTTCTAATTGTTTGGTTTCATTTTAATGAATATGAGCAAAAATCTCTCCAATAAATCCATTAACAATATTAACAGTAATTCTATTTACTTCCTAATTTTGAAAATTTAGCAATGAAATACGGGAGGGAAGAAAAAGCAAGTTTTATTTGTTCCCCCTCTCTGTTTCAAATCTTTTTATCTGCATATTATTTAGTTCCATTACCCTTTCTAAGTTAACATAATATTTTATTACATTAAAACTTTAATACTTGCACCCGGAGGGTGCATATATTTGCTAGTATATATAATGTTCCAAAGTATTGATTTCATTTATTTCTTTTAAGGTTTGAAAGAATCCAACGTCAATGGTGACACTACGTTGAGCGAAAAACGGGACTTTCCTTTGCTTGAATTTCCGCCTGAAGACCTTCGCGATTTTGAGATTATGCAAACTGCTCATCCATTCATTAAAGAAATGCCGTAGAAAAAGTGCAAGGTGCTTATCCAAATGTTAACCGTTATTTGGATGTTCAGTTCCGTTTGAGAGGACTTTATTCGTTCCTTACGAAATGGCATCAAACAGTTCATGCCATTTGATTAGGAGATAGCCGTCTACAAGAGTGCACAAATTTAAGATGGGATTCGGACTGCTTAATACAACATTCTTCAGAAGCATGTGCAAAATCAGATGCATTCCTCACTTTAAAACTTTGATCTAATTTTTGCAGCAAAGTGTCAGCACTTCAACCACCATATTCTTTGATTGTGGCTCCAGCAGAACGCTCTTCCGCTATATGCTATGTTGTGAAAGAATTTCAAAATTACCCTTAAGATAAAAGTCTATTTTGGCTCTGGCTAGAGCAACACATATTTGATTAGTAGTCTTCAAAAATCTGACGTTTGTCTACGTTATTTCTTACTATGTGAAGTTTGTTCAGCCATCTTTTCTTTATATAATGCACAAAGAAAATGATTCCCTAGCACATCAGTTGCTTAGGGGATGAGTGCACATATCTGTGAGCAAATACTATACAAAATTCACAAGGATATTCACCAAAAATATTTTTCTTTCCATTCTTGCATACCATACTTTATATCTTGCATATATAGTATGACTTTCTTTCTATAGCAGTGGCTGCATACACCTCTACTTATTCCTTTGCTTGGATATTTATTCATTTCTTTTTTTTTTTTTATTTTTTATTTTTTTTTTGCGCGTCCAAAAAATGACAAGTTTGTGGAACTAGGAAGGCATACAGATTAATCGATATTCTATGATACAGTAACTCTCCCATAATAATCCACTGTGTAATAAAAGATTTCGGAAGCGTTTGCATGACTCCGAGATTAACTCTATCCATACCATTAAGGTATTCTAAAAGTATAATTTCGTCTGGCATATGCTTTATATAGCACTGACAGCCGTTTCTGGCAGGGACCTTTCCATTTTACTGTGTATGGGTCTACGGATCAGGCCATTATTTGACGATGACTACAATCGGAATAATACTGTTGTTGGGCATGGTATGCATTTCCCTGAGATAAAGAGCATACAGAGGATTTCCACTAAGTCTATATATTTCATGTCCAGGCATATTTCAGAATTTTGGTAAAGATTTTCCCTTCCCGCCAACATTTGAAATGCCGGAATTGGTCATCGATTTTGGAATTGAGAATATGAATCCCATTTGTGCGATATGCTCAAGACAAAAATGCAACTGAATAGGAATATCAAATGCACTATTCCCTTTTTAAACTTTTCCTATTCAGACCTAAGACAATGACAAAATAAACGATCTTGAATTCCTCTGATCTTAGAATTCCTTTGATTATATTCTTCTGACTGGAATTTAGATAAAACAGTTGACGGTCTCCAAAAAGCAATCTAAAATTCATTTTAATGAGATACTTTGGTGCTCTCACTAGAGATTGACATAAATTAAATAATCTTCGAATGTTAAATCGTTTTCTGTCATGCCTTTTAATACAAAAGTATTTGACGATTATTATAATCAGCATAATTTTAGTCACCATTGTTTTGCAATGTGTGCATTTCTCCGAGCAGTGGTGACTGTGATTTCCAGTGCAGTCAGGTGCTTTTTGGTTGAATTTATCTATACATCGACTACTGACATGGTCATCGATTGGGTGACACTGTATTGTCCTCGCCCGGAAGAGGAAACTTCCGGTAGAGGGATAAAGGATAAAACATATATATTTAAAAAGGGAAAGCGGAAGAGAGGTTTTCCGGTCAAGGAAGCAGGGAGAAGATAAATAAATATATGACAAATGTCCGTTATCAGATCAAAAGATAAAAACTACGTAGGCATATTAGCAGATGTAAAGACCAGATCAAAAGATAAAGATGCGTGGGCGGTTTATATACATAAGTCAGATCCCAGTGAGTTAGACAGAAGACTCGGGACTGAACAAGTGAGCTCACGGCCTAGAGGCTGTGAGACCAAAATAGTCGTACCCTTCCACCTCACCAACCCATCCAGCAGCCGAGAAGATAACTTCGTCTCCCGTCAACCCTCTGGCTTTTTCCATTCAATTACTAACCATTGGCTCTTCATAAATAGAAGTTATTTCAAGAAAATTACATATGGAATGATAACATTTAAAATTCATGGAACTGATAGTCCAAGTTGGCTTGATAAAAATTCTCAGGATTTCAGCTCGCATCTAGTTTATTCTCCAGGCGCTGAGTTAACGTTCATGTGGTGCAGCCATACAGTAGCACTGATACAACAACGACTTGGAAGAATCGTCGCTTTAACTTGTCAGTGAGATTGGATTTTCATATGACAATCTGTTTATAGCAGACCATTCCTTCCCTATGCATGCATTAACATCGCCTTCTGTGAATGAGATATTACTACCTAGGCATGTGAGTTGTTCTACTGGCTTATATCGAGTGTGGACATACTTCCTTTCTTTTGCATTTTGGACAAGCTTTCAACTGGATTTTGCCATCGGTTTCTCGAGACCTCCATTCATCGAGGCCAGATGCTTCAAAGATGTCCACAATCCCCCAGTTCTAGAAAGCGTGCATCCCCTGTGCCGAAAAAGATTTGTCATTTCTTCGTGGTCACACAGGCGACACAAACGTGAACACTTTCCCCACACAAGCCAACACATGGGTGTCTACAGGGCAGACACTGCAACATGGCCAGTCACATCTGGGATGATCACAAGACTTGTGACAGTATTTTGTGCATTGATAATGTTCACAACGCCATTCGCATGGCTCAATGCAAGGCACGCACAACTCTCCACATAATTTGGGACATTTAGCTTGAAAACATCTGTTTTCACAACGTTTCCGACAAGGTGAACATACATCGCACTGAGTGCTCACGCACTGGCGGCCACAGATTAACAGTCTCTGATAACCGCGAGAGCAAGTTGAATGGATGCGTCAATTAGAACACTCACCACAAGTACCAGTGCATTGATGTCCAGTCTAAGCGTTTAGTTCAGCATTTATTCTCCAGGCGCTTAGTTAACGTTCATGTGGTGTAGCCATACAGTAGCACTGATACGACTTGGAAGAATCGTCGCTTTAACTTGCCTTTGAGATCGGATTTTCTATGACTGATAATCTGTTTATAGCAGACCATTCCTTCCCTATGCATGCATTAACATCGCCTTTGTGAATGAGATATTACTACCTAGGCATGTGAATTGTTCTACTGGCTTATTATCGAGTGTGGAGATACTTCCTTTCATGCATTTTGGACAAGCTTTCAACTGGATTTTACCATCGGTTTCTTGAGACCTCCATTCGTCGAGGCCAGATGCTTCAAAGATTTGTCCACAATCCTCCAGTTCTATAAAGCGTGCATCCCCTGTGCCGAAAAAGATTTGTCATTCTTTAACATCGCCTTCTGTGAATAAGATATTACTACCTAGGCATGTGAATTGTTCTACTGGCTTACTGTTACGTACTTCTCTTCTGGCCGGCTTGGTACTTCTATCATCTAATGGTCTGGTATATCTTCTACAGGTCTCGTCTGGTCTTCTTGTATGGGGATTCCGTGTCTGGTTCTGCTGGGGACCATTTCTTATCAGAAGCCTTGTGTCATTGTTAGCTTTTAGTAATAACAACAAGACTTCAATTTACCTTTGATGTTATTTTATTCAGGAACCCCAGGACCAGACCACTGCGCGCTGAGAGTCACATCTTGCTAGCTTCTAACTCTGCAACTGACTTACTGAGTTGCCCACCTTAAACCGGAAGCGGGCTTTCTATCGGGGTTCCGTTCTCACGATTCTATCCCCCAGAAAGCAAGGTGAGTGAGGTCAAGCATTGCCACTCACTCTCAAGGCCATCAGCTGTACTGATTGCCATAAGGATTTCTATACTACCTTAAAAAGTAATAGGGATCCAATTAATATGTAACATTACTATCGAGTGTGGAGATGCTTCCTTTCTTTGTATAACACAGGTGACACAAACGTGGACACTTTCCCCAACACATGGGTGACTACAGGGCAGACACTGCGAACATGGCCTGTCACGATCACAAGACTTGTAAAAATTATTTTGTGCATTGATAATGTTCACAACTCCATTCGCATGGCTCAATGCAAGGCGCGCACAACTCTCCACATAACTTGGGACATTTAGCTTGAAAACATCTGTTTTCACAACGTTTCCACAAGGTGAATATACATCGCACTGAGTGCTCACTCACTGGTGGCCACAGATTAACAGTCTCTGACAACCGTGCGAGCAAGTTGAATGGATGCGTCGATTAGAACACTCACCACAAGTACCACTACATTGATGTCCACAGTCTAAGCGTTTAGTGCAGCCTTCTGGACAGATATCAACTTGCTGGAAACCCGGTGATTTTGTAATATGTTTGCAAGGATATGTTATGGAAATTTCAACCGTACACTTAATCTTGATATCAGTATAACCACATCTTCCCACGAAACGATGACCGCTCGATAGAAGTTATATCAACATTAAATGGCCCACTGGGTTGATATGACTTGAAAAAAAACTTGAGTGATCTCTTCCTTACTGGATTCGAACAAAGGATCCCCTACATCCTTTTTACATCTTTCAAATCCCGAGGAAGCAAAAAAATGGACGTTTTTGAAATTTTCTGATGCTAGATAAACAGGTGCGTAGTATTTTCTTCCAATACGCGCCTTGTATTATCTTGTTCTTGCATTTAAAATTTTTGTTTCGGGCTCGTATATGGCGACTCCGGCCATACGTCTTTCTCGTCCCAGCTTAAGCAAATCTGACTGTCCTAGCTACTATAACAGGATTTAGAAATTTGTTTCAAAGATAATTTGGGAATCTCAATCCCACACTAAATCCTTATACCAGTATAACCACATCTTTCAATACACTGATGACCGCATGACAGCCGTTTCTTGCACGGATAATTTTTTACTCTGTTATTGGACATGGTATGCATTTCTCTGAAATAAAGAGCGTACAGAGGATTTCCAATAAGTCTATATATTTCGTGTCAAGGCATATTTCAGAATTTTGGTAAAGATTTTCCCTTCCCCGCCAACAATTGAAATGCCATAATTGGTCATCGATTTTGGTTAATTTTCTAAGTTCATCTCCTTGTTATGCGTGAAGTGTAGATTGCGTTTATTATACAGATTGATATTTCGTTTTCAATCTTAGACATTGTTTTCATTAATAAATCGCTTTCTTCACTTAGAATGTTTATGTCATGAGAGGAGATACCGTGTCCCTGTGAGGAACGCAGTGTTTGATTCCTATGTAATAGGTTGATGGTTGAGTATTTTTGTTCGTTCCTTTTTGATCTGATAAGACGTCATTTTACAGATATCTGCTGCTTCCTTCAAGTCTTCTCTCAGAAGAATGTAAAGACCAGATCAAAAGAAAGATGCGTGGGCGGTTTATATACATTTTCCGGTTTATTTGGCATTTTCCATTCAATTACTAACCATTGGCTCTTCATAAATAGAAGTTATTTCAAGAAAATTACATATGGAATGATAACATTTAAAATTCATGGAACTGATAGTCCAAGTTGGCTTGATAAAAAATTCTAAGGATTTCAGCTAGCATCTAGTTTATTCTCCAGGCGCTTAGTTAACGTTCATGTGGTGTAGAATACAGTAGCACTGATACGACTTGGAAGAATCGTCGCTTTAACTTGCCTTTGAGATCGGATTTTCTTATGACTGATGATCTGTTTATAGCAGACCATTCCTTCCCTATGCATGCATTAACATCGCCTTCTGTGAATGAGATATTACTACCTAGCATGAGAATTGTTTACTGGCTTACTATCGAGTGTGGAGCAGTTTTCCCATGTGCGAACATACGATCACAAGACTTGTACATTGATAATGTTCACGTATGGCGCGTTTAAATCTGTTTTCAGTTTCCGACCATTCAACTTTCGATTTCTGAATATCTTGCTCGGTGGTTGATTTTCAAGTGCATTGAATGACAACTGGCTTACTATCGAGTGTGGAGATACTTCCTTTCTTTTGCATTTTGGACAAGCTTTCATTCGTCGAGGCCAGATGCTTCAAAGATATGTCCACAATCCCCAGTTCTAGAAAGCGTGCATCCCCTGTGCCGAAAAAGATTTGTCACACAGCGACACAAACGTTGGGTGTCTACAGGCAGACACTGCGAACATGCCAGTCACATCTGGGACGATAAGACTTGTGACAGTATTTTGTGCATTGATAATGTTCACAACGCCATTCACATGGCTCAATGCAAGGCACGCACAATCCCGCATAATTTGGACATTTAGTTGAAAATCTGTTTTCACAACGTTTTCGACAAGGTGAACATACATCACACTGGTGGCCACAGATTAACAGTCTCTGACAACCATGAGAGTAAGTTGAATGGATGCGTCGATTAGAACACTCACCACAAGTACCACTGCATTGATGTCCAAAGTCTAAGCGTTTAGTTCAGCATTCTGGACAGATATCAACTTGCTGGAAACCCGGTGTTTTTGTAATATGTTTGCAAGGATATGTCATGGAAATTTCAACCGTACACTTAATCTTGATATCAGTATAACCACATCTTCCCACGAAACGATGACCGCTCGATAGAAGTTATATCAACATTAAATGCCCACTGTGGTTGATATGACGTTAAATGTTGAGTGATCTCTTCCTTACTGGATTCGAACAATGGATCCCCTACTTCTTTTTACATCTTTCCATCCTGTGCAGCAGACAAATAGACGTTTTTGAAATTTTCTGATGTTAGATAAACAGGTGCGTAGTATTTTCTTCCAATACGCCTTGTATTATCTTGTTCTTGCATTTTAATTTTTTTCGGGCTCGTATAGGGCGACTCCGGCATACGTCTTTCTCGTCCCAGTATTAAGTCAAATCTGACTGTCCTAGCTACTAGTAACAGGATTTTAGAATATGCTTTCAAAGATGATTTGGGAATCTCAATCCCACACTAAATCCTGATACCAGTATAACCACATCTTTCAATACACTGATGACCGCATGACACCCGTTTCTGGCACGGACGTTTCCATTTTACTGTCTATGGGTCTACGGATCAGGCCATTATTTGACGATGACTACAACGGGCATAATTTTTTACTCTGTTTGGACATGGTATGCATTTCTCTGAAATAAAGAGCATACAGAGGATTTCCAATAAGTCTATATATTTCGTGTCAAGGCATATTTCAGAATTTTGGTAAAGATTTTCCCTTCCCGCCAACAATTGAAATGCCATAATTTGGTCATCGATTTGGTTAATTTCTAATTCATCTCCTTGTTATGCGTTAAGTGTAGATTGCGTCATTATACAGATTGACATTCGTCTTCAAATCTTAGACATTGTTTTCATTAATAAATCGCTTTCTTCACTTAGAATGTTTGTCATGAGAGTGAGATACCGTGTCCTCTGTGAGGAAAGCAGTGTTTGATTCCTATGTAATAGGTTTATGGGTTGAGTATTTTTGTTCGTTCCTTTTTGATCTGATGAGACGTCATTTTCTACAGATATCTGCTGCTTCTTCAAAGTCTTCTCTCAGAAGAATGTAAAGACCAGATCGAAAGATGCGTGGGCGGTTTATATACATTTTCCGGTTTATATTGGCATTTTCCATTCAATTACTAACCATTGGCTCTTCATAAATAGAAGTATTCAAGAAAATTAATATGGAATGATAACACTTAAAATTCATGGAACTTATAGTCCAAGTGGCTTGATAAAAATTCAGGATTTCAGCTCTCATCTAGTTATTCTCCAGGCGCTTAGTTAACGTTCATGTGGTGCAGCCATACAGTAGCACTGATACGACTTGGAAGAATCGTCGCTTTAACTTGTCAGTGAGATCGGATTTTCATGACTGATAATCTGTTTATAGCAGACCATTCCTTCCCTATGCATGCATTAACATCGCCTTCTGTGAATGAGATATTACTACCTAGGCATGTGAATTGTTCTACTGGCTTATTATCGAGTGTGGAGATACTTCCTTTCTTTTGCATTTTGGACAAGCTTTCAACTAAGTATCTGGTCGGCAACCTTAGTTCCAGATGTAATAACTAAGTAAGCAAGCCAATAAGAATTCGGTGTTCTTTGTAAGTCTACGTCCAAGAGAATCCAAGTGTCAATGACATAAGTTTAGAATGGTGCCTCTATTAATACAGCAGCAGTGCCAGTGATTGGACAATAGAAATCTACCCCAGGTCACGTGGTAGTCAACGAGTCTATATTTAGGAGTGACCATTTACCTCATGCCTTATATCAACAAACATTCAACACGCCCCCTCTTTTGATATAGATGGGGCTATTCCATTCAACAATATTATATCTCTCCATTGAGGAAATTTACAATCGACAAATCATTTCATTCAGAGAATGTTTACAATAAATTCATTAAGAAATTTGTACTTTTAATTTTATAGTAAAAGCACAAATACTATTACTAATCTAATATTCTACTAAGCCTACTTTTGTAAAAAAAAATATTAATTATTATTATTTTCCTACTCGTAACGTTACTCCAAAGTTAGTATTGGCCACTTTTTGGTTTTTTTTTTTAAATTTTTTATTTTATTTTTGATTCTGTTTTGTTTTTTTGTGGTGTTAATTCAAAAGAATACGGTACTATACAGTACAATACAAGTTAATGGATTAGTAACTTATTGAACAGAATTTAATGTCATTGTCCAGGACATTTGTTTGGGGGATCTTACCCCTGCATGATACAGTCGGATTTTTTTTACAGCCCAAACCACAGGGCAAAATCTTAAGTTTAAATTTTGGCCCCCATGATTATCTCTTTTTAAAAGCATTCAGCTTTATCCTGTTCAAACGATCCTGTGAACAGATCTGGAAAAGTTGATCTTACTCCTCTTTAATTTCATCCCTTATAAATTGATATCTTATATCAATGTTTGTTCTGGTGTATGAGGGGGTTTTGCCAGTAGTATGCTAGATGATTGTCACAATAAATAGTTACAGGGTTTTTAATACTAATGTTTGTAAATAAAGGGCTTCGCGGACTGTTACCGCCATATTAACAAATTCGCCTCACATGTTGACAGAGACCACTGGTTGTTTTTGTTTTTTATTAGAAATCTCGAGCTTCGTCCCGATAATTTAAAAACAGTATCCTGATATACTTTTTCGCGTCATTTGAACCTGCCCATTCGGCATCACATAATCCTGTTCAAACAGGTAACTCTGGAAAATATTATTCCAGGAACGCCCACTTTGTTTATCATACTCGATAAAAATACCCTCCTTAGAACGAGGATCCAATTTTTTTTCTTTGGGGGAATATTTAACATTCTTGACAAAAGTCATTCTATTCCTGCAATCATAGGACATATGGCCCTTTTTCGACAAAAACATAACAAATAATATTTGTTTTTGTTTGGCGACTTTTGGTATCCTTCCAATGTCTGCCCTGATAATTTTGGTAGTGGTTATATTTAGTTGATCTGCCTTCATAGCGAGTTGATTTCACCCTTTTTGAATTGGGTCTTTAGTTGTATATAGTTCTATTTTCTGGTTCCCCAGAGTACATACTTTCTGTTTCCTCATAACTACGAAGACTGACTTTGAATTCCGTAAACGTCATAGTCTTATCCCTTTGGGTTATTACTGTTGCAAAGGGTTTAAAATTTGAAGGTAAGCCCTTCAATACCATAGCGATCAACAATCCATCGCTTACAATCTCCCCGGCCTTCTTTAATGAGCTAGCAATGCTCTCAGTTTGGATTATGTAATCAGTAATTGATTCATAATCGTTTCTACCCAACGAACTTAATTGTCGATACAACCCCACAATTCTTGGTTTGCTTTCGAACAAATAGTGGTCCTTAATATTTCCATTGCTTTTTTACCATTATCAGCTAGCTTCTTGCATTACGAGTGAGACTCGATCATCCAAGCATTGTATTAATTCTGCGTATATTGCAGCGTTTTTTATCTACGAAAACTGGGTTCCTCCGGGTGGTCAGATGGTGCATTGATTCTATATGCAGTTGAAGGGTTCGAAGGTATCATTGAACTTAGTTTCCCAAATTTCGAAGCTGCATCATTGCCATTGAAAAAGATTCGGTGCGCGACTGGGCCCATAACCTGTTAAGTATCTGTCGGCATCCTTAGTTCCAGATTGTAATAACTAAGTAAGCAAAGCAATAAGAATTCGTGTTCTTTGTAAGCCTACGTCCAAGAGAATCCAAGTGTCAATGACATAAGTTTAGAATGGTGCCTCTATTAATACAGCAGAAGCAGCAGTGCCAGTGATTGGACAATAGAAATCTACCCCAGGTACGTGGGTAGTCAACGAGTCTATTTTTAGGAGTGACCATTTACCTCATGCCTTATATCAACAAACATTCAACAGATTTTACCATCGGTTTCTAGACCTCCATTCGTCGAGGCCAGATGCTTCAAAGATATGTCCCAATCTTCCAGTTCTATAAAGCGTGCATCCCCTGTGCCGAAAAAGATTTCAGTTCTTTAACATCGCCTTCTGTGAATAAGATATTACTACCTAGGCATGTGAATTGTTCTGCTGGCTTATTATCGAGTGTAGAGATACTTCCTTTCTTTTGTTAACACAGGCGACACAAACGTGTACACTTTCCCCAAAACACGGTGACTACAGGGCAGACCACTGCGAACATGGCCTGTACGATCACAAGACTTGTAAAAATTATTTTGTGCATTATAATGTCACAACTCCATTCGCATGCTGAATGCAAGGCACGCACAACTCTCCACATAATTTGGAACATTAGCTTGAAAACATCTGTTTCACAACGTTTCCGACAAGGTGAATATACATCAGCACTGAGTGCCCACTCACTAGTGTCCCACAGATTAAGTCTCTGATAACCGTGCGAGCAAGTTGAATGGATGCTTTGATTAGAACAACTCACCACAATACACTGCATTGATGTCCAGTCTAAGCGTTTAGTACAGCCTTCTGGACAGATATCAAACTTGCTGGAAACCAGCTAGCGGTCTAGTTTATTCTCCAGGCGCTTAGTAACGTCATGTGGTGCCAGCCATTTACAGTAGCACTGATTACAACGACTTGGAAGGAATCGTCGCTTTAACCTTGTCAGTTGAGATTGGATTTTAATATGGCGGATTAATCTTTATTGCAGACCATTCCTTCCCTATGCATGCATTTAAAAACATCGCCTTCTGGAATGAAATGAAATATTACTACCTAGGCATGAGTTGTTTCTACTGGCTTATTATCGAGTGTGGAGATTACTTCCTTTCTTTTGCATTTTGGACAAAGCTTTCAACTAAGTATCTGGTCGGCATCCTTAGTTCAGATGTAATAACTAAGTAAGCAGCCAATAAGAATTCGTGTTCTTTTAAGTCCTACGTCCAGAGAATCCAAGTCATCGGTTTCTCGAACCTCATTCGTCGAGGCCAGATGCTCAAAGATGTCCACAATCTGTCCAGTTCTAGAAAAGCGTGTATCCATCCCTGNCACGTGATCTTACATTTTTTGCATACATTTTACAATTTGCCATGCGCGGCAGGTATATTTAAGTCGTCTATCGAAACATTATCATTTGTTTACTTGCAGATGATTCAAGAGCATTTCGGATCGACGGTAAGCGAACCAGACAATTATAACAACCCATTTTTATTACTAACTTTACATTTTTATTTGTTTTCGCATTTTATATATTATTGTTCTTTTTTTTGAATTATCTTTATTTTTTCTTACTTTTTTTTTATATACAATAATTTAACTAGTATCATTTTAAATTACAGAGTAACAGTTAATGGCTTGTTAAGTTTTAAAGTTATAACAAACGATTAAATTTTAAAATAGCTAACTAAAGGCTGTTAAATTGCCTAAGATTAGACACAAATATTAGAATATCTATATGCTTGGCATCAAGCTAAGAAACGTTATATCAACTGAACTAATATAAAACGTAGATTAAATTTTTGCTACAAAACTTTTGACTACTTATTCGCCAACTAAACTGTAAAATAAAAACCTTCTGGTTTTGCTCAAAAGTACGATCGAGTAAATTACATCTTTCGAGTGGTATCAGTTAAAATTGCTACAATAAAAACGAAACTTTTCAAGAAATAAACGCCCCCACACCACTTATATATATATATAATTATATCATATATATATATATAATAACCTGTAATGTCTTTTTAAAAAATAAGTTCACAATCGTACTATCGTTTAGGTATTTCCGAACACCTCCCCACAAGAAAAGAAAATCTGAGAATTGCTTACTACATTAAATACTAATACGTAAAGAGTATATTATACGATTTTAAAAAATCAGCGAAGCCCGAGCCGAGGAACAAAAATTATGTAAGTAATTGTTATTCTTTGTTACCCCCTCCTCACACACATAAGGAAATTGCATTAACTATCCTCTGAAAAAAAAAAAAAAAACATATGCGAAACAAATATGCGATAAATATTAAAATTCCAGAAGGATTTGTATACAGTCGATGATTGTTAATTTAAAAACAATTTTCCATATACATACACAACATTTACAAAAAACATTGCGATAATAGATTAGTGTTTAAGATATAAAAACATACAGTGTATCATATAATACACTATTTTATATGCGGGATAAGAACTCAATTAAAAAAAAATCAACATGGGTGGTGGTGACATTTTGCTCACTCTTATGTTTTTTTCTTTTTTTTCCTGTTTTGGACCACGGTTTATTTTAATTTCTTAATGTTTAATTTTTTTTTTTTTTTTATTTTTTTTTTTTTTACCATATCCCTGGGATGTCCGTTCTGCTGCTTCAGGTATTTCTTTCAGGGCTTTTATTTGTTTTCCCTAACTTACAATTTCTGATTTATTCATAGAGCCCACTTGAGTGAATTGAGCCCCCCCCCCCCCCCTGCATCCCAATCGATTGGATCATAGTGAGTATTCCATGCGGTTCTTCTGACATTCCCCGACAGTTTCCTGATATTTTCACATTCTTTCATTTGCTTAGTGTGATATCTTCTCAAACTTTACAATTCCCAGATGTATGTCCCGTCGGAAGAATTGTTTACAATTATTGATTTAGGAATTTTCAACCTTAATTCCAGTAGCGTAATTGCCAGCTGCATTTGATTAGGCATTTGTGTTTGCTGGTTTCATTTTCTCCGCCTTTTATTAACTTTTTATAAATACTTTGCACCCCTACTCTACCGTTTGCACCGACCGGATTGCTATCATGACTGCATCAGCTATCGTACCTGGTCGTGTCGCAATCGATACAAACCTTGGGCAGCTACTACAGATATGTGTTGTGTTAGGTAAAACCTCTTCACCACACTGTGTGCATCTGGCGAGTCTCATTTATATCCCCATGTCTATAGATTTACTGGACTTGGAAGAACATCGTAGACAGATTTTTATAAGGGAATTGAATTCTGTTAAATCAGTTCGCCAAAATCTGACTATTTGTTCTCCTTCTGCTCAATTCCCTTCGATTTTTTGTCGGACGTTCCCTGTTATCACATAGACTAACCAACTTACAGTAACGGGTCTCCCCGTCATCTTATTGCATCTCGTTCGTTATAATAACAAAGAAAACTATTCTCAAACATTAAGGTAAGACAAACGGGGAAACAAAAATTTATTACATTTCGCAAAGATATTTTAAAAAAAATTCATTCAAAGAATAATGTGTGATTGTATGCAATTGTACTGTTCTAATTCTGTTGCTAATACACAGAACTATAGTTTATTTTAAAAAAAAAAAAGTAGTCTCCGTCTTGCCTATCCCAACCCGTAACGCACGCATACATATTCTACAATTAAATTTAAATTTTTTGGATTATTATGGATTTCGTTAGTTAACACTTCGTTTTTTTGTTTTGATAAGTCTATTAAAAATTGCGAAAATTTAAAGGTGAATCGAGTCGCGTTAGTTCAAGATACTTCGGCCTTCTTCATATAAAACGTAACATTATGAAGTTCAAAAGATCCATTTCTCCCTGGAATTTTGCCAAAGGAAAGGTAACTTATTAAAAGTACCACCTGAGCAGCTGAAGATACACACAATATATCTGTGAGCTGAACTTTCCCTCAATGCCCAAAATTTATTCATCTTCCCGCAAAGTTGTAAGTCAAAGCACACTAAGTTTTCATTTCGTGTTAGTTTGTTATTCCTATTTCTCGAACTTAGAAATTAACTTGAAATATTTCTTAAATAATTGAAAACAATCAAATATTTCTGGGTAAAAAGAAAAACCTAGAAATACGAAGATTAATTAAAAAAAAATATTTGAATAATGAAAATATCAAATATTCCCAAAGTAAAAAACCCAAAAACAAACAAATCAGATAGTAAACTTTAACCTAAAATTATCCTTCCATATTAGTTAACACTAAGCATGTGTACCCTGTTCAAGCAAATATCTTCGAAATTTCCAGGATGCATATAATCTGAATCTAATAAAATTAACTATTGTCAGATAAGACTATCCAGAAATCTATCTGAGTCTTTTTAAAAAAGGATATATTTGAATGGTATCACACTTTAGTTTTTTCTAACTTGTAAATTAATACAAAGTTATTAATTTAAACTATTCAATTGAATATAACTCATCTTAGATATAAAATTAGGCCCTGTCAAAATCTCTCTTTTCAGTTTTTAAAACCAAATAAAATTAAACTAAATTATTTAATGGCCAAATTTTTGGTCTTAATTTCGAAAGTAGAACATATGAGTACCCAGTAAAGACAAAAATGATGTATTTTTATTTTAGATTATAAACATTTAAATTTTGCGTGAATAATGGCGTTTAAGGTTTTCGGAATGCACTCAAAACGAAACGCGTCATATCTATTTCTTAAATATAAGTTTCTTCTAGAAGTTTTTATCTTGAGGGAAGGCGTTTAAAACAAGGTTAACGGATCTACCGGTAGGCGTAAGTGATATTACTATCCGATTGATGAACATAAAACTACCAAAATGAAGGGAATTTATCTGATTTTTAATTAAATTTTCCGGTGTTGACTGTTGAACAACGAATTCTCTTTAAGTTACTGGTAATGCATTTAAACCGATTCAATGTAAATAAATCGAAATTCCTTAATATTTACCATTTTTTGACATACCATGGATTTGCTTTTAAGGAAATAATCATATTCCTAATTGCATAAATTCCTTCTAAATATGAAACTTCAATTTTTAGAGTTATCAAATGGCATATTTTTTTATTGCTAAAACAAATATTTAATTAACTACTATACTTTACCCTAATTTTGTAGCAAACTCCGGATGACAATATTAAGGCCCCCACGTTTTGAGACATGGACAAATGATCGAGGGTATAATAAAAAATTTATTGAGACGTAAAAAAACTGAATTCTTACATTTTTACATTTAATTTCGGTACTGCATTTTCTCTCCCAGAACCGTGCTCCCTTTAAATTTGTGTTCTTCTCCTGATCTTACACTCTCTGGTCTCTGTATTTTTTTATACTGCCCATAAGTTTCACCTTTATATAACTCCCAATTAAGTTAAATGACTGAAGAAAATCAGTTTTGAATACAATAATGCGTTATAAAAGTATTTATTATAAATCAACACTAAAGATTTCAGGTTAAAATCGGACCAATTCCCCTGATTTTGGTAACTTCTTTTCATCCGGGGGGCAGTGGTACTTAAATTTGTAAATAGGTTGAGGTCATCAATGGCTTAAACCTGATAAGATTAATCTGGTAGATTTTATGTAAATATATCTTTATTTTTTTTCCTAAATTCAATTTAAATGATTTCGTTAAACCATCTAAACCCCTGACTACGTGCGCAGCACATGGTGAGGTATAGGGCCGGCTGACCGGTATTCGAACCAGGGAACCTTTGGCATCCTAGGCAGGTTACTCGTACAAATTTTTTTTTTTTTTTTTTTTTTTCTTTCTCTCTTTAATTTATATTGATTTTCAGATTTAAACATTTACTTCATTAGTTTTATAAAGTCCATCAAAAATTGCGAGACAATTAATTTTGAAGGATATTCGATGACTAAAGAAAAATAACCCCGTTCTATTAAACAAACAAATTTACGATTTGATGTAGAAATATTTAAATAAGGGAAAAATATCCGGCAAATATTCTCGATAAAAAGGCAAAAACTCAACTTAAACCTTTTTAAAAAAAGTTCTTTCCATAGTTAAAGAAAAAAGGTAACATAAATACGCATGGTTGTCCCATTCAAGTTCCAACTCTAATCATTTCTCCGGTTTCTCATAAATATGTGCATACTGATCTTTAAAAAAAGAAAATATTATCAAAAAATAAGTTTAAGGATTTAACTTGCAAATATGGTGATTTAAAAAAATGTTCTCGATCCAGTTTTAAATATCTAAACAATGTGGTATTCATTTTTTTTTATACCAGTGTATGATACTGTATTGTGTGTTCGTCGTAACGTTTCCTATGAAAGTCCCAATTTCAGGAAATATATTTCAATCCTACCTTTTTAAAATAACTTAGCAGTAATTAATTTGGGATGATAAGCATAATTACAAAAAATATATTCAAATATTAAAATGAAAATGTTTAACTACATTCATGTGTGCGCGCGTGCGACCTTAATGATGAACGTGGGTTCCCCATTCAACCACTAAAAGCAACTTCAAGACAATATATTTGAGTGACCCCTAAAAAAACAATAACATTAAGGGGTGGCGTGAACCTCCACCAGAAAAAATCTGTATTGGATTTGTTTACTTTGAGACGTTGGACATCTTTAAGTTAGACAATTTCAATGCTATTCTATTGTATATTGATAAATATTATTTTAAATTATAAATCAATCTCATGGCTTTTTTTTGCACAAAAAGCCAAGAAATGATATTTAATGTGTATTATATATTTAATTTGTTTTTATTTTCATAGTTTATTCCGGACTAACACACCAACTTACCCTTTATATATGTATAAAAAACAATTTTAATAACATTTTTCTTTTGAGACCATACATTCCGATGAATGTCTGCACTTGGTAGCAACGGCCTATATTGTTTATCTCTGCCGAATGCTGACAAAGCGGTTAAGAAGTTTTGTTTTGTAATGTCAGATTCATCTGGTATTATTGCCTAGTCAAAAAAAAAGTTTTTCTAATCAACCATTATATTCTGTATTTGCACTTGATTCGGGCATTAGTTCTCTACACACGGTTTTGTCTCCGATGTGCCCTCCCGCCCTTCTTCAAGGTGTTTTGTCAAACTTGGGAGAACTTCTAACCGAATTCCTTATTTAATCACCGAGGTAGACTGTTCTCCATTCCATTAGACATGGACCAAGTACAAGTGTTAAGTATATGCCTTGTGCAGCCATGTGTCGGGGATTGAATAAAGGGTTCGGTTTGAAGTTCATGAAGGCGGCCTGATTATGACAGGTAGGCGTCAAAGTTCGAAGAGAAGGTTTCAGAGTTCAACAAAACGCACCTGAATAAGGCCGGAGGGGACATTTGACGAAAACGTTGTGTGGGTAATGATAAACATTGAGGACAATAGTCAGAATACAATTATCAAGCCTCATCTTCAATTCAGAGATATACCATTATTTCTTTTCTGGCTAAATTGATCAACTTGGATACTTTTGGATATTTCTTCTGCGGAGAGTTAAGATAATACAGCAAACTGATAAAGTCGGTGCAGCTGGAAATATTTATTTGATTGATTTAAAAAATTAAATCCTGCCACAATGGATCTTTTAAGTTCACCGAAAAGCAAATGTTTTGCAAAATATTCTGTTCATTTTTTCATTTACAAGAATTTCCTCTGTTCAGTGAATTCTAAATTGACTTGATCATTTCAAATAGAAACAAACTGTATTCTACAAGCGAATAATGTTAGCTCGCTACTGATATTTCTGTTAATTAACTTCATTCTCTTATGGAAATAAGTTTTTTAATTTCTATGGACGATTAGGATATTTTAAATGTTCTATTTTTTTCTAACTTGGGAATTAATGCCTTAAAGTTAACTATTCATTAAAATAAACGACGTTGAGAAAAACCTAGGGTAGGTATTGATTAAGAGTCAAAAGTATGGACAGCCAACAAAGATCGACTCTCACTACAGTAATGCCTCTGGCAAAGGAGCTTCGCTAACCATTACATGACGACGACCATAGGATGCTCTTGTGTGCATTCTAGTGTATTTACTCACGCCTGTTACCCAGGGGTAGGCTTGTTCAAATAAGGTCGAAGTATGGGGGTATACAGAACAGGTTAGTGCTTTACTTAGGAATCCCATGTCTCCTTAGACCAACACATATCGTTAGAATAAAACGCATCTTTATTCATTTCGCTAGCAAAGCAACAATACATAAAGGGACACAAGTCTGTATTAGTTCATTACTAAGTTAGATAACTCAAACTTAATCCAGTTTGTACTTACTATTCGGTAGTTAGATTTGCGAGACAGGTTGCTAACCATACAGTTTATTACTGAGTTCTCTTTGTGTGGGTTTTTAATTGAAAAAGTTGCTATTCAGTTTTAAAGTCGTTTTCTGTACTCATTTGTGTATTGCGTCCCGAACTAATCTCCCATCAAATTCCTTGATCTAAGCAAGAATCTACATATCTTAGGAATATTATTCCATTACATACCTTTAAAAAATATCTATCCTTTTCAATTTATTACTGTCAAGAATTTTGGTGTCTTTTGTTAAAGTTTTAGTCGTTTTATTTTTACAATGTACAGTTATTTGTGTCGAGGAGAGCAAAAAACAAACAAACAAAACTTGGTAGGAATTTAACACAATATGGGTCATCCAGCCGATGGTCACTATTTTTCGGTGGTAATGGATCAGCGAGGGACTGCTTGTTGACATTACCCCTACGATGGGACGCTATGTAGAATGTGGTAGACTCGAATTCAGCGGGGCGTAAAACTTTTACCAGTCTTACCGGACAGATATTAGGTGGGATTGAAATAAAGTCCAAGTCCAATTTTGAATGGGATTTTAATATTTTTTATAAAAAATGAAACCTCTGGAAAGCCACGGAGTTATTAGGGGAATTGAGATTATAACTTATCAATCTATACGGAAAATAAACTGAAAATTACTAATTCCACTGGTAATTTGCCGGTATTCAATGCATATATCTATTTAAAGTAACAATGAAAAAAGGAGTTTAAACGGACATTTTGCAGTTCTCAGGACAAAAAAGTGTATAAGAACCTGTATCACTACGCAACAACTTTAAAAATCTACACCAACAATTGATTGCTAGCTTTAAATAAGGTAAATTATTAACGTATCAAGTTCCTTAGTTTCATTTTTATTCTTAAGTATTAAATCCCATTCGAATGAAAAATATATACATTAGGACTTCATTTATTCCACTAACATCTGTCCGGTACGGTTAAGGTAAAAAATCTAAGCCCTTCAATTCACAGTATACCGAAGACAAAAAATCGAACCTTAGGGGTAGGATTTGAGACAAGTCACAATATGGTCATTCAGCGATTGGTTAAACTTACTTCGTTTGTAACGGATCTGTGAAACTAGGTGTTAAACTACTACTAACGATAGGGGACGCTTACTTTCGTGTTTTAGAATAAGCATTTCTTCCAAATTCAGGGGTTCTCAACCTCTTTTAACCCACGGAACCCCTTTCCTCTTTTGTTATAATTTTCACAATTTTGTTATTGGTGAATTAATATTTATTTTAATAGACAGAGAAATTGATAATTTACGCGTTTAATGCTGTGGAAATGGAATTTCTTTTAATGGAAATCGAAAATTCTTTGAAAAATTTCACAAGAGTGGAATGTTACTTGGCGATATCTATTTTATAACTTGAAATTTAACGCCATAAAATGTTCAACTATACGTCAAAGAAACGACTTTGAAAAAAAAAACTTAAACCTACAAGTAGAAATTGTTCACAAGTATGGGCATCTAGTGAGGATCGAACTCGTTTTTCAGGTAAAGGATTGAGAGGTTAGCTTGCTAACCATAACACCACGACATCCATGGGAAACACTATGTGCCTCTAAGGTATATTACCCACTTCCTGTTGCCACCGCTACTCTGTCACTAAGATCAAAGTATGGTGGCATCTAGTAAATTGAACTCTCATTTCAGTAAAAAAATTGTGAGTGGCTAGCAACGATTAGACTACGACTTGATTAAATTTCTACTTGTAACACATGTGTGACTATTCTCGGTATCAGCGGACAGCAAGGGGTAATTCCCCTTTTGTATCGCTTGAATACGTGCTCAAAGCAATATCCCATTCAGAAAAATATTTTAAAACTGACCTGACAAATGAAAACAAAATTCGGTCTTTTTATAGCATTAATAATTTGTGTATATTATATATCTTATCATAATGGAGATTGTGTTTCTGTCTGTACCGAAACCTATATTACTAATCGAGTCACAATTCACATAGTTATTTACATCACATTCTCCATGATTTTTATTTTTATTTCAAACCTCAATTATTAATAAAATACTGTTGACCATTATTTCTAACATGTTATTACATGCAATTATATTATATATACAAAATATAGTGTTGCCAGTGTGAAGGGAAGGCCTAATTTGCATATTGATTTTATTTAATAATATTTGCTCAGTATTTTGATTTCTATTGTTTGGTTTCATTTTTTTAATGAATATGAGCAAAAATCTCCAATAAATCCATTAAACAATATTAACAGTAATTCTATTTACTTCCCTAATTTTGAAAATTAGCAATGAAATACGGGAGGGAAGAAAAAGCAAGTTTTATTTGTCCCCCTCTCTGTTTCAAATCTTTTATCTGCATATATTTAGTTGCCATTACCCTTTTAAGTTACATATATTTTATTACATTAAAACTTTAATACTTGCACCCGGAGGGTGCATTATTTGCTAGATATATAATGTTCCAAAGTATTGATTTCATTTATTTTCTTTAAGGTTTGAAAGATCCAACGTCAATGGGACACTACGCTTGAGCGAAAAACGGGACTTCCTTTTGCTTGAATTTCGCTGAAGACCTTCGCGATTTGCAGATTATGCAAACTGCTCATCCATTTCATTAAAGAAATGCCGAAGAAAAGTGCCAAGGTGCTTTATCCAAATGAACCGTTATTGGATTGTTCAGTTCCGTTTGAGAGGACTTTATTTCGGTTCCTACGGAAATGGCATCAAAACAGTTTCATGCCATTTGATTAGGAGATAGCGTCTACAAGAGTGCACAAATTAAGGATGGGATTCGGGACTGCTTAATACAACATTCTTTCAGAGCATGTGCAAAATCAGATGCATTCCTCACTTTAAAACTTTGATCTAATTTTTGCAGCAAAGTGTCAGGCACTTCAAACCACCATATTCTTTTGATTGTGGCTCCAGCAGAACGCTCTTCCGCTATATGCTATGTTGTGAAAGAATTCTCAAAATTAACCCATTAAGGATAAAGGTCTATTTTGGCTCTGGCTAGAGCCAACACATATTTGATTAGTAGTCTTCAAAAATCTGACGTTGTCTTACGTTATTTTCTTACTATGTTGAAGTTTGTTCAGCCATCTTTTCTTTATATAATGCACAAAAAAATTGATCCCAGCCACATCAGTTGCTTAGGGGATTGGCAGTGCACATACTGTGAGCAAATACTTCAAAATTACAAAGGATATTCACCAAAAAATATTTTTCTTTTCCATTCTTGCTACCATTACTTTATATCTTGCATATATTTTATGACTTTCTTCTTATAGTCAGTGGCTGCTACCACCTCTACTTATTCCTTTGCTTGGAATTTATTCATTCTTTTTTTTTATTTTTATTATATTTCTTTTTTTTGGCGCGTCCAAAAAATGACAAGTTTGTGGAACTAGGAAGGACATACAGAATTAATCGTAGTTTCTACTGATACAGTAACTCTCCCATAATAATCCACTGTGTAATAAAAGATTCGGGAAGCGTTTGCACTGACTCCGAGATTTAACTCTCATCCACTACCATAAGGTATTCTAAAAGTTGATAATTTCGTCTGGCACATATGCTTTATATAGCACTGACAGCCGGTTTCTGGCAGGACCTTTCCATTTTACTGTGTTATGGGTCTACGGATCAGTCCCATTATTTGACATTGACTACAATCGGAATAATACTGTGTTGTTGGGCATGTGTATTGATTTCCCTGAGATAAAGAGGCATTACAGAGGATTTCCCACTAAGTCTAATATTTCATGTCCAGGCAATCTTCAGAATTTTGGTAAAGATTTCCCTTCCCGCCAACATTTGAAATGCCGGAATTTGTTCATCGATTTTGGGATTGAGAATATGTAATCCCATTTGGGCGATATGCTCAAGACAAAATGCAACTGAATAGTTAAATGCCACTATTCCCTTTGTAAACTTTTCCTATTCAGACTAAGACAATGGAACAAAATAAACGAGTCTTTGATTCCTGATCTTAGAATTTCCTTGATTATCCATTCTTCTGACCAATGGAATTTGAGATAAAAACAGTTTGACGGTCTCCAAAAAGCATCTAAAATTCATTTTAATGCAGATACTTTGGTGCTCCTCACTAGAGATTGACAATAAATTAAGATAATTCTGTCGAATTTAAATTCTTTCTGTCATGCTTTTAATACAAAAGTATTTGACGATTATTTATAATCAGACATAATTTTTAGTTCACCATTGTTTTTGCAATTGTGTGCATTTCTCGATCAGTGGTGACTGTGATTTCAGTGCAGTCAGGTTTGCTTTTTGGTTGAATTTATCTATACATCGACTACTGACATGTCATCCGATTTGGGTGACACTGTATTGTTCTCGGCCGGAAGAGGAAACTTCGGTAGGGGATAAAGGATAAAACAGTTATATATTTAAAAGGGAAAGCGGAAGAGAGGTTTTCCGGTCAGGAAGCAGGGAGAAGATAAATAAATAATATGACCAAATGTCCGTTGTACTCGATCAAAGATAAAAACTACGTAGGCATATTAGCAGATGTAAAGACTAGATCAAAAGATAACAGATGCGTGGGCGGTTTATAACATTAAGTCAGATCCCCAGTGAGTTAGACAGAAGACTCGGGACTGAACAAGTGAGCTCACGCCTAGAGGCTGTGAGACCAAATAGTCGTACCCTTCCACCTCGACAACCCATCCAGCAGCCGAGAAGATAACTTCGTCCTCCGTCAACCCTCTGGCTTCCATTCAATTACAAACCATTGGCTCTCATAAATAGAAGTATTTTCAAGAAAATTACATATGGAATGATAACATTTTTAAAATCAGGAATGATAGTCCAAGTTGGCTTGGATAGAAAAAGTTTCTTCAGGATCTTCAGCTCGGCATCTAGTTTATTTTCTCCAGGCGCTTGAGTTAATCTGCTTAAAGTGGTGCAGCCATACGTAGCACGATACACACAACGACTTGGAAGAATTCGTCGCTTTTAACTTGTCAGTGAGATTGGATTTCATATTGACAATCTGTTTATAGCAGACCATTCCTTCCAATGCATGCATTAACATCGCCTTCTGTGAATGAGATATTACTACCTTAGGCATGTGAGTTGGTTCTACTGGCGTTATTATCGAGTGTGGAGCATACTCCTTTGTTTTGCATTTTGCGACAAGCTTTCAACTGGATTTGCCATCGGTTCTCGGACCTCCATTCATCGAGGCCAGATGCTTCAAAGATGTCCACAATCCCCCAGTTCTAGAAAGCGTGCATCCCTTGTGCGCGAAAAGATTTGTCATTTCTTCATGGTCCACACAGGCGACACAAACGTGAACACTGTTCCCACCACAAGCCAACACATGGGTGTTACAGGGCAGAACACTGCAAACAGGCCAGTCAATCTGGGATGATCACAAGAGTTGTGACATATTGTGCATTGATAATGTTTCCACAACGCCATTACGCATGCTCCAATGCAAGGCACGTACAACTCTCCACATAATTTGGGACATTAGCTTGAACATCTGTTTTCACAACGTTTCCGACAAGGTGAAACATACATCGCACTGAGTGCTCACGGCACTGGCGGCCACAGATAACAGTTCTCTGATAACGCGAGAGCAAGTTGAATGGAATGCGTCAATTAGAACACTCAGCCACAAGTACCACTTATCATGATGTCCACATCTAAGCGTTTAGTTCTACATTTATTCTCAGGCGGCTTAGTTAACGCTTCATGTTGTGTAGCCATACGTCAGCCACTGATAAGACTTGGAAGAATCGTTTCGCTTTAACTTGCTTTGGAGATGGATTTTCTAAATGACTGATAACTGATTTTTATAGCGACCATTCCTTCCCCTATGCATGCTTAAATCGCCTTGAATGATGATATTACTACCTAGGCATGTTGAATTGTCTACTGCTGTAATTATTAGTGTTGGAGATACTTCCTTTTCTTTTTGCATTTGGACAAGGCTTTCAAACTGTGATGTTTACCAATCGTGGTTCTTGAGACCCTCCATTCGTCGAGGCCAGATGCTTCAAAAGATTGTCCACAATCCTCCATTCTCATAAAGCGTGCACTCTCCTGTAGCCGAAAAAAGATCTTGTCATTTCTTTAACTCGCCTTCTGTGAATAAGATGATTACTTACCTAGGCATGTGATTGTTCTACTGGCTTACCTGTTACGTACTTCCTTTGCCGGCTTGGTACTTCTATCATCTAATTGGTCTTGGTCTATCTTCTAACAGGTCTCTTCTGGTCTCTTGTATGGGCGATTCCGTGTCTGGTTACGCTGGGGACCAATTATCTTATCGACGAAGCCTTGTGTCATTGTTAGGTCTTTTAGTTAATAAACAAGACTTCAATTTACCTTTGATGTTGGTTTATTCAGGCAACCCCAGCGACCAGGACCACCTGCGCGCTGAGAGTCACATCTTGCTAGCTTCTAACTTCTCGCAAAACTGACTTACTGAGGTTGCCCACCTTAAAACTGGAAGCGGTGTTCTTATCGGGGTTCCGTTCTCACGATTCTATCCCCAGAAAGCAAGGTGAGTGAGGTTCACCCTTGTCACCACTTCAAGGCCATCAGTGTTACTGATTGCATAAGGATTTCTATACTACCTTAAAAAGTAAAGGATCCATTAATATGTAACATTACTATCGAGTGATGGAGTATGCTTCCTTTCTTTGTGTATTTACACAGGTGACACAAACTTGCGGACACTTTTTCCCAACACATGGGTGACTACAGGCAGACACTGCGAACATGGCCTGTCACGATCCAAGACTTTAAAAATTATTTTGTTGCATTGATATGTTCACAAGCCGCCATTCGCATGGCTCAATGCAAGGCTCGCACATACTCTCCACATAATTTGGACATTAGCTTTGAAAACATCTGTTTTCACAACGTTTCCACCAAGGTGAATATACATTCGACTTGAGTCGATAATGCCCACTCACTCTCCACAGATAGTCTCTGAAAGCGTGCGAGCCAAGTGAATGGATGCGTCGATTAGAACACTCACCACAAGTACCACTGCATTGATGCCACAGTCTAAGGTTTCAGTGCAGGCTTCTGGCACAGATATCAATTGCTGGAAACCCGGTGATTTTGTAATATGTTATGCAAGGATATGTTATGGAAATTTCAACCAGTACACGTTAATCTTTGTATCCGTATAACCACATCTTCCCACGAAACGATGAACCGCTCGATAGAAGTTATATCAACATTAAATGGCCCACTGTGGTTGATATGACGTTTAAAAAATGTGAGTGATCTCTTCGTTACTGATTCCGAACAAGGATCCCCCTACTTCCTTTTTTACATCTTTCACCTGTGCAGCAGAACAAATAGACGTTTTGAAATTTGATGTAGATTAACAGGTGCGCGTGTATTTCTTCCAATACACACCTTGTATTATCTTGTTCTTGCATTTTAATTTTTGTTTCGGCGCTCGTACTAGGACGACTCCGGTCATACGTCTTTTGTCCAGCTTTAAGCTCAAATCTGACTGTCTAGCACTGAAACAGGATTGTTACGAAATTATGTTTCAAGATGATTTGGAATCTCATATCCCAACTAAATCCTATACAGTATAACCACATCTTTTCAATACACTGATGACAGCAGCAGGCCCCGGCAGCTTTCATTTATGCTATCTACGGATACCATTATTTTGATGACTACATCGGTTTACATCTGGAGGCAATGGTATGCATTTCTCTGAATAAAGAGCGTACAGAGGATTTCCATAAGTCTATATATTTTCGTGTAAGGCATATTTTTTCAGAATTTTGGTAAAGATTTTCCCTTCCCGCCAACAATTGAAGATGCCATAATTGGTCCATCGATTTTGGTTAATTTTTCTATTTATTGTTTTCATCTCTTGTTATGCGTGCTAAGTGTAGATTGCGTTCATTATTACCAGATTGATCATTTCGTCTTTCAAATCTTAGACATTGTTTTCATTAATAAATCGTTTTCTTCACTATTAATGTTTGTCATGAGAGTGAGATACCGTGTCCTCTGTGAGGAACGCATGTGTTTGTTCCTTATGTAAATAGGTTAGTGGGTTGAGTATTTTTGTTCGTTTCCTTTTTAATCTGATAAGAGTCATTTTCTTACAGATATCTGCTGATGCTTCCTTCAAGTCTTCTCTTCAGAAGATCGTAAAGACCAGATCAAAGAAAGATGGATGGGCGGTTTAATACATTTTCGGTTTTATTATTGGCATTTTTCCCATTCAATTTACTAACCATTGGCTCTTCATAAATAGAAGTTTATTCAAGAAAATATTAATATGGAATGATACACATTTAAAATTCATGAACTATAGTCCAAGTTGGCTTGATAAAAATTGTCAGGATTTTCAGCTCTCATCTAGTTTATTTCCCAGGCGCTTAGTTAACGTCATGTGGTGCAGAATACGTAGCACTGATACAACAACGACTTGGAAGAATCGTCGCTTTACTTGTCAGTGAGATCGGATTTTCATGACTGATAATCTGTTTATATGCAGACCATTCCTTCCTATCATGCATTAACATCGCCCTTCTGTGAATAGATATTACTACCTAGGCATGTGAATTGTTTTTACTGGCTTACTATCGAGTGTGGAGATACTTCCTTTCTTTTGCATTTTGGACAAGACTTCAACTGGATTACGTTCTCGACTCCATCTCGAGGCCAGAGCTTCAAAGATATGTCCACAATCCCTCCAGTTCTAGAAAGCGTGCATCCCCTGTCGAAAAGATTTGTAGTCAACATCGCTCGGGGTATACTATAGCAGCGAGTGTTTATGGTTACTACAGTTGGAGCATTCTTTGGTGACTACAACACGTGAACATTCCAACAGATAACACTGGTGTCTCGAACACTGCGAACATCGCCAGTCACACTCTGGAGACGATCAAGACATTGTGACCAGTTTTATTTTTTGGGTGCATTGATAATGTTCACAACGCCATTCACATGCTAATGCAAGCACGCAATCCCCATAACTTGCGACATTTAGTTTGAAAACATCTGTTTCACAAGTTTTCCGACAATTGAACATCACACTCAGCCACGCATGGTGGCCACAAGATTAACAGTCTCTGAACAACCTGAGAGAAGTTGAATGGAAATTGCGTCGATTAGGAACACACACCGCAAGTACCACTGCATTGATGTCAAGTCTAAGCGTTTAGTTCAGCATCATGCGACAGATATCAACTTGCTGGAACCGGTGATTGTTTGTAATATGCTTTGCAAGTGATATGTTATGGAAATTTCCGAACCGTACACTAACTTGATTCAGTTTATAACCACATCTTCCCACCGAACACTGACCGCTCGATAGAAGTTATACAACATCTAAATTGCCCACTGTGTTTGATATGACCGTTAAATGTTGAGCTGATCTCTCTTACTGGCATTCGAACCAAGGATCCCCTACTTCTTTTTACATTCTTTCCATCTGTGCAGCAGACAAATAGAGCGTTTTGAAATTTTCTGTTATGTTAGATAAACAGGTGGTAGTATTTCTTCCCAATACGCTTTGTATTATTCTTGTTCTTGCATTTTTAATTTTGTTCGGGCTCGATAGGCGACTCCGGCATACGTCCTTCTCGTCCAGTATTAAGTTTCAAATCTGACTGTCCTAGCTACTAGCAACAGGATTAGAATATGCTTGCAAAGATGATTTGGAATCTCAAATCCCTACCTAAATCCTGTACACAGATAACCAATCTTTCAATTACACTGATGACAGCGATGACCAGCCCCGTTTCTGAGCAGGACTTTCCATTTACTGTCTTGGTTCTACGGATCAGGCCATTATTTGACGATGACTACAATCGGCATAATTTCTACTCTGTGTTGGCATTGAAGGTATGCATTCTCTACTGAAATAAAGAGCTTACAGAAGATTTCCAATAAGTCTATATTATTCAGTGTGCAAGGCATATTGTCAGAATTAAAGATCTTCCCAATTGATGCTTGGTCCGTTTGGAAAGAAGTCATTTGCGATATCTCCAAAATTCATGTTTTCTGCGCTCAACAACATTTGCGATCTGGACAAGCCACCAATTGACCGTCAACGATTTTCCAGGGATTCGTAAGCTCTCCAAATCTCCTTGTATAAAAGGTCCGTAAGTGTAGAGTTGATCAGATTTCAACTTATACAGATTGACATCCGTCTTCAAATCTTAGACATGTTTTCATTAATAAATCCTCTTCTTCACTTAGAATGTTTGTCATGAGAGTGAGATACGTTGTGGACCCCCTTCAATCGCCTGAGGAAAAGCAGTGTTTGGATTCCTATGTAATAGTTATGGGCGTTGAGTATTTTCTGTCTCGTTCCTTTTTTTGATCTTATAAGACGTCATTTTCTACAGATATCTGCTGCTTCCTTCAAGTCTTCTCTCAGAGAAGAATGTAAAGACCAGATCAAGTGAAAGATGCATGGGCGTTTATATACATTTTCCGGTTTATATTGGCATTTTCCGATTCAATTACTTAACCATTGGCTCTTATAAATAGAAGTATACTTCAGAAAATTACTATGGAATTGATAAACTTTAAAATCATGGAACTATTAGTCAAGTTGCTTGATAAAATTCTCAGGATTTCAGTCTCGATCTAGTTTAATTCCCAGTTCGCTTTAGTAACGTTAATGGTTGCAGCCATACAGTAGCACTGATTAAACGACTCGAAGAATCGTCGCTTTTAACTTGTCATGAGATCGGATTTTATGACTGATAAATCTGGTTTATAGCAAGACATTCCTTCCCTATGCTGCATTAACATCTGCCTTCTGTTGAATTGAGTATACTACCTAGGCATGTGAATTGTTCTACTGGCTTATTTATGAAGTGTTGAGATATTTCCTTTCTTTGCATTTTGGACAAGCTTTCAACTAAGTATATCTGGTCGGCAGCCTTATTCCAGATGTAATAACTAAGTAAGCAAGCCAATAAGAATTCGGTGTTGTAAGTCTCTACGTCCAGAGAGAATCAAGGTCAAGCATAAGTTTAGGAATGGTGCCTCTATTAAACAGCACAGCTGCCAGTGATTGGACAATTAGAATCTACCCATAGGTCCACGGTAGTCAACGAGTCTATATTTAGGACTGCATTTACCATGCCTTATATCAACAAACATTCAACCAGCTCCCCTTTTGATATAATGGGGCTAATTCCATCAACAATATTATATCTCTCCATAGAAATTTAACAATCGACAAATCATTCATTCAGAGAAGTTTACAATTAAATTCATAAGAAATTTTGTACTTCTTTCAATTTTATAGTAAAGCCCGCACAAATACTATTATTTAATTCTAATTATTCTACTAAGCCTACTTTTGTAAAAAAAAAAAATAATTATTATTATTTTCCTACTCCTAACGTTACGTCCAAGTTAGTATTGCCACTTTTGGTTTTTTTTTAACTTTTTTATTTTTTTTTTGATTTTTGTTTTTTGTTGGTGTTATTCAAAAGAATACGGTACTATACAGTACAATATCATAATCAAGTTATGGGATTATGTAACTTATTGAACAGGTTAATGTCATTGTCCAGGACATTTTTTTGCGAGGGATCTACCCCTCGCATGAATACAGTCGGGATATTCTAAGCCCAAAACCAGACAGGGCAGAAAATCTGTAAGTTTATTGGGCCCCCCTACTGAATATCTCTTTATAAAGCATTCAAGCTTATCCTGTTCAACGACTCTGTGAACAGATCTGAAAGTTGATTCTACTCCTCTTTAATTCATCCCTTATAAATTGATATTTATATCAATGTTGTTCTCTAGTGTTATGAGGGGGTCTTTTTGCCAGTAGTTATGCTAGATCTGATTGTCACAATAAATAGGTACAGGGTTGTTAAAACTAATGTTGTAAATAAAAGGGTCTTCGCGGCACTTTTACCGCCATATTAACAAATTCGGCCTCACCAGGGGGGGGGAGGTGGCGGGCGGGCTGACAAAGAGACCCCACGGTTTTTTTGGTTTTTTTTTTTTATATTTCAGGGAAATGACTCGAGCTTTCGTCCGATAATTTAAAAACGTAGTTCCTGATATACTTTTCGTCATTTGAAACCTGCCCATTCGGCATCACATAATCCTGCTTCAAACAGGTAACTCGGAAAGAATATTATTCCAGGAACGCCCCACTTTGCTTATTCATACTTCGATACAAAATACCCTCCCTTAGAACGAGGATAGGATCCAATTCTTTTTATTTGCACACAGCAAAAACAAGTCGTCCCAAAAATATGCATACGACTTAAATTCGGCTAGAACGGTAAAAACTCAACTTTGCCACATTTGGCTTACAGCTAAGTATGTTTCGTAACTAGCAGAGTATCAGATTCATGGGCTAGAAAAATATAACATCATAAGTCCAGAAAAATCGTCAAAAATTTACAACATAAACTGAAATTGATTTTCCAAGAGGTTCAATTGACCAGCTGTCACAAAAACGAGCGACAATATCTTCGTATCTCTTTTTTCTTAACACTTTGTTTTAGTCTCGGCCATTTTCCATGAATACATATATTACAACAGTTAGTTTTTAATGAGGGGGGTAAATTTCATTTTTCCTTTCATTTTCCTTACATTTACTACTTTGGCAGTTTTTTATATCACTCATTTTACAAGTGTTCCAAGACTATGCCACGGATTAATATCATATTTCGCAGTCTCGGATGAATTAATATCTTTTTTAATAATACAACAACAGCCCATTCTTACTATATTAAATATAGTACCATTTGGGTAGATCAACTTTGATGTTTTGTGTCCAAAATTCATGTGGGCACCGGAAGCCGTAGCTGCCCTTACTGAAAAGATGTTTTGTTTAAAAGTGGGATATATAATGCCCCTTTCAAAATGCTTTTCGCAAATTTGACCTTTACTATTCTCCAAATATACACGCGCGTCTCCGCGTTTTGTACTAAGTCAGTGATTGACTTCATTCAGCCAATTCACGAAATGATTCTCAGATTGAAAATTGGGTCCCAATGATAAATTTAGTTTTATCGTTGATGACATGTTGAGTGCCCCGCAATCAACGAGCAAAGGTTCTTTATGTGCTAAAGAATTATATCCAGCAGAAAAGAATGTCTTTTTCTTTGGGGGGGCGGAATATTTAACATTTTGACAAAGTCTTTCTTATTCTGCAATCATAGGACATATGGCCCTTTTTCTGACAAACATAACAAATAATATTTGTTTGTTGGCGACTTCTTGGTATCCTTCCAATGTCTGCCCTGATAATTTTGGTAGTTGGTATATTTAGTTGATCTGCCCTCATAGCGAGGGTTGATTTCACCTTTTTGAATTGGGTCTTTAGTTGTATAGTTCTATTTTATGGGTCCCCCAGAGTACATACTTTCTGTTTCCTCATAACTACGAAGACTGACTTTGAATTCCGTAAACGTCATAGTCTTATCCCTTTGGGTTATTACTGTTGCAAAGGGTTTAAAATTTGAAGGCAGGCCCTTCAATACCATAGCGATCAATCCATCGCTTAGAATCTCCCCGGCCTTCTTTAATGAGCTAGCAATGCTCTCAGTTTGGATTATGTAATCAGTAATTGATTCATAATCGTTTCTACCCAACGAACTTAATTGTCGATACAACCCCACAATTCTTGGTTTGCTTTTCGAAAAATAGTGGGTCCTTAATATTTCCATTGCTTTCTACCATTATCATGAGCTTCTCGCATTACGATGAGAGACTCCGATCTTCCAAATCATTGTATTAATTCTGCGTATATTTGCAGCGTTTTATCTACGAAAACTGGGTCCTCCGGGTGTCAGATGGTGCATTGATTATATCAACCAGTTGAAGGGTTCGAAGGTATCCATTGAACTTAGTTTCCCAAATTTCGAAGCTGGCATCATTGCCATTGAAAAAGATTCGTACGCGACTGGGCCCATAACCTGTTAAGTATTTGGTCGGCATCCTTAGTTCAGATGTAATAACTAAGTAGCAAGCCAATAAGAATCCGGTGTTCTTGTAAGTCCTACGTCCAAGAGAATCCAAGTGTCAAATGACATAGTTCAGGAATGGTGCCTTTATTAAATACAGCAGCACAAACAGTGCCAGTGATTGGACAATAGAAATCTACCCCAGGTCACGTGGTAGTCAACGAGTCTATATTTAGGAGTGACCATTTACCTCATGCCTTATATCAACAAACCTTCAACAGATTTTACCATCGGTTTCTTGAGACCCCCATTCGTCGAGGCCAGATGCTTCAAAGATATGTCCACAATCCTCCAGTTCTATAAAGCGTGCATGCCCTGTGCCGAAAAAGATTTGTCAGTTCTTTAACATCGCCTTCTGTGAATAAGATATTACTACCTAGGCATGTAAATTGTTCTGCTGGCTTATTATCGAGTGTGGAGATACTTCCTTTCTTTGTATAACACAGGTGACACAAACGTGGACACTTCCCCAACACATGGTGGACTACAGGGCAGACACTGCGAACATGGCCTGTCACGATCACAAGACTTGTAAAAATTATTTTGTGCATTGATAATGTTCACAACGCCATTCGTATGGCTCGATGCAAGGCACGCACAACTCCCCATATAACTTGGGACATTTAGTTTGAAAACATCTGTTTTCACAACGTTTCCGACAAGGTGAACATACATCGCACTGAGTGCTCACACACTGGTGGCCTTCTGTATCAATATTAAATCTATATCAACATTAAATGGCCCACGGTGGTTGATATGACGTTAAAAAATGAGTGATCTCTTCGTTACTGGATTCGAACAATGGATCCCCTACTTCCTTTTTACACCTTTCCATCCTGTGGCAGCAGACAAATAGATGTTTTTGAAATTTTCTGATGTTAGATAAACAGGTGCGTAGTATTTTCTTCCAATACGCACCTTGTATTATCTTGTGCTTGCATTTTAAAATTTTGTTTCGGGCTCGTATATGGCGACTCCGGCCATGCGTCTTTCTCGTCCTAGTATTAAGTCAAATATGACTGTCCTAGCTACTAGTAAAAGGATTTTAGAATATGCTTTCAAAGATAATTTGGGAATCTCAATCCCACACTAAATCCTGATACCAGTATAACCACATCTTCCAATACACTGATGACCGCATGACAGCCGTTTCTGGCAGGGACCTTTCCATTTTACTGTCTATGGGTCTACGGATCGGGCCATTATTTGACGATGACTACAATCGGGCATAATCTTTTACTCTGTTGTTGGGCATGGTATGCATTTCTCTGAAATAATGAGCGTACAGAGGATTTCCAATAAGTCTATATATTTCGTGTCAAGGCATATTTCAGAATTTTGGTAAAGATTTTCCCTTCCCCGCCAACAATTGAAATGCCATAATTGGTCATCGATTTTGGTTAATTTTTCTAAGTTCATCTCCTTGTTATGCGTGAAGTGTAGATTGCGTTTATTATACAGATTGATATTTCGTCTTCAAATCTTAGACATTGTTTTCATTAATAAATCGCTTTCTTCACTTATAATGTTTGTCATGAGAGGGAGATACCGTGTCCCCTGTGAGGAAAGCAGTGTTTGATTCCTATGTAATAGGTTGATGGGTTGAGTATTTTGTTCGTTCCTTTTTGAACTGATAAGACGTCATTTTCTACAGATATCTGCTGCATCTTTCAAGTCTTCTCTCAGAAGAATGTAAAGACCAGATCAAAAGAAAGATGCGTGGGCGGTTTATATACATTTTCCGGTTTATATTGGCATTTTCCATTCAATTACTAACCATTGGCTCTTCATAAATAGAAGTTATTTCAAGAAAATTACATATGGAATGATAACATTTAAAATTCATGGAACTGATAGTCCAAGTTGGCTTGATAAAAATTCTCAGGATTTCAGCTCGCATCTAGTTTATTCTCCAGGCGCTTAGTTAACGTTCATGTGGTGCAGCCATACAGTAGCACTGATACGACTTGGAAGAATCGTCGCTTTAACTTGTCAGTGAGATCGGATTTTCATGACTGATAATCTGTTTATAGCAGACCATTCCTTCCTATGCATGTATTAACATAACCTTCTCTGAATGAGATATTACTACCTAGGCATGTGAATTGTTCTACTGGCTTATTATCGAGTGTGGAAATACTTCCTTTCTTTTGCATTTTGGACAAGCTTTCAACTGGATTTTACCATCGGTTTCTTGAGACCTCCATTCGTCGAGGCCAGATGCTTCAAAGATATGTCCACAATCCTCCAGTTCTATAAAGCGTGCATCCCCTGTGCCGAAAAAGATTTGTCAGTTCTTTATAGTCACACAGGCGACACAAACGTGAACACTTTCCCCACACAAGCCAACACATGGGTGTCTACAAGGCAGACACTGCGAACATGGCCAGTCACATCTGGGACGATCATAAGACTTGTGACAGTATTTTGTGCATTGATAATGTTCACAACGCCATTCGCATGGCTCAATGCAAGACACGCACAACTCTCCATAATTTTGGACATTTAGCTTGAAAACATCTGTTTTCACAACGTTTCCGACAAGGTGAACATACATCGAACTGAGTGCCCACGCACTGGTGGCCACAGATTAACAGTCTCTGACAACCGTGCGAGCAAGTTGAATGGATGCGTCGATTAGAACACTCACCACAAGTACCACTGCATTGATGTCCACAGTCTAAGCGTTTAGTACAGCCTTCTGGACAGATATCAACTTGCTGGAAACCAGCTAGCGTCTAGTTTATTCTCCAGGAGCTTAGTTAACGGTTATGTGGTGCAGCCATACAGTAGCACTGATACAACGACTTGGAAGAATTGTCGCTTTACCTTGTCAGTGAGATTGGATTTTCATATGACGGATAATCTGTTTATTGCAGACCATTCCTTCCCTATGCATGCATTAACATCGCCTTCTGTGAATGAGATATTACTACCTAGGCATGAGAGTTGTTCTACTGGCTTATTATCGAGTGTGGAGATATTTCCTTTCTTTTGCATTTTGGACAAGACTTCAACTGGATTTTACCATCGGTTTCTCGAAGCCAGATGCTTCAAAGATATGTCCACAATCTTCCAGTTCTAGAAAGCGTGCATCCACTGTGCACTTTCTTTCTTTGTATAACACAGGCGACACAAACTCGGACACTGTTCCCCACACAAGCCAACACATGGGTGTCTACAGGGCAGACACTGCGAACATGGCCAGTCACATCTGGGACGATCACAAGAGTTGTGACAGTATTTTGTGAATTGATAATGTTCACAACGCCATTCGCATGGCTCAATGCAAGACACGCACAACTCTCCATAATTTTGGACATTTAGCTTGAAAACATCTGTTTTTACAACGTTTCCGACAAGGTGAACATACATCGCACTGAGTGCTCACGCACTGGTGGCCACAGATTAACAGTCTCTGACAACAGTGAGAGCAATTTGAATGGATGCATCGATTAGAACACTCTACACAACCAAAACAATACGTTTACCGATCGGGAGAGCTAGGACGGCATATCGATCAATCGATATCCCATGAGATACGATAACTCTCCCATAATAATCCACTATTTTATTCTCATTTCTGTGTGAAACGGGGATATTTGGTTTGTCTCGATCTTCTATCGAAACTTGGTCTGGGCTGGTTGTCTCATTTGGATCTGTTCTTATTCTAGATCTTTGAGAAATCATTTTCATGATTTCCAGACCAATAAAAAAATAAAACGCGCTTAGATTTTAGCTATTGGAACGAAAGACGCCGTACGTCTTTCTCATCCTAGCACTCGGACAAATCTGAATTTCTAACTACTAGAAACAAAATTTTACAACCACCCTGTCGTCTACCTCTAGAATACTTCTGTAGAGGGTTAAGACTCCCTACGGGGGCACCTGTTGGCCGTGATTCTTATGGACGGAATCCTGGTGGATGAGCAGTCCATAATATGCAACCCCCTACTTCTAGCCTTACTTAGGCTACAGGCTAGACAGGCGATTGGAGAGCCCCCACCATCAATCGGCCGGTAATGTCAACACCTATAAGATTGACCCGTCTCTATAGCTATTATGGCAAGCCCTAACCCTCTTTATCTTATGTACTAGAAGGCGGTGGCTGAGGGTTTTTCATGTCCTGGGAATTACGTTAAACTCTGAGGTTCCAGTTCTGGAGCTTTCTGGAACATGGAGCACCCCTTCATCAACATTGCTTCCATGTCCACTCTGGCCCGGAGTGGTAGTACCTGTTAGGGTCCCATCTATGGGTTGAATAGAAAATTAGTTCAAAGAAAAAATTTTTCCAAACTATCACTACGAATGTTTCAAGATTTTGCCAACATTAAATGGACCACTGTGATTGATATGCTTTCACAAAAAGTGGTCGCTTCGCTACTGAATTCGAATAAATGGTCCACTACTTCCTTTTTACAACTTTCCATCCTGAGGTAGCAGACAAATAGACATTTTTGAAATTTTCTGATGCTAGATAAACAGATGCGTAGTATTTTCACATCTTCAAATACACGTCTTGTATTATCTTGTTCTTGTATTTTTGATTTTGTTTCAAACTCGTATAGGACGGCGCTGGTCGTACGTCTTTCTCATCCCAGCATTAAGTCAAATCTGACTTTTCTAGCTACTCGTAACATGATTTTACAAGATGGTTTCAAGGATGATTTGGGAACCTCAATCATACACTGAATACTGATACCAGTCTGACCACATCTTCCAATACACTAATAACTGCATGGCAGCCGTTTCTGGCACGGACCTTTCCATTTTACTGTCTACGGATCAGACACTTATTTGACGATGACTACAATCAGGCATAATTTTTGACTGTTGTTGGGCAAGGTATGCATTTCTCTGAGATAAAGATCGTACAGAAGATTTCCAATAAGTCTATATATTTCGTGTCAAGGCATATTTCAAACTTTTGGTGAAGATTGTCGCTTCTTAACCAACAGGTTGAAATGACAGAATTGGTTATCGATTTTGAAATTAAGAATATGAATCATGTTTGTGCGATATACTCAAGACGAAAATCGTCCATATTTTTCTGCCCCCTCCAAAACAATGTTTACCGATCCAGGGATCTAGGACGGCATACCGATCAATCGATATCCCATGAGATACGATAACTCTCCCATAATAATCCAGTGTAATAAAAGATCTCGGAAGCGTTTGCATGTTGATCCAAAATTAAAGTATTTTAGTAGAATCATTATTTCGTCAGGCATATGATTTATGTAGCCTTCTAGTTTATTTTCACTTCTGTGTGAAACGGGTGTTGACCTGTCCATATTGGTTAATTTTCTAACATTTTCTGGGAAAGGTGTGCATTTCTCCGAGCACAGTTGATTGCCCACATTTCAACCATACAGCTCTACTTATTTCTTTGCTTGGATATTTAGTGTCTGTCTCAATCTTCTAGAACTTGGTCAGGTCTGGGCTGGTGGTCTTATTTGGATCTGTTATTCTAGATCTGAGATGTCTTCTGTTTTTTCCTAATTAACGACACTTTCTTTTTGTCTGGAATACATAATTTATTTTCATGAATCCCAGACCAACAAAAAATAATGAAGATTATGGATATTGGAGATGAGACGTCATACTCGACGAAGCACTCGGCCAAATCTGTATTCCTAGCTAATAGAAGCAAGATTTTTACAATATGGTTACAAGGATGTTTTCGAAACCAGTATGACTACATCTTCCGGTTTAATGATAATTGAATGATAGACGTTTTTGTGAGTAAATTTTTGTGTTTTACTGTGTACGGGTCAACAGATCGGGTATAATGTTTTACTCTGTTGTTGGTCAAGGTATGCATTTCTCTGAAATAAAGAGCGTACAGAAGTTTACCAATAGTCAATATTTCGTGTCGAGGCATATTTCAAACTTTTGGTAAATATTGTCGTTTCTCAGCCAACAGTTGAAATGACGGAATTGGTCATCGTTTTGGAATTGAGAATATGAATCATGCTCGTGCGATATCCTCAAGACAAAAATCGTCCATGTTTTTCTTCGCCTCCAAAACAATAAGTTTGCCGATCTGGGGAGCTAGGACGGCATACCGATCAATCGATATCCTATGAGATACGATAACTCTCCACCTGATAATCCACTGTGTAATAAAAGATTTCGGAAGCGTTTGTATGTTGATCTCAGATTAACTATATCCATACCATTAACGTATTTTAGAAGAATCAAAATTATTTCGTCAGGCATTTGATTTAAGTATCTTTCCTCCCCTAGTTTAATCTCACTTCTGTGTGAAACAGGTGATATTTAGTTTTTGTGTCAATCTTCCATTGAATCTTGGGCAGGTCTAGGCTGGTCTTATTTGGATCTCTCCTTATTCTCGATCTTCTGAGATGTCATTTATTTTCATGAATCTCAGACAAACAAAAAAACAAAACACGCTGAGATTTTGGCTATTGGGACGAAAGACGCCGTACGTCTTTCCTATCCTAGCACTCAAACGAATCTGACTTTTCTAGCTACTAGAAACATGGAGATTATACAACCGCCCTGTCTGCTGGGACTGTAAAATACTTCAGTAGAGGGTTAATACCCCTTACTTGTTGGCCGTTATGCTTATGGACGGAATCCTTGTGGATTAGCAGTCCATGACATGCAACACACCACTTAGAGCTTTACTTAGGCTAGACAGGCGATCGGAAAGACCCCCACCCCCACCCGATCAATCGGTTGGTCATGTCAACACCTAGCCCCTATAAAATTGATCCGTCTCTATAGCTATTATGGCAAGCCCTAATCCTTTTATTATGTGCTAGAAGGCGGGGGCTGAGGGTTTTCATGTCCTGGAAATTACGTTAAACCCTATCTGATTGTGAGGTTCCAGTTCTGGAGCTCTCTGGAAGGTGGCTCACACCTTCATTACTATTGCTTCCATGTCCACTCTGTCCCGGAGTGGTACTACCTGTTAGGGTCCCATCGATGGGTTAAATGGAAAATTAGTTTAGAAAAAATTCCAAACTATCGCTACAAATCTTTCAAGATTCTGCCAACATTAAATGGACCACTGGGGTTGATATGCCTTTAAAATACACGTGATCACTTCGTTACTGGATACGAATAAATGATCCACTACTTCCTTTTTACATCATTCCATCCAGAGGCAATAGAAAAATAGACGTTTTTGAAATTTTCTGATGCTAGATAATCAGGTGTGTGGTATTTTCACATATTTCAATACACGTCTTGTATTATCTTGTTCTTGCATTTTTTAAAATTTTGTTTCTGGCTCGTATAGGTCGACTCCGGCCAAACGTGTTTCTCGTCCCAGCACTCAAGACAAATCTGACTTTTCTAGCTACTAGTAACGGGATTGTATAAATTTGTTTCAATGATAATTTGGGAACCTCAATCCCACACTGAATCCTTATATCAGTATAACCACATCTTCCAATACACAGATAACCGCATGACAGCTGTTTCTGGCAGGGACCTTTTCATTTTACTGTGTATGGGTCTACGGATCAGTCACTTATTTGACGATGACTACAATATGGCATAATTTTTTATTGTTGTTGGGCAAGATATGCATTTCTCTGAGATAAAGAGCGTACAGAAGATTGCCAATAAGTCTATATTTCATGTCAAGGCATATTTCATAATTTAGGTAAAGATTTTCCCTTCCCCGCCAACATTTGAAATGCCGGAATTGGTCATCGATTTTGGAATTGAGAATATGAATCACATTTGTGCGATATGCTCAAGACAAAAATCGTCCATGTTTTTCTGCGCGTCGAAAACAATGACAAGTTTGTCAATCTGGGGAGCTCAGACGGCATACCGATCAATCGACATCCATAACTCTTCCATAATAATCCACTGTGTAATAAAAGATCGCAGAAGCGTTTGTATGTTGATCCGAGATTAACTCTATCCATACCATTAACGTATTTCACTTTTAAAATTCCTAGCAGACAACAAAAATGCCAGTCCCTAGATTATTATATGTAGAAAGGATGGCAAGTTTAAAACAAATTTTTAGGTATTACATGAAAACGTAATTTTTCTAAAAAACGAAGCAAATAAAAAAAATCTTAAACAATAAAACTTTTAGGGGGGTAGGGAAGGAAAATTTTAAATCTTACAAATAAAATTAAATTAAAAAAAAATTAAAAAGACTATTAGAGTACTTACTTCCAGTCCACACACGTGAAACTTGTAAAATTTGGCTGGAAATCCTAATTCAAATTTTCCCTCTTCAGTACTGTACTTACAAGCAAGCCAGAATTCGCTTTCAACGGGAGAAAAATTTATCGGCATAGGTTTAAAATTTCCATATTGGTCTTTCTCTTTAAAAGCTGAAAGTGAATTGAAATAGCGCAGCATATTCTTATATATTCATTGTTGGAGGAGGAGGAAAAGTAGGAGGTATTATTTTGATGGGTGGAGCTTCAAATTGCAAACATGGATTAAAATAGGGGTACCCAAAAATCCTTATATCCAATTATATAATCTGTTATTCTACATCTTATATTAGACGTCTTGTGTTATCTTGTTCTGAATTAACAACAAAGCGCTTTTTCTTGTTTCGAGCTCGTATTTCATGAATCCACGACCCACAAAAAAACCGCACGAAGATTTTTGACAATTCGGACGACTCCCGCCATACGTCTTACTCGTCCCAGCAATCAGCTGAATGTGACTTTCCTCGCTACTAGAAACAAGGAGATATTACACCATGGTTACAAGTTTGTTTGTAAACCTCAACCCCACACTGAATCCTAATACCGCTATGACCACTTGTTCCTCTACACTGATGACCGCATTATAGACGTTTCTGGTGAGGACTTTGCCATTTTACTGTGTACGGATCTACAGATCAGGTTATTATTTGATGATTACAGTTAGGCATATTTTGATCACATTTTGTTGGGAAAGGTGTGCATTTCCCCGAGCACTGTTGATTGCCCACATTTCAACCGGGTTGCATACAGCTTTAAACAACCGCCTTTCAATCGCCTGAGGAAAATCGGATGCATTCCTTACTTAAAAATGTTAATCTGGATGATCATCTTCACAACTGGCAAAGAATAAATATTTCCTATTCCAAACTAAGACTATGGCAAAATAAAATTAATGTATCCAAAACTGGAAGAGCTGGAGAATAAATTGTCTCTGCCATTATAAAAGCTGTAGTTGAAGCTAGGTGTTTGATCTCTTTGCAACTGAATAGGAATATCAGATCCACTATTCGCTTTTTAAACTTTTCCTATTCAGACCTAAGACGATGGCAAAATAAACGATCTTGAATTCCTCTGATCTTAGAATTCCTTTGATTATATTCTTCTGACTGGAATTTAGATAAAACAGTTGACGGTCTCCAAAAAGCAATCTAAAATTCATTTTAATGAGATACTTTGGTGCCTCACTAGAGATTGACATAAATTAAATAATCTTCGAATGTTAAATCGTTTTCTGTCATGCCTTTTAATACAAAAGTATTTGACGATTATTATAATCAGGCATAATTTTAGTCACCATTGTTTTGCAATGTGTGCATTTCTCCGAGCAGTGGTGACTGTGATTTCCAGTGCAGTCAGGTGCTTTTTGGTTGAATTTATCTATACATCGACTACTGACATGGTCATCGATTGGGTGACACTGTATTGTCCTCTTCCGGTAGAGGGATAAAGGATAAAACATATATATTTAAAAAGGGAAAGCGGAAGAGAGGTTTTCCGGTCAAGGGAGAAGATAAAGAAATATATGACAAATGTCCGTTATCAGATCAAAAGATAAAAACTACGTAGGCATATTAGCGGATGTAAAGACCAGATCAAAAGATAAAGATGCGTGGTCGGTTTATATACATAAGAGTCAGATCCCAGTGAGTTAGACAGAAGACTCGGGACAGAACAAGTGAGCTCACGGCCTAGAGGCTGTGAGACCAAAATAGTCGTACCACTTCCACCTCACCAACCCAGCAGCAGCCGAGAAGATAACTTCGTCTCCCGTCAACCGTCTGGCTTTTTCCATTCAATTACTAACCATTGGCTCTTCACAAATAGAAGTTATTTCAAGAAAATTACATATGGAATGATAACATTTAAAATTCATGGAACTGATAGTCCAAGTTGGCTTGATAAAAATTGTCAGGATTTCAGCTCGCATCTAGTTTATTCTCCAGGCGCTTAGTTAACGTTCATGTGGTGCAGCCATACAGTAGCACTGATACAACAACGACTTGGAAGAATCGTCGCTTTAACTTGTCAGTGAGATTGGATTTTCATATGACAATCTGTTTATAGCAGACCATTCCTTCCCTATGCAAGTATTAACATTGCCTTCTGTGAATGAGATATTACTACCTAGGCATGTGAGTTGTTATACTGGCTTACTATCGAGTGTGGAAATACTTCCTTTCTTTTGCATTTTGGACAAGCTTTCAACTGGATTTTGCCATCGGTTTCTTGAGACCTCCATTCATCGAGGCCAGATGAATCAAAGATATGTCCACAGTCCCCCAGTTCTAGAAAGCGTGCATCCCCTGTGCCGAATAAGATTTGTCATTTCTTCATGGTCACACAGGCGACACAAACGTGAACACTTTCCCCACACAAGCCAACATATGGGTGTCTACAGGGCAGACACTGCAAACATGGCCAGTCACATCTGGGATGATCACAAGACTTGTGACAGTATTTTGTGCATTGATAATGTTCACAACGCCATTCGCATGGTTCAATGCAAGGCACGCACAACTCTCCACATAATTTGGGACATTTAGTTTGAAAACCTCTGTTTTCACAACGTTTCCGACAAGGTGAACATACATCGCACTGAGTGCTCACGCACTGGTGGCCACAGATTAACAGTCTCTGACAACCGTGAGAGCAAGTTGAATGGATGCGTCGATTAGAACACTCACCACAAGTACCACTACATTGATGTTCACAGTCTAAGCGTTTACTACAGGCTTCTGGACAGATATCAACTTGCTGGAAACAAGGTGATTTTGTAATATGTTTGCAAGGATATGTTATGGAAATTTCAACCGTATACTTAATCTTGATATCAGTATAACCACATCTTCCCACGAAACGATGACCGCTCGATAGAAGTTATATCAACATTAAATGGCCCACTGTGGTTGATATGACGTTAAAAAATGTTGAGTGATCTCTTCCTTACTGGATTCGAACAATGGATCCCCTACATCCTTTTTACATCTTTCCATCCTGTGGCAGCAGACAAATAGACGTTTTTGAAATTTTCTGATGCTAGATAAACAGGTGCGTAGTATTTTCTTCCAATACGCGTCTTGTATTATCTTGTTCTTGCATTTTAAAATTTTGTTTCGGGCTCGTATAGGACGACTCCGGCCATACGTCTTTCTCGTCCCAGTATTAAGTCAAATCTGACTTTCCTAGCTACTAGTAACAGGATTTTAGAATATGCTTTCAAAGATGATTTGGGAATCTCAATCCCACACTAAATCCTGATACCAGTATAACCACATCTTCCAATACACAGATAACCGCAGTTTCTGGCAGGGACCTTTCCATTTTACTGTCTATGGGTCTACGGATCAGGCCATTATTTGACGATGACTACAATCGGGCATAATTTTTAACTGGTATTGGACATGGTATGCATTTCTCTGAAATAAAGAGCATACAGAAGATTTCCAATAAGTCTATATATTTCGTGTCAAGGCATATTTCAGAATTTTGGTAAAGATTTTCCCTTCCCCGCCAACATTTGAAATGCCGGAATTGGTCATTGTTTTTGGAATTGAGAATATGAATCACATTTGTGCGATATACTCAAGACAAAAATCGTCCATGTTTTTCTGCGCCTCCAAAACAATAAGTTTGCCGATCTGGGGAGCAAGGACGGCATACCGATCAATCGATATCCCATGAGATACGATAACTCTCCCATAATAATCCACTGTGTAATATGTAAGATCCCGGAAGCGTTTGTATGTTGATCCGACATTAACTTTATCCATACCATTAACGTATTTGAGAAGAATCAAAATTATTTCGTCAGGCATATGATTTCTGTATCTTTCCTCCCCGAGTTTATTCTCATTTCTGTCCATTTTTATTTTGGTTAATTTTTCTAAGTTCATCTCCTTGTTATGCGTGAAGTGTAGATTGCGTTCATTATACAGATTGACATTTCGTCTTCAAATCTTAGACATTGTTTTCATTAATAAATCTCTCTCTTCACTTAGAATGTTTATGTCATGAGAGGGAGATACCGTGTCCTCTGTGAGGAAAGCAGTGTTTGATTCCTATGTAATAGGTTGATGGGTTGAGTATTTTGTTCGTTCCTTTTTGAACTGATAAGACGTCATTTTCTACAGATATCTGCTGCATCCTTCAAGTCTTCTCTCAGAAGAATGTAAAGACCAGATCGAAAGATGCGTGGGCGGTTTATATACATTTTCCGGTTTATATTGGCATTTTCCATTCAATTACTAACCATTGGCTCTTCATAAATAGAAGTTATTTCAAGAAAATTACATATGGAATGATAACATTTAAAATTCATGGAACTGATAGTCCAAGTTGGCTTGATAAAAATTGTCAGGATTTCAGCTCGCATCTAGTTTATTCTCCAGGCGCTTACTTAACGTTCAAGTGGTGCAGCCATACAGTAGCACTGATACGACTTGGAAGAATCGTCGCTTTAACTTGTCAGTGAGATCGGATTTTCATGACTGATAATCTGTTTATAGCAGACCATTCCTTCCCTATGCATGCATTAACATCGCCTTCTGTGAATGAGATATTACTACCTAGGCATGTGAATTGTTCTACTGGCTTATTATCGAGTGTAGATACTTCCTTTCTTTTGCATTTTGGACAAGCTTTCAACTGGATTTTACCATCGGTTTCTCGAGACCTCCATTCGTCGACGCCAGATGCTTCAAAGATATGTCCACAATCTTCCAGTTCTATAAAGCATGCATCTCCTGTGCCAAGAAAGATTTGTCAGTTCTTTATGGTCACACAGGCGACACAAACGTGAACACTTTCCCCACACAAGCCAACACATGGGTGTCTACAGGGCAGACACTGCGAACATGGCCAGTCACATCTGGGACGATCACAAGACTTGTGACAGTATTTTGTGCGTTGATAATGTTCACAACGCCATTCGCATGGCTCAATGCAACGCACGCACAACTCTCCACATAATTTGGGACATTTAGCTTGAAAACATCTGTTTTCACAACGTTTCCGACAAGGTGAACATACATCGCACTGAGTGCCCACGCACTGGTGGCCACAGATTAACAGTCTCTGACAACCATGCGAGCAAGTTGAATGGATGCGTCGAGTAGAACACTCACCACAAGTACCACTGCATTGATGTCCAGTCTAAGCGTTTAGTACAGCCTTCTGGACCGATATCAACTTGCTTGAAACCAGCTAGCGTCTAGTTTATTCTCCAGGCGCTTAGTTAACGGTTATATGGTGCAGCCATACAGTAGCACTGATACAACGACTTGAAAGAATCGTCACTTTACCTTGTCAGTGAGATTGGATTTTCATATGACGGATAATCTGTTTATTGCAGACCATTCCTTCCCTATGCATGCATTAACATCGCCTTCTGTGAATGAGATATTACTATCTAGGCATGTAAGTTGTTCTACTGGCTTATTATCGAGTGTGGAGATACTTCCTTTCTTTTGCATTTTGGACAAGCTTTCAACAGGATTTTACCTTCAGTTTCTTGAGACCTCCATTTGTCGAGGCCAGATGCTTCAAAGATTTGTCCACAATCCTCCAGTTCTAGAAAGCGTGCATCCGCTGTGCCGAAAAAGATTTGTCAGTTCTTTAACATCGCCTTCTGTGAATAAGATATTACTAGGCATGTGAATTGTTCTACTGGCTTACTATCGAGTGGGGAGATACTTCCTTTCTTTGTATAACACAGGCGACACAAACGCGGACACTTTCCCCACACAAGCCAACACATGGGTGACTACAGGGCAGACACTACGAACATGGCCTGTCACATCTGGGATGATCACAAGAGTTGTGACAGTATTTTGTGCATTGATAATGTTCATAACATCATTCGTATGGATCAATGCAAGGCACGCACAACACTCCACAACTTGGGACATTTAGCTTGAAAACATCTGTTTTCACAACGTTTCCGACAAGGTGAATATACATCGCACTGAGTGCTCACGCACTGGTGGCATTCTGTATCAATATTAAATCTATATCAATATTAAATGGCCCACCGTGGTTGATATGACGTTAAAAATGAGTGATCTCTTCGTTACTGGATTCGAACAAAGCATCTCCTACTTCCTTTTTACATCTTTCCATCCTGTGGCAGCAGAAAAATAGACGTTTTTTCAAATTTTCTGATGCTAGATAAACAGGTGCGTAGTATTTTCTTCCAATACGCGCCTTGTATTATCCTGTTCTTGCATTTTAAAATTGTTTCTGGCTCGAATAGGACGACTCCGGCCATACGTCTTTCTCGTCCCAGTATTAAGTCAAATCTGACTTGTCTTAGCTACTAGTAACAAGATTTTAGAATATGCTTTCAAAGATGATTTGGGAATCTCAATCCCACACTAAATCCAGATACCAGTATAACCACATCTTTCAAAACACTGATGACCGCATGACAGCAGTTTCTGGCAGGGACCTTTCCATTTTACTGTCTATGGGTCTACGGATAGGGCCATTATTTGACGATGACTACAATCGGGCATAATTTTTTACTCTGTTATTGGACATGGTATGCATTTCTCTGAAATAAAGAGCATACAGAAGATTTCCAATAAGTCTATATATTTCGTGTCAAGGCACATTTCAGAATTTTGGTTAAGATTTTCCCTTCCCCGCCAACATTTGAAATGCCGGAATTGGTCATCGTTTTTGGAATTGAGAATATGAATCACATTTGTGCGATATACTCAAGACAAAAATCGTCCATGTTTTTCTGCGCCTCCAAAACAATAAGTTTGCCGATCTGGGGAGCAAGGACGGCATACCGATCAATCGATATCCCATGAGATACGATAACTCTCCCATAATAATCCACTGTGTAATAAAAGATCCCGGAAGCGTTTGTATGTTGATCCGAGATTAACTTTATCCATACCATTAACGTATTTGAGAAGAATCAAAATTATTTCGTCAGGCATATGCTTTATGTATCTTTCCTCCCCGAGTTTATTCTCATTTCTGTCCATTTTTATTTTGGTTAATTTTTCTAAGTTCATCTCCTTGTTATGCGTGAAGTGTAGATTGCGTTCATTATACAGATTGACACTCCGTCTTCAAATCTTAGACATTGTTTTCATTAATAAATCTCTCTCTTCACTTAGAATGTTTATGTCATGAGAGTGAGATACCGTGTCCTCTGTGAGGAAAGCAGTGTTTGATTCCTATGTAATAGGTTGATGGGTTGAGTATTTTTGTTCGTTCCTTTTTGATCTGATGAGACGTCATTTTCTACAGATATCTGCTGCTTCCTTCAAGTCTTCTCTCAGAAGAATGTAAAGACCAGATCGAAAGATGCGTGGGCGGTTTATATACATTTTCCGGTTTATATTGGCATTTTCCATTCAATTACTAACCATTGGCTCTTCATAAATAGAAGTTATTTCAAGAAAATTACATATGGAATGATAACATTTAAAATTCATGGAACTGATAGTCCAAGATGGCTTGATAAAAATTGTCAGGATTTCAGCTCGCATCTAGTTTATTCTCCAGGCGCTTAGTTAACGTTCAAGTGGTGCAGCCATACAGTAGCACTGATACGAGTTGGAAGAATCGTCGCTTTAACTTGTCAGTGAGATCGGATTTTTAGGACTGATAATCTGTTTATAGCAGACCATTCGCATGCATTAACATCGCCTTCTGTGAATGAGATATTACTACCTAGGCATGTGAATTGTTCTACTGGCTTATTATCGAGTGTGGAGATACTTCCTTTCTTTTGCATTTTTGACAAGCTTTTAAACTAAGTATCTGGTCGGCATCCTTAGTTCCAGATGTAATAATAAGTAAGCAAGCCAATAAGAATTCGGTGTTCTTTGTAAGTCCTACGTCCAAGAGAATCCAAGTGTCAATGACATAAGTTTAGAATGGTGCCTCTATTAATACAGCAGCAGTGCCAGTGATTGGACAATAGAAATCTACCCCAGGTCACGTGGTAATCAACGAGTCTATATTTAGGAGTGACCATTTACCTCATGCCTTATATCAACAAACATTCAACACGCCCCCTTTTTTATATAAATGGGGCTATTCCATTCAACAATATTATATCTCTCCATTGAGGAAATTTACAATCGACAAATCATTTCATTCAGAGAATGTTTACAATAAATTCATTAAGAAATTTGTACTTTCAATTTTATAGTAAAAGCACAAATACTATTACTAATCTAATATTCTACTAAGCCTACTTTGTAAAAAAAAATATTAATTATTATTATTTTTCCTACTCCTAACGTTACTGTCCAAAGTTAGTATTGGCCACTTTTTGGGGTTTCCGTTTTTTTTTTAATTTTTTATTTTTTGATCTTTTTTGTTTTTTGGTGGTGTTAATTCAAAAGAATACGGTACTATACAGTACAATACATCTAATTAATACAAGTTAATGGATTAGTAACTTATTGAACAGGTTTAATGTCATTGTCCAGGACATTCATTTTTGGGGGGATCTTACCCCTCTGCATGAATACAGTCGGATTATTCTACAGCCCAAACCGACAGGGCAAAATCTTAAGTTTAATTTTGGGCCCCCCATGATATCTCTTTTAAAAGCATTCAGCTTTATCCTGTTCAACGATCCTGTGAACAGATCTGAAAAGTTGATCTTACCCTCTTTAATTTCATCCCTTATAAATTGATATTTTATATCAATGTTTTGTTCTCTGGTGTATGAGGGGGGTTTTTGCCAGTAGTATGCTAGACTGATTGTCACAATAAATAGTTACAGGGTTTTTAACACTAATGTTTGTAAATAAAGGGCTTCGCGGACTGTTACCGCCATATTAACAAATTCGGCCTCACATGTTGACAAAGAGACCACTGGTTGTTTTTTTTTTTTTTTTTTTTTTTTTTTTTTTTTTTTAGATTTTCAGGAAATGCTCGAGCTTTCGTCCGATAATTTAAAACAGTATCCTGATATACTTTTTCGGTCATTTGAACTTGCCCATTCGGCATCACATAATCCTGTTCAAACAGGTAACTCTGGAAAATATTATTCCAGGAACGCCCACTTTGTTTATCATACTCGATAAAATAACCCTCCTTAGAACGAGGATCCAATTTCTTTTTATTTTGCACACAGCAAAAAAGTCGTCCCAAAAATATGCATACGACTTAAATTCGGTCTAGAACCGGTAAAAACTTCAAACTTTGCCACATTGGCTTACATCTGCTAAGTATTGTTTCGTAACTAGCAGAGTATCAGATTCATGGGCTAGAAAATATAACATCATAAGTCCAGAAAAATCGTCAATAAATTTACAACATACCTGAAATTGGATTTTCCAAGAGGTTCAATTGGACCAGCTGTCACAAAAACGAGCGACAATATCTTCGTATCTCTTTTCTTTAATACTTTGTTTTTAGTCTCGGCCATTTTTCCCTGAATACATATATTACAACAGTTAGTTTTTAATGAGGGGGGTAAATTTCATTTTCCTTACATTTACTACTTTTTGGCAGTTTTTTGATATCACTCATTTTACAGTGTTCCAAGACTATGCCACGGATTAATATCATATTTCGCAGTCTCGGAGGAATTAATATCTTTTTAAATAATACAAACAGCCCATTCTTACTATATTAAATATAGTACCATTTGTGTAGATCAACTTTGATGTTTTGTGTCCAAAATTCATGTGGCCCCGGAAGCCGTAGCTGACCTTACTGAAAAGATGTTTTGTTTAAAAGTGGGGATATATAATGCCCCTTTCAAAATGCTTTTGCAAATTTGACCTTTACTATTCTCCAAATATATACGCGCGTCTCCGCGTTTTTGTACTAAGCCAGTGGATTGACTTCCATCAGCCAATTCCACGAAGTGATTCTCAGATTGAAAATTGGGGTCCCAACTGATAAATTTAGTTTTATCGTTGATGACATGTTGAGTGGCCTCGCAATCAACGAGCAAATGTTCTTCATGTGCTAAAGAATCATATCCAGCAGAAACGAAATGTCTTTTTTCTTTGGGGGGAATATTTAACATTTTGACAAAAGTCTTTCTCATTCCTGCAATAGTGGGCATATGGCCCTTTTTCTGACAAACATAACAAATAATATTTGTTTTTGTTGGCGACTTCTTGGTATCCTTCCAATGTCTGCCCTGATAATTTTGGTAGTTGGTATATTTAGTTGATCTGCCCTCATAGCGAGGGTTGATTTCACCCTTTTTGAATTGGGTCTTTAGTTGTATAGTTCTATTTTCTGGTTCCCCAGAGTACATACTTTCTGTTTCCTCATAACTACGAAGACTGACTTTGAATTCCGTAAACGTCATAGTCTTATCCCTTTGGGTTATTACTGTTGCAAAGGGTTTAAAATTTGAAGGCAGGCCCTTCTCCCCGGCCTTCTTTAATGAGCTATCAATGCTCTCAGTTTGGATTATGTAATCAGTAATTGATTCATAATCGTTTCTACCCAACGAACTTAATTGTCGATACAACCCCACAATTCTTGGTTTGCCTTTCGACAAATAGTGGGTCCTTAATATTTCCATTGCTTTTCTACCATTATCACGAGCTTCACGCATTACGAGTGAGACTCCGATCATCCAAGCATTGTATTAATTCTGCGTATATTGCAGCGTTTTTATCTACGAAAACTGGGTCCTCGGGTGGTCAGATGGTGCATTGATTATATCATGCAGTTGAAGGGTTCGAAGGTATCCATTGAACTTAGTTTCCCAAATTTCGAAGCTGGCATCATTGCCATTGAAAAAGATTCGTGCGCGACTGGGCCCATAACCTGTTAAGTATCTGGTCGGCATCCTTAGTTCCAGATGTAATAACTAAGTAAGCAAGCCAATAAGAATTCGGTGTTCTTTGTAAGTCCTACGTCCAAGAGATTCCAAGTGTCAATGACATAAGTTTAGAATGCTGCTTCTATTAATGCAGCAGTGCCAGTGATTGGACAATAGAAATCTACCCCAGGTCACGTGGTAGTCAACGAGTCTATATTTAGGAGTGACCATTTACCTCATGCCTTATATCAACAAACATTCAACAGATTTTACCATCGGTTTCTTGAGACCTCCATTCGTCGAGGCCAGATGCTTTAAAGATATGTCCACAATCTTCCAGTTCTATAAAGCGTGCATCCCCTGTGCCGAAAAAGATTTGTCAGTTCTTTAACATCGCCTGCTGTGAATAAGATATTACTACCTAGGCATGTGAATTGTTCTGCTGGCTTATTATCGAGTGTGGAGATACTTCCTTTCTTTGTATAACACAGGTGATACAAACGTGTACACTTTCCCCAACACATGGGTGACTACAAGCCAGACACTGCGAACATGGCCTGTCACGATCAGAAGACTTGTAAAATTATTTTGTGCATTGATAATGTTCACAACGCCATTCGTATTGCTCAATGCAAGGCACGCACAACTCTCCACAACTTGGGACATTTAGCTTGAAAACATCTGTTTTCACAACGTTTCCGACAAGGTGAACATACATCGCACTGAGTGCCCACTCACTGGTGGCCACAGATTAACAGTCTCTGACAACCGTGCGAGCAAGTTGAATGGATTCGTCGATTAGAACACTCACCAAAGTACCACTGCATTGATGTCCAGTCTAAGCGTTTAGTACAGCCTTCTGGACAGATATCAACTTGCTGGAACCAGCTAGCGTCTAGTTTAGTTTATTCTCCAGGCGCTTAGTTAACGGTCATGTGTGCAGCATACAGTAGCACTGATACAACGACTTGGAAGAATCGTCGCTTTACCTTGTCAGTGAGATTGGATTTTAATATGGCGATAATCTGTTTATTGGCAGACCATTCTTCCCTAATGCCAAAAATGCACCACATGAGTTAACTAAGCGCCTGGAGAATAAACTAGACGCTAGCTGGTTTCCAGCAAGTTTGATATCTGTCCAGAAGGTGTACTAAACGCTTAGACTGGACTAAATGCAGGTACTTGTGGTGAGTGTTCTAATCGACGAATCCATTCAACTTGCTCGCACGGTTTTGCCAGAGACTGTTAATCTGTGGCCCCAGTGAGTTGGGCACTCAGTGCGATTATGTTCCCTTGTCGAAACGTTGTGAAAACAGAATGTTTTTCAAGTAAATGTCCCAAGTTGTGGAGAGTTGTGCGTGCCTTGGCATTGAGCAATACGAATGGCGTTGTGAACAGTTATCATGCACAAAATAATTTTACAGTCTTCTTGATCGTGACAGGCCATGTTCGCAGTGTCTGGCTTGTAGTCACCCATGTGTTGTGGAAAGTGTACACGTTTTTCACCTGTGTTATACATAAGAAAGGAAGTATCTCCACACTCGATAAATAAGCAGCAGAACAATTCACCGATGCCTAGGTAGTATATCCTTATTCACAGCAGGCGATGTTAAAGAACTGACAAATCTTTTTCGCACAGGGGATGCACGCATTATAGAACTGGAGATTGTGGACATATTCTTTAAAGCCATCTGGCCTCGACGACATGGAGGTCTGCAAGAAACGATGGTAAAATCTGTTGAAATGTTTGTTGATATAAGGCATGAAGGTTAACTGTTCACTTCCTAAAATATAGACTCGTTGACTACCATCGTGACCTGGGGTAGATTTCCTATTGTCCATCACTGGCAACTGCCTGCAGTTAATAGAAAGCAGCATTCTAAACTTATGTCATTGACACTTGGAATCTGTTGGACGTAGGACTTACAAAGAGACACGAATTTCTTATTGGCTTGCTTACTAGTTATTACATCTGAAACTTTAAGGATGCCGACCAGATACTTAAGCAGGTTATGGGCCCAGTCCGCGCACGAATCTTTTTCAATGGCAATGATGCCAGCTTCGAAATTTGGGAAAACTAAGTTCAATGGATACTTCGAACCCTTCAGACTGCAAATGATAATAATTCATGCACCATCTGACCCACCCGTAGGACCAGTTTTCGTAAGATAATAAAATCGCTGCAATTATACGCAGAATTAATACAGATGCTTGATGATCGGGTCCTCACTCGGTAATGCTGAAGCTCGTGATATGGTGAAAAGCAATGGAAATATTAAGGACCTCACTATTTGTCGAAAGGCAAACCAAGAATTTGGGTTGTATGACAAGTAAAGTTCGTTGGTAGAAACGATTATGAATCAATTACTGATTATAATCCAAACTGAGAGCATTGATAGCGTCATTAAAGAAGGCGGGAGAAGGGCCTGCCTTCAAATTTTTAAACCCTTTGCAACAGTAATAACCAAAGGGAAAGACTATGACAGTTTACGGAATTCAAATGTCAGTCTTCGTAGTTATGAAAGAAACAGAAAGTATGTACTCTGGGGACCAGACAAATAGAACTTATACAACTAAAGACCCAAATTCAAAAAGGGTGAAATAACCCTCGCTAGAGGCGATCACTAAAATATAACCAACTACCAACCAAATTATCAGGGCAGAATTGGAAGGCATACCAAAGAAGTCGCCAAACAAAAACAAATATTATTTGTTATGTTTGTCAGAAAAAGGGCCATATGCCCACTATTGCAGAAATGAGAATAGACTTTTGTCAAAATGTTAATATATTTCCCCCAAAGAAAAAAGACATTTCGGTTTCTGCTGGATATGATCTTTAGCACATGAAGAACAATTTGCTCGTTGATTGGTGCGGAGGAGCCCTCAACAAATGTCATCA
>CM042154.1:61804113-61827658 GCA_023376005.1 Doryteuthis pealeii
AAAAGAGAGATCTGTGTAATAAAAGATCCCGGAAGCGTTTGTATGTTGATCCGAGATTAACTTTATCCATACCATTAACGTATTTGAGAAGAATCAAAATTATTTCGTCAGGCATATGCTTTATGTATCTTTCCTCCCCGAGTTTATTCTCATTCCTGTCCATTTTTATTTTGGTTAATTTTTCTAAGTTCATCTCCTTGTTATGCGTGAAGTGTAGATTGCGTTCATTATACAGATTGACATTTCGTCTTCAAATCTTAGACATTGTTTTCATTAATAAATCTCTCTCTTCACTTAGAATGTTTATGTCATGAGAGGTAGATACCGTGTCCTCTGTGAGGAACGCAGTGTTTGATTCCTATGTAATAGGTTGATGGGTTGAGTATTTTTGTTCGTTCCTTTTTGATCTGATGAGACGTCATTTTCTAGATATCTGCTGCTTCCTTCAAGTCTTCTCTCAGAAGAATGTAAAGACCAGATCAAAAGAAAGATGCATGGGCGGTTTATATACATTTTCCGGTTTATATTGGCATTTTCCATTCAATTACTAACCATTGGCTCTTCATAAATAGAAGTTATTTCAAGAAAATTACATATGGACTATCAGTTCCATGAATTTTAAATGTTATCATTCCAAGTTGGCTTGATAAAAATTGTCAGGATTTCAGCTCGCATCTAGTTTATTCTCCAGGCGCTTAGTTAACGTTTAAGTGGTGCAGCCATACAGAAAAAAAGATTTGTCAGTTCTTTAACATCGCCTTCTGTGAATAAGATATTACTACCTAGGCATGTGAATTGTTCTACTGGCTTATTATCGAGTGTGGAGATACTTCCTTTCTTTTGCATTTTTGACAAGCTTTCAACTAAGTATCTGGTCGGCATCCTTAGTTCCAGATGTAATAAGTAAGCAAGCCAATAAGAATCCGCTGTTGTTTGTAAGTCCTACGTCCAAGAGAATCCAAGTGTCAATGACATAAGTTTAGAATGGTGCCTCTATTAATGCAGCAGCAGTGCCAGTGATTGGACAATAGAAATCTACCCCAGTCACGTGGTAGTCAACGAGTCTATATTTAGGAGTGACCATTTACCTCATGCCTTATATCAACAAACATTCAACACGCCCCCTTTTTTTATATAAATGGGGCTATTCCATTCAACAATATTATGTCTCCATTGAGGAAATTTACAATCGACAAATCATTTCATTCAGAATGTTTACAATAAATTCATTAAGAAATTTGTACTTGCAATTTTATATTAAAAGCACAAATACTATTACTAATCTAATATTCTACTAAGCCTACTTTGTAAAAAAAATATTAATTATTATTATTATTTTCCTACTCCTAACGTTACTGTCCAAAGTTAGTATTGGCCACTTTTTGGGGTTTGTTTTTTTTTTTTTTTTTCTTTTTTGATCTTTTTTGTTTTTTGGTGGTGTTAATTCAAAAGAATACGGTACTATACAGTACAATACATCTAATTAATACAAGTTAATGGATTAGTAACTTATTGAACAGGTTTAATGTCATTGTCCAGGACATTCATTTTTGGGGGGATCTTACCCCTCTGCATGAATACAGTCGGATTATTCTACAGCCCAAACCGACAGGGCAAAATCTTAAGTTTAATTTTGGGCCCCCCATGATATCTCTTTTAAAAGCATTCAGCTTTATCCTGTTCAACGATCCTGTGAACAGATCTGAAAAGTTGATCTTACCCCTCTTTAATTTCATCCCTTATAAATTGATATTTTATATCAATGTTTTGTTCTCTGGTGTATGAGGGGGGGGGTTTGCCAGTAGTATGCTAGACTGATTGTCACAATAAATAGTTACAGGGTTTTTAACACTAATGTTTGTAAATAAAGGGCTTCGCGGACTGTTACCGCCATATTAACAAATTCGGCCTCACATGTTGACAAAGAGACCACTGGTTGTTTTTTTAATTTTTTTTAAATTTTTTTTTTTAGATTTTCAGGAAATGCTCGAGCTTTCGTCCGATAATTTAAAACAGTATCCTGATATACTTTTTCGGTCATTTGAACTTGCCCATTCGGCATCACATAATCCTGTTCAAACAGGTAACTCTGGAAAATATTATTCCAGGAACGCCCACTTTGTTTATCATACTCGATAAAAATACCCTCCTTAGAACGAGGATCCAATTTCTTTTTATTTTGCACACAGCAAAAACAAGTCGTCCCAAAAATATGCATACGACTTAAATTCGGTCTAGAACCGGTAAAAACTTCAAACTTTGCCACATTGGCTTACATCTGCTAAGTATTGTTTCGTAACTAGCAGAGTATCAGATTCATGGGCTAGAAAATATAACATCATAAGTCCAGAAAAATCGTCAATAAATTTACAACATACCTGAAATAGGATTTTCCAAGAGGTTCAATTGGACCAGCTGTCACAAAAACGAGCGACAATATCTTTGTATCTCTTTTCTTTAACACTTTGTTTTTAGTCTCGGCCATTTTTCCCTGAATACATATATTACAACAGTTAGTTTTTAATGAGGGGGGTAAATTTCATTTTCCTTACATTTACTACTTTTTGGCAGTTTTTTGATATCACTCATTTTACAGTGTTCCAAGACTATGCCACGGATTAATATCATATTTCGCAGTCTCGGAGGAATTAATATCTTTTTAAATAATACAAACAGCCCATTCTTACTATATTAAATATAGTACCATTTGGGTAGATCAACTTTGATGTTTTGTGTCCAAAATTCATGTGAGCCCCGGAAGCCGTAGCTGCCCTTACTGAAAAGATGTTTTGTTTAAAAGTGGGGATATATAATGCCCCTTTCAAAATGCTTTCGCAAATTTGACCTTTACTATTCTCCAAATATATACGCGCGTCTCCGCGTTTTTGTACTAAGTCAGTGGATTGACTTCCATCAGCCAATTCCACGAAGTGATTCTCGGATTGAAAATTGGGATCCCAACTGATAAATTTAGTTTTATCGTTGATGACATGTTGAGTGGCCTCGCAATCAACGAGCAAATGTTCTTCATGTGCTAAAGAATCATATCCAGCAGAAAAGAAATGTCTTTTTTCTTTGGGGGGATTATTTAACATTTTGACAAAAGTCCTTTTTATTCCTGCAATCGTAGGACATATGGCCCTTTTCTGACAAACATAACAAATAATATTTGTTTTTGTTGGCGACTTCTTGGTATCCTTCCAATGTCTGCCCTGATAATTTTGGTAGTTGGTATATTTAGTTGATCTGCCCTCATAGCGAGGGTTGATTTCACCCTTTTTGAATTGGGTCTTTAGTTGTATAGTTCTATTTTCTGGTTCCCCAGAGTACATACTTTCTGTTTCCTCATAACTACGAAGACTGACTTTGAATTCCGTAAACGTCAGTCTTATCCCTTTGGGTTATTACTGTTGCAAAGGGTTTAAAATTTGAAGGCAGGCCATTCATTACCATAGCGATCAACAATCCATCGCTTACAATCTCCCCGGCCTCCTTTAATGAGCTAGCAATGCTCTCAGTTTGGATTATGTAATCAGTAATTGATTCATAATCGTTTCTACCCAACGAACTTAATTGTCGATACAACACCACAATTCTTGGTTTGCCTTTCGACAAATAGTGGGTCCTTAATATTTCCATTGCTTTTTTACCATTATCACGAGCTTCTCGCATTACGAGTGAGAGACTCCGATCATCCAAGCATTGTATTAATTCTGCGTATATTGCAGCGTTTTTATCTACGAAAACTGGATCCTCCGGGTGGTCAGATGGTGCATTGATTCTATCATGCAGTTGAAGGGTTCGAAGGTATCCATTGAACTTAGTTTCCCAAATTTCGAAGCTGGCATCATTGCCATTGAAAAAGATTCGTGCGCGACTGGGCCCATAACCTGTTAAGTATCTGGTCGGCATCCTTAGTTCCAGATGTAATAAGTAAGTAAGCAAGCCAATAAGAATCCGCTGTTGTTTGTAAGTCCTACGTCCAAGAGAATCCAAGTGTCAATGACATAAGTTTAGAATGGTGCCTCTATTAATACAGCAGAAGCAGCAGCAGTGCCAGTGATTGGACAATAGAAATCTACCCCAGGTCACGTGGTAGTCAACGAGTCTATATTTAGGAGTGACCATTTACCTCATGCCTTATATCAACAAACATTCAACCGATTTTACCATCGGTTTCTTGAGACCTCCATTCGTCGAGGCCAAATGCTTCAAAGATATGTCCACAATCCTCCAGTTCTATAAAGCGTGCATCCCCTGTGCCGAAAAAGATTTGTCAGTTCTTTAACATCGTCTTCTGTGAATGAGATATTACTACCTATGCATGTGAATTGTTCTACTGGCTTATTATCGAGTGTGGAGATACTTCCTTTCTTTGTATAACACAGGCGACACAAACGTGGACACTTTCCCCAACACATGGGTGACTACAGGGCAGACACTGCGAACATGGCCTGTCACGATCACAAGACTTGTAAAAATTATTTTGTGCATTGATAATGTTCACAATTCCATTCGTATGGCTCAATGTAAGGCACGCACAACTCACCACAACTTGGGACATTTAGCTTGAAAACATCTGTTTTCACGTTTCCGACAAGGTGAATATACATCGCACTGAGTGCCCACTCACTGGTGGCCACAGATTAACAGTCTCTGACAACCGTGCGAGCAAGTTGAATGGATGCGTCGATTAGAACACTCACCACAAGTACCACTACATTGATGTCCACAGTCTAAGCGTTTAGTACAGCCTTCTGGACAGATATCAACTTGCTGGAAACCAGCTAGCGTCTAGTTTATTCTCCAGGCGCTTAGTTAACGGTCATGTGGTTCAGCCATACAGTAGAACTGATACAACAACGACTTGGAAGAATCGTCGCTTTACCTTGTCAGTGAGATCGGATTTTCATATGACGGATAATCTGTTTATTGCAGACCATTCCTTCCCTATGCATGCATTAACATCGCCTTCTGTGAATGAGATATTACTACCTAGGCATGGGAATTGTTCTACTGGCTTACTATCGAGTGTGGAGATACTTCATTTCTTTGTATAACACAGGTGACACAAACGTGGACACTTTTCCCAACACATGGGTGACTACAGGGCAGACACTGCGAACATGGCCTGTCACGTCTGGGATGATCACAAGAGTTGTGACAGTATTTTGTGCATTGATAATGTTCACAATGCCATTCGCATGGCTCAATGCAAGACACGCACAACTCCCCACATAACTTGGGACATTTAGTTTGAAAACCTCTGTTTTCACAACGTTTCCGACAAGGTGAACATACATCTCACTGAGTGCTCACGCACTGGTGGCCTTCTGTATCAATATTAAATCTATATCAACATTAAATGGCTCACCGTGGTTGATATGACGTTAAAAAATGAGTGATCTCTTTGTTACTGGATTCGAACAATGGATCCCTACTTCCTTTTTACATCTTTCCATCCTGTGGCAGCAGACAAATAGACGTTTTTGAAATTTTCTGATGTTAGATAAACAGGTGCGTAGTATTTTCTTCCAATACGCGCCTTGTATTATCTTGTTCTTGCATTTTAAAAATTTTGTTTCGGGCTCGTATAGGGCGACTCCGGCCATACGTCTTTCTCGTCCCAGTATTAAGTCAAATCTGACTGTCTTAGCTACTAGTAACAGGATTTTAGAATATGCTTTCGAAGATAATTTGGGAATCTCAATCCCACACTAAATCCTGATACCAGTATAACCACCTTTCAATACACTGATGACCGCATGACAGGGGTTTCTGGCAGGGACCTTTCCATTTTACTGTGTATGGGTCTACGGAACGAGCCATTATTTGACGATGACTACAATCGGGCATAATTTTTTACTCTGTTATTGGACATGGTATGCATTTCTCTGAAATAAAGAGCATACAGAAGATTTCCAATAAGTCTATATATTTCGTGTCAAGGCATATTTCAGAATTTTGGTAAAGATTTTCCCTTCCCCGCCAACATTTGAAATGCCGGAATTGGTCATCGTTTTTGGAATTGAGAATATGAATCACATTTGTGCGATATGATCAACACAAAAATCGTCCATGTTTTTCTGCGCGTCGAAAACAGTGACAAGTTTGTCAATCTGGGGAGCTCAGACGGCATACCGATCAATCGACATCCATAACTCTTCCATAATAATCCACTGTGTAATAAAAAATTTTGGAAGCCTTTGCATGTTGATCCGAGATTAACTCTATCCATACCATTAACGTATTTCACTTTTAAAATTCCTAGCAGACGACAAAAATGCCAGTCCTTAGATTATATGTAGAAAGGATAGCAAGTTTAAAACAAATTTTTAGGTAATAATTACATGAAAACGTAATTTTTTTTCTAAAAAACGAAGCAAATAAAAAAAATCTTAAACAATAAAACTTTTAGGGGGGTAGGGAAGGAAAATTTTAAATCTTACAAATAAAATTAAATTAAAAAAATTTAAAAAGACTATTAGAGTACTTACTTCCAGTCCACACACGTGAAACTTGTAAAATTTGGCTGGAAATCCTAATTCAAATTTTCCCTCTTCAGTACTGTACTTACAAGCAAGCCAGAACTCGCTTTCAACGGGAGAAAAATTTATCGGCATAGGTTTAAAATTTCCATATTGGTCTTTCTCTTTAAAAGCTGAAAGTGAATTGAAATAGCGCAGCATATTCTTATATATTCATTGTTGGAGGAGGAGGAAAAGTAGGAGGTATTATTTTGATGGGTGGAGCTTCAAATTGCAAATATGGATTAAAATAGGGATACCCAAAAATCCTTATATGCAATTATATAATCTGTTATTCTACATCTTATATTAGACGTCTTGTGTTATCTTGTTCTGAATTAACAACAAAGCGCTTTTTCTTGTTTCGAGCTCGTATTTCATGAATCCACGACCGAAGATTTTTGACAATTCGGACGACTCCCGCCATACGTCTTACTCGTCCCAGCAATCAGGTGAATGTGACTTTCCTCGCTACTATAAACAAGGAGATATTACACCATGGTTACAAGTTTGTTTGTAAACCTCAACCCCACACTGAATCCTAATACCGCTATGACCACTTGTTCTTCTACACTGATGACCGCATTATAGACGTTTCTGGTGAGGACTTTGCCATTTTACTGTGTACGGATCTACAGCTCAGGTTATTATTTGATTACAGTCAGGCATAATTTTGGTCACATTTTGTTGGGAAAGGTGTGCATTTCCCCGAGCACTGTTGATTGCCCACATTTCAACCGGGTTGCATACAGCTTTAAACAACCGCCTTTCAATCGCCTGAGGAAAATCGGATGCATTCCTCACTTAAAAATGTTAATCTGGATGATCATCTTCACAACTGGCAAAGAATAAATATTTCCTATTCCAAACTAAGACTGGCAAAATAAAATTAATGTATCCAAAACTGGAAGAGCTGGAGAATAAATTGTCTCTGCCATTATAAAAGCTGTAGTTGAAGCTAGGTGTTTGATCTCTTTGCAACTGAATAGGAATATCAGATCCACTATTCGCTTTTTAAACTTTTCCTATTCAGACCTAAGACGATGGCAAAATAAACGATCTTGAATTCCTCTGATCTTAGAATTCCTTTGATTATATTCTTCTGACTGGAATTTAGATAAAACAGTTGACGGTCTCGCAAAAGCAATCTAAAATTCATTTTAATGAGATACTTTGGTGCCCTCACTAGAGATTGACATAAATTAAATAATCTTCGAATGTTAAATCGTTTTCTGTCATGCCTTTTAATACAAAAGTATTTGACGATTATTATTATCAGGCATAATTTTAGTCACCATTGTTTTGCAATGTGTGCATTTCTCCGAGCAGTGGTGACTGTGATTTCCAGTGCAGTCAGGTGCTTTTTGGTTGAATTTATCTATACATCGACTACTGACATGATCATCGATTGGGTGACACTGTATTGTCCTCGCCCGGAAGAGGAAACTTCCGGTAGAGGGATAAAGGATAAAACATATATATTTAAAAAGGGAAAGCGGAAGAGAGGTTTTCCGGTCAAGGAAGCAGGGAGAAGATAAAGAAATATATGACAAATGTCCGTTATCAGATCAAAAGATAAAAACTACGTAGGCATATTAGCGGATGTAAAGACCAGATCAAAAGATAAAGATGCGTGGTCGGTTTATATACATAAGAGTCAGATCCCAGTGAGTTAGACAGAAGACTCGGGACAGAACAAGTGAGCTCACGGCCTAGAGGCTGTGAGACCAAAATAGTCGTACCCCTTCCACCTCACCAACCCAGCAGCAGCCGAGAAGATAACTTCGTCTCCCGTCAACCCTCTGGCTTTTTCCATTCAATTACTAACCATTGGCTCTTCACAAATAGAAGTTATTTCAAGAAAATTACATATGGAATGATAACATTTAAAATTCATGAACTGATAGTCCAAGTTGGCTTGATAAAAATTCTCAGGATTTCAGCTCGCATCTAGTTTATTCTCCAGGCGCTTAGTTAACGTTCACGTGGTGCAGCCATACAGTAGCACTGATACAACAACGACTTGGAAGGATCGTCGCTTTAACTTGTCAGTGAGATTGGATTTTCATATGACAATCTGTTTATAGCAGACCATTCCTTCCCTATGCATGCATTAACATCGCCTTCTTGAATGAGATATTACTATCTAGGCATGTGAGTTGTTCTACTGGCTTAATATCGAGTGTGGACATACTTCCTTTCTTTTGCATTTTGGACAAGCTTTCAACTGGATTTTGCCATCGGTTTCTCGAGACCTCCATTCATCGAGGCCAGATGCTTCAAAGATATGTCCACAATCCCCAGTTCTAGAAAGCGTGCATCCCCTGTGCCGAAAAAGATTTGTCATTTCTTTATGGTCACACAGGCGACACAAACGTGAACACTTTCCCCACACAAGCCAACACATGGGTGTCTACAGGGCAGACACTGCGAACATGGCCAGTCACATCTGGGACGATCATAAGACTTGTGACAGTATTTTGTGCATTGATAATGTTCACAACGCCATTCGCATGGCTCAATGCAAGGCATGCACAACTCTCCACATAATTTGGGACGTTTAGCTTGAAAACATTTGTTTTCACAACGTTTCTGACAAAGTGAACATACATCGCACTGAGTTCCCACGCACTGGTGGCCACAGATTAACAGTCTCTGATAACCGCGAGAGCAAGTTGAATGGATGCGTCGATTAGAACACACACCACAAGTACCACTACATTGATGTCCACAGTCTAAGCGTTTAGTTCAGCATTCTGGACAGATATCAACTTGCTGGAAACCCGGTGATTTTGTAATATGTTTGCAAGGATATGTTATGGAAATTTCAACCGTACACTTAATCTTGATATCAGTATAACCACATCTTCCCACGAAACGATGACCGCTCGATAGAAGTTATATCAACATTAAATGGCACACTGGGGATGATATGACGTTAAAAAAATGTTGAGTGATCTCTTCCTTACTGGATTCGAACAAAGGATCCCCTACTTCCTTTTTACATCTTTCCATCCTGTGGCAGCAGACAAATAGACGTCTTTGAAATTTTCTGATGTTAGATAAACAGGTGCGTAGTATGTTCTTCAAATACGCGCCTTGTATTATCTTTTTCTTGCATTTTTTAATTTTGTTGCGGGCTCGTATAGGACGACTCCGGCCATACATCTTTCTCGTCCCAGTATTAAGTCAAATCTGACTTTCCTAGCTACTAGTAACAGGATTTTAGAATATGCTTTCAAAGATGATTTGGGAACCTCGATCCCACACTAAATCCTGATACCAGTATAACCACATCTTTCAATACACTGATGACCGCATGACAGCCGTTTCTGGCACGGACCTTTCCATTTTACTGTCTATGGGTCTACGGATCAGGCCATTATTTGACGATGACTACAATTGGGCATAATGTTTTACTCTGTTATTGGGCATGGTATGCATTTCTCTGAAATAATGAGCGTACAGCGGATTTCCAATAAGTCTATATATTTCGTGTCAAGGCATATTTCAGAATTTTGGTAAAGATTTTCCCTTCCCCGCCAACAATTGAAATGCCATAATTGGTCATCGATTTTGGTTAATTTTCTAAGTTCATCTCCTTGTTATGCGTGAAGTGTAGATTGCGTTCATTATACAGATTGACATTTCGTCTTCAAATCTTAGACATTGTTTTCATTAATAAATCGCTTTCTTCACTTAGAATGTTTATGTCATGAGAGTGAGATACCGTGTCCTCTGTGAGTAAAGCAGTGTTTGATTCCTATGTAATAGGTTGATGAGTTGAGTATTTTTGTTCGTTCCTTTTTGATCTGATAAGACGTCATTTTCTACAGATATCTGCTGCTTCCTTCAAGTCTTCTCTCAGAAGAATGTAAAGACCAGATCAAAAGAAAGATGCGTGGGCGGTTTATATACATTTTCCGGTTTATATTGGCATTTTCCATTCAATTACTAACCATTGGCTCTTCATAAATAGAAGTTACTTCAAGAAAATTACATATGGAATGATAACATTTAAAATTCATGGAACGGATAGTCCAAGTTGGCTTGATAAAAATTGTCAGGATTTCAGCTCTCATCTAGTTTATTCTCCAGGCGCTTAGTTAACGTTCAAGTGGTGCAGCCATACAGTAGCACTGATACGACTTGGAAGAATCGTCGCTTTAACTTGTCAGTGAGATCGGATTTTCATGACTGATAATCTGTTTATAGCAGACCATTCCTTCCCTATGCATGCATTAACATCGCCTTCTGTGAATAAGATATTACTACCTAGGCATGTGAATTGTTCTACTGGCTTATTATCGAGTGTAGAGATACTTCCTTTCTTTTGTATTTTGGACAAGACTTCAACTGGATTTTACCATCGGTTTCTTGAGACCTCCATTCGTCCAGGCCAGATGCTTCAAAGACATGTCCACAATCCTCCAGTTCTATAAAGCGTGCATCCCCTGTGCCGAAAAAGATTTGTCAGTTCTTTATGGTCACACAGGCGACACAAACGTGAACACTTTCCCCACACAAGCCAACACATGGGTGTCTACAGGACGACTCCGGCCATACGTCTTTCTCGTCCCAGCATTAAGTCAAATCTGACTTTCCTAGCCACTAGTAACAGGATTGTACAAATTTGTTTCAATGATGATTTGGGAATCTCAATCCCACACTAAATCCTTATACCAGTATAACCACATCTTTCAATACACTGATGACAGCCGTTTCTGGCAGGGACCTTTCCATTTTACTGTCTATGGGTCTACGGATCAGGCCATTATTTGACGATGACTACAATCGGGCATAATTTTTTACTCTGTTATTGGACATGGTATGCATTTCTCTGAAATAAAGAGCATACAGAAGATTTCCAATAAGTCTATATATTTCGTGTCAAGGCATATTTCAGAATTTTGGTAAAGATTTTCCCTTCCCCGCCAACATTTGAAATGCCGGAATTGGTCATCGTTTTTGGAATTGGAAATATGAATCACATTTGTGCGATATACTCAAGACAAAAATCGTCCATGTTTTTCTGCGCCTCCAAAACAATAAGTTTGCCGATCTGGGGAGCAAGGACGGCATACCGATCAATCGATATCCCATGAGATACGATAACTCTCCCATAATAATCCACTGTGTAATAAAAGATCCCGGAAGCGTTTGCATGTTGATCCGAGATTAACTTTATCCATACCATTAACGTATTTGAGAAGAATCAAAATTATTTCGTCAGGCATATGCTTTGTATCTTTCCTCCCCGAGTTTATTCTCATTTCTGTCCATTTTTATTTTGGTTAATTTTTCTAAGTTCATCTCCTTGTTATGCGTGAAGTGTAGATTGCGTTCATTATACAGATTGACATTTCGTCTTCAAATCTTAGACATTGTTTTCATTAATAAATCTCTCTCTTCACTTAGAATGTTTATGTCATGAGAGGTAGATACCGTGTCCTCTGTGAGGAAAGCAGTGTTTGATTCCTATGTAATAGGTTGATGGGTTGAGTATTTTTGATCTGATGAGACGTCATTTTCTACAGATATCTGCTGCTTCTTTCAAGTCTTCTCTCAGAGGAATGTAAAGACCAGATCAAAAGAAAGATGCGTGGGCGGTTTATATACATTTTCCGGTTTATATTGGCATTTTCCATTCAATTACTAACCATTGGCTCTTCATAAATAGAAGTTATTTCAAGAAAATTACATATGGAATGATAACATTTAAAATTCATGGAACTAATAGTCCAAGTTGGCTTGATAAAAATTCTCAGGATTTCAGCTCGCATCTAGTTTATTCTCCAGGCGCTTAGTTAACGTTCAAGTGGTGCAGCCATACAGTAGCACTGATACGACTTGGAAGAATCGTCGCTTTAACTTGTCAGTGAGATCGGATTTTCATGACTGATAATCTGTTTATAGCAGACCATTCCTTCCCTATGCATGCATTAACATCGCCTTCTGTGAATGAGATATTACTACCTAGGCATGTGAATTGTTCTACTGGCTTATTATCGAGTGTGGAGATACTTCCTTTCTTTTGCATTTTGGACAAGCTTTCATTCGTCGAGGCCAGATGCTTCAAAGATATGTCCACAATCCTCCAGTTCTAGAAAGCGTGCATCCCCTGTGCCGAAAAAGATTTGTCAGTTCTTTAACACCGCCTTCTGTGAATAAGATATTACTACCTAGGCATGTGTTCTACTCGCTTACTATCGAGTTTGGAGATACTTCCTTTCTTTGTATAACACAGGCGGCACAAACGCGGACACTTTTCCCCACACAAGCCAACACATGGGTGACTACAGGGCAGACACTGCGAACATGGGCTGTCACATCTGGGATGATCACAAGAGTCGTGACAGTATTTTGTGCATTGATAATGTTCACAACGCCATTCGCATGGCTGAATGCAAGGCACGCACAACTCTCCACATAATTTGGGACATTTAGCTTGAAAACATCTGTTTTCACAACGTTTCCGACAAGGTGAACATACATTGCACCGAGTGCTCACGCACTGGTGGCCACAGATTAACAGTCTAAGCGTTTAGTACAGCCTTCTGGACAGATATCAACTTGCTGGAAACCAGGTGATTTTGTAATATGTTTGCAAGGATATGTTATGGAAATTTCAACCGTATACTTAATCTTGATATCAGTATAGCCACATCTTCCCACGAAATGATGACCGCACGATAGAAGTTTCTCGCATGTATTTTCACACTTTACTGTGTTTGGGTCTTCGGAGCAAGGAAGAATTTTTGGGAAGAATTTTGGTCACCATTACACAGATGATTGCATTTGTGGTTCTCATTACAGCCAGGTGCTATTTGGTTGCATTCCTCCATGCACTTGTAATTGAAATGGATTTGATGACAGACGCTCACAATAGTGGCCCCATGTAAGACGGGTTGCACACGGCTTTAGACCACCCGCGTCAAAAGCAAAATCCAGTCAATTCTGCTTTTCGAACCTTAAAAAAGAAAAGAAAAATTAAATCATTAGCGAAATTTAAAGTTTTGTGAACTTTTAAAATGTGAAACATTTATCAATGCCTTGAATGAATTTTGAGAACTTCATATTTTATTAAATCCTCAGAACATATTGTTGTAGAGGGGTTAACACCCCTACAAGAAGGACTGGCCCAGAGCCATATAAGAGTCGGGAAAAAATATTCGGACGAAATTACTGCTTCAACTCCAGACATTCGAACCTCCTCATTTTGTACGTCTTGTCTTGTGATTGTACTACTTGTTGTTCTATGTTAAAAGTGCTGCATAAAATACATATTCACGCACCGTGTCTTCTCTGTGTATCTTTTCCCACCTCAAGGATACAGCTCATAAATAGATTATGCTCTGATGATTTTATGAAATTAGAATTTATATTCTGATCTAGTGAAAATAGGATTTTATATTCTGATCGTGTAACAAAATTTTAGTTTGACACGCATTATGGCTGTTGATTGGCGGAATAATAAACCACATGATCTCGCCTAGTGTATAAATTTAAGTTGTCCATTTTAGTACACCTTATATACAACAATAGGTAATTTTCACCTTTAGATGTTAAAATTCCTAGCATAAAATTGTGCGTGCGCATTACCTGAAATTAACTTAATTGTTAAGAACACATTTTTATGATATTTTTGTGTTAAAGCATGCAGTTGTATTGTTTTCGAAAAAGTTTCTTACACTTTTTTTATTTTGCGCGGAGACTTTTAAAAATAGCTACCAGCTTAGTGAAGAGTGACAGTCAAGGGAGGTTACTCTAATTGCCTTATTTGCTAGGAATTTTAACAACTCAAGGTGAAAATTACCCAACAATAATCAAACAACATATCATAATTGCTTTCTCATTATGTAAAATTTATTAAATAACTAAATTAATTCAAACCATAGCTGATCGAAATTTCTTATTTATTTAAATTCAAATTATCATTGTATATTTTAATTAAAGAGTGCAAAAAAATGAAACCAATCTGAAAAGCAAAATTAATGGCACATATTTAAAATATTAAATGCAAAAAGAAAATTGAAACTTTAAAAAAAATTTTGAATTTGTTTCAAAGTTAAATATCAATGAACACACTATAGATTTTACAAGATATAATGACTTTATATTTAATTTTTGAACATTAACAATGAACCCAAATGAATAAATAAAAACTAAAATCTATTATTTTATTAAAAAATTGCAAACATTTGATATGAAACAAAGAAAAATTGATTCTTTGGGTTTCCATAATTTTAAATCACGCGCATTAAGTTTTGTTAGTAACAAAGCTAAATTTTATTACATTGAATTTAAGATGTTTGTTTTTGATGTTTTTTTTGTAATGAGCTCATTAATACGATTAATATCGTATTTTAATGTGGAAAAAGGAATTAAAAAAAATAAAGTTATTGAATAAAAATAAAATAACCCTATTTCAATTAATTTTATTTATTGATTTATTAATTTTGTATTATTTATAGAACGATCTAAAAACATTTCTCATTCAGCCAATGGGAAAAATGATTTAATTTTTTAATGGTTTTTATACAAAATTCTAATTATTATAGTATAGGGAGGCCCAAAATTGACGTAAAATGCGTCTTTGACAAAATGAATTTAGCCCCCCCCCCCGAAAATAATTTACCAAAAATCAGGGAATTATCGGATTTTAATGAAATTTTCAGTGTTTATTTATCAATGAATGATCTTTATAATGCATTACTTATTTTATATCAAAACTTTGTCATTTTTTTTTCCGATCACTTAATTTTGACCTCAACCCCCCCCCCCCTTATGTTGGGCGCGTAACATTTTTGCGAGTTGGTCATTTTCTTTACTAATTACAGTATAAATAAAGAGATAAAAGACCGAAGTTATGAATAGAAAAAAATTTACGGTGGTTTTTCCATGAGAAAATAAGTACGGAAAATAAAATTCGATAATTATTTAATTGGCTATTATCTTATAAAAGAATTATACACCGATATTTTTTTCTGCTTAAAAGGTAGGGGGGGGGGCTACATTTTCAAAACGTATACTTTGACTAAAATAAGGTTTGCATTAAATAGATATTTATTTTTAGAATGTAAAAATATAACGTTTTAAACTTAACATCAGGCTTTTCATATTTTAAATGAATTTTACATATTCATTTTTCATAGCAAAAATACTAAATTAAAGTTTTGAAATAAAATAAGTAATGTATTATAAAATTCATTAATTGATAAATCAATATTGAAAATTTCATAAAATCGGATAATTCCCTGATTTTTGGTAATTTTTTTTTTTTTTTTTGCAATCGCGAATGTTACATTAAATTTGTAAAGTGGCCATTTTAAACCGGCGTCTCAGACCGAAAGTGATAGAAATTGACCGAAAAAATCGTTTTAAATGTATTTTTAAAAAATTGTATATGTAATGATATTTTTTTTTTTTTTTTTTTTTTTTTTTTTTTTGTTACTACTTATCGTTTTAGACAAAAGCTTGACCTTAAATAATCTATTTAATTAATTTTAATTCGATTTTAAAACAAAAAAATCTGTCGCAAGCAGACGAATTTTGGGCCATCCTACTATAGTATGTCTATTTAGTGTTTTTTTAAACAATAATAAATTTAAGATTGATTTGTTTACATTAAACAGCGGCAAACGCTGTCATGACTAACCAGTTTAAGTAGAATGCAATGCTATTTCTCTGTAAATTATAATTTTCAATATCTTCGGGAATATAACTCAAATCTTCGTTTGTTCCGCAATAGCTATTTTCGTTAATCGTAAATGTTTATATTATTTACTTTATTGTTAATTGCTTTAATTTCGTAGTTTTAGACAGCCGTAGTTGCATACTCACAAAAAACACCCTGAATACATGTATAGATGGTAAATTATTTTTCACTGTTTATGTAGGGTAAGTTTCAAATATTTTTTAAAACCAAAGATATATTTGAGGACTTTAATGTGAGGAACGAACGCACACACATACCACTACGCGCGCAACGATATTAAAAAAAAAAGTTTTAAATACTGAATACCAGTTTTTGAAATATTATAAAATGTAGATAATTTTAACTTATTATTGATAGTGCTAGTTATTTTAGAAGGTAAGTCTAAAATATTTTTCTGAAATCCAGAGATTGCTTTGAGCAGGTCTTGAACGGGAATCATGTGCATCGGTTAACAAACATCTTTTAATTGAGATGATTAATTTAACAGCTATATTCAGCATAATGATATCCTTTTAACAAACACGCACACAAAATAAAAATATCCTCTTTATCGCCATTACTCTCAGGTCCACTTTGAACCGGAGTGGTTGTACATACCCATTTTTTTTTCATCTGCTTTTCATTTAAAAAAAATTGTATTGAAAAACCAAACCAAAAAAAAACACGGATTTTTCGACGAATTAGGTATACCTATAGTACATGTTGAATGTAAAATTTATTTAAAAATAAATGAGTAAACAAATTGAAAACCCAACAAGAATGAATAAAAAAAAAACGTCTTCGACATAAAATAACCCAAGAAAGGTTGACATGCAGTAAAATCCAAACAACCAAACCAATAAAATTCCGTCCAAACGTGCGTCTATTGTGTGTGTTTGTATGCACATGTATGTGTGTTAGTGGTTAAATATACAAGATTGAGAATACATAATTTGGGTAATCTGAACATTAACTTCATAAAGAGTAACCCCCCCTTGTTTCTTTCACTTTAAGGAAGCCGTCTGTTTTGGTTGGCGATTTTCATTTCACCGTAAATCTATACTGGAAATTCGAATTTGTTCCAATCAATACAACTGAATGCATCAACAGGAAAATATCATAAAATGTGTTCTTGATTGTGATTGTGCATTATTTGAAATGAACTTAATTGTTATTAAGAACACATTTTATGATATTTTCGTGTTAAAACACGCAGTTGTATTGATTACGGTGAAATGAAAATGACCGAACAAAACAGACGGCTTCCTCAAAGTGAAACTCATTTATGTAGCTAATGTTCAGATTTCCTTAATTTAGAAGTTAGAAAGACTGAATAGCAATTTAAACGGTAGATATTTAAAAATGATATGGATTGAGAATATATAATTTAAAAAAAATCAACTATTAGTCACAATTCATGAATTATCATAAGTTATGTTTATTGACAATGTTATTTCTTTTAAAAGGTCAGTGTCAGTATATTTAAATTAATTGGAGTATAACTCGGAAGACGTGTTAAGGGTTAGAAGCCATCTTTATTCTGTGATATTACTGCCCTTTCTGGGCACTAACTCTTAAGGGTTTATAACATCACATCCCCCTCTTTTCACAAAATATTTAAAAATGTTGTGGATTGATAATCTATAATTAATCTATAAACTGTGACTACTAGTTTTAAAAAATCTTAACTTATGTTTATTGACAATGCTAATTTTTTTTTTAAAAAGGTCAGTTTCAAATGTATTTCTATATCCCAAGATATTGCTTAGAGAAGGACTTGAGCAGATGATACGTACTTCATGTAAATAAACATTTTTTCTTTAACTATGGAAAATTATTTTGAATGTAACGTTTGATTATTTTTATTTATAGATTTATTTTTTGTCTTTATTTTTTAAAAATTTCTTATTGTTTATTTTTTACATTAAGAATATTCAGATGTTTTCATTTCTTATTTAAATAATATTTTCGTTTAATTTCTATTTTTGTTTCTTGTCTGTTTTTGTCTTTTTTTTCTTACATTAAGAATACTACACTATTCTTCATTTGTTATTTAAGAAATCTAATCTCCAAGTTAGAAAACATAGAATATCTACTTGTTTGTTTGGTTTTACGGCATATCAACCACGGTGGGTCATTTAATGCCATCAAAGTTTTGAAAGATTCGGAGTGATTGTTTGGTAGAAAACATTTTTATACTCGTTTTTGTGTAATAAAAACCTATTTAATCCATAGATGTCCCATCTTTGGATTAAATAGGTTTTTATTACACAAAAACGAGTATAAAAATGTTTTCTTCCAAACAATCACTCCGAATCTAAACAGATACTAACACTCAGAGTAGGCCTAGGAGCAATGAGGATGAAGGGGCACTCCACATTCCCCAGACCTCCAGGACATGAAGACCCTCAGCCACCGACTTCTAGCACCCATATAATAAAAAGGGTTGGGGTTTGCCATAAGGGCAATATGGTGGGAACAACCATATTGGTGCTAGGGCTTGATGTGACCAGCTGAATAATCGGGAGGTGCGTCTCCAAAACCGACCGATATCTACTGATATGAAATTTTAGCCCCCCCCCAATATTTTGGGTTTGATGATGATGAGGACGAGACCAAACACAGGATGTTAATTAATCGGTGTCAAGTGACAATTCGTCCCCCATGAAGAAAAAACAAACCAACAAAACAAAACAAACAATAAAAAAAGGCCTCAACTCACTGACTGTTCATTTACAAAAAAAAAAAGATTCTAATAATTTTTCTAATTGACCCCCTCCCCAATTTCGAAATGTCTACCAAATATAGACTTAAAATATGTATTTAGTGTGGAATCGCGTAACGGTGTCGGGTGAACTTTCTTACACTAGTATAATATCACCCGTCGTCGGAAACTTGCTACTTTGGAGTTGATATCATTTTATTTATTTATCTAATTCAAAGGATTAAAATCAAAATAAAAAGACTGGCGTAACACAATCTTTCTTGTCTTCGTTTCCCGCTGTCTTAAGGTTTAAGATATTTTGAAAAATAAAAGAATTGTGATGATCATCTATACATATATAAAGGGCAGTTGTGTGTATGTATGTATGTCCGGAGGAAATAACGAAGATAAAACAAAGATATATATATATATATATTATAATATATATATATATATTATATATCTTATTATAATGGAGATTGTGTGTTTTTCTCTCTGTAACCGAAACTATATTCCGACTCAAGTCACAATTCCCTTAGTTATTTGACATCACATTCTCCATGGTTTTATTTTTATCTAAAACCTCAATTATTAATAAAATTGTCTTACATTATTAATACTGTTAACTATGTCTACATACTGACAACATGCAATTATATTTATATATACAACAAAATAGCAGTTTACAGTGTGAACGGGAAGGCTCATTTGCATATGATGTTAAAAATGTGATTTTAATAAATATGTGCTTAGTATTATTGATTTCTAACTGTTTGGTTTTTATTTTAATGAATATAAACAAAAAATCTCTTCAATGAATCTTAAATGAAATCCATTAACAAGATAAAATAACTGTCATTTTCTTTCACTTCCTCTTTTATAACTAAATACTTAAATTAGAAAATAACAAATGAAAGACAAGAGTGATGGAAGAGGTAAGTTTCAGTTGTCCCATTTTTATTATACCTCCCTCTGTTTCAAATCTTTATTATTACTCCCTCTGTTTCAAATCTTTTTCTGTATTCTTATTTCAGTTTCATTAGCCTTTCTAATTTAATACAATATTTTATTACATTAAAACGTAAATACTTGCACCAGAGGGTGCATATATTTGCTAGTATACATATATATATATATATATATATATATTCGCTGTGACAGAGTCTAGCTTTTTGTGCAAAAAGTATAAAGATTTCATTTATATTCGCGAAGATATATTAAAATAGCATTGAATTTCCACTTAAAATATTGTGTATTTTCAAAGTTAAACAAATAAATATGGAAGTGAGAAACTGTCATTTTTTTTTTCAAGCCGCGCATTACCATCAGGTCTTTTTTACGTGGGGATTTTTTATGGGGCATCCAGCGTCGATTAAACCTGCTATTCAGTTTAGTAATGATCTGCAAGACTAGCTTGCTAACAATTATACCGCTTTATGTTTTTTTTTTTTTTTTTTTTTGCAGTTATTTTCTTCTTCTTCTTCTCCACCCAGGTGACACCGGGTAGTCGCTTCTAATAAATAAATAAATAAGAAAGAAAGAAGTATGGAAATTTCAACTTACCTCGAAGGAAAACTTCGTGTCTTTGATGACTTTGAATTTTGCCGTCAATAAGATTGGAAAATCTGCAAATAAATTCAGCTAACTGATTCACGTGCGAATTTTCTGCTGCTCAAGTCCCTTTGAATAAGAACCTTTACTTAGGACCAATTCTGAACATAGCGACGGTTCGTTTTATATCAAAGATCGCAGGCTTCAACTACGTCATTATAGGCTGTTAATCACTTAGCCTCGTGATCTACTTATTTTCATAAACAAAAATTGCTTAGTAATTAAATATTCATTCTATCGTACCTGCAAGTTCAGAATTGGACTAACTAGCCACCAGAGGGTCCACAACTGTTGAAGACATGGAGTGACGTCATCGTCATCTGCCTATGAAAACAATCAGAAATCATCAATAACTTGAACTTGGTTGACTTTAAGACTTTTTTGATTGCATTTTTGGATTCCTTGGTCCCGAAATGCCTTTATAAACTAATTTTTAGGAATAGGGAAGCTCTAGAACTCATTTTACAGACAAAAATAGGTTACAAAAATTTTCATGACCCCCCTCAGATTTTGAGAGCTAAAAATCGACATAACTCCGCCAATTTTTGGAATTGGGAGCTCAAATTTTGGGAATTGGCTAACTTTATCTTAATCCACCCTTGGACAAAATTGAAGCGGGGTGGGTGACATGGCCTGGATGATTTGACACGGAATTACTCTAATACTAATACGCTTATTCTCTTCTTCTATAGGTAAGTAGTAATGAAGTCTGTATTCTTTAACTATACTGAGGTTACTCGTCTAAGAGAAGAAAAACTCTGGAATTAAACCAGTTATAGAACTGGAAAGTTATTGGTTCCGCCAAGTTATTCCGCTACAATACACGCCTACATGGAATTATGCTTCATGAACAAACCAGATTTACGGGCCAGTGTTGAGAATTGGTTGGTATCCTTCGTCTACTAAAAGACGAGGGTAGTGTCCAATTTTCTTTTTGTAGAACTAAGTAGCCTGGCGGTGATATGGAGGATGAGCTGTTGCCCAAGCAGCAAATACCCCTCTCCACACTGCTGCTGTGATCCAATTGAAAGGTAGAAACTAATGCATTTTGGCAGCGGTAGTGTCGCAGGAGTTGCTGGGTAGCCTTCTGAAATTCAGCGTCACACCACTTAGAACACTCCGGCTCTGGATTTGTTTTCGGGGTTACCTCCCCTAGCCTATCCTTGAGATGAGGTAAAGCCGCTAGGCAGCGATGGGAAGGGATAACCTCTTCTAGATGGGTTCCGATCAAGCATGTGCATGCTAAACAATTTGGGGATTATGTGAGTAGTACCGACCTTGTGTCCTAACGTTAAGCAAGGCACGAAAAGGAGCGAGGGCGAGAGGAGAGTTGCCTTGACAGCAAAGAGAACCAGAAAGAGGGAAAAAAAACAGCAGCTTTAGAAAGCAACACAGTTTATGTGCAGTCAGTGCACCAAAGAATGTCACTCAGGGATAGGCCTCGCAGTCACTGTGCAGAAGCAGAAATTTGGACTCTACGCCATCGTCCTTACGGAAAGGTGCAAAAACTCCAATCCTAATGCTGTGAAAATTATCGATCAACTTACTATTCCATTTCACTTGTGCCTTGCGTAAGAGAAAATGGTTCAATAACAAAAAAAAAAAAAAAAAATTAATAAAAAAAAATTAAAAAAAAAATTAAAACAAACAAAATCATAATCATATAACTAAAACATAATAAAAAAAATTAAAAAATAAAAAAAAAAAAAAAAAAAAAATAGAAAAAAAAAAAAAAAAAAAAAAAACAAATCAAGACAATCAAGAACAAACACATATCACCAATTTCCTTATATTGTTTATTCTGGTAAAATAAAACAATATTAAACATTAATATATAATACTATAAGTAAAATAATCAAAAATACTAGAGAGAACGCACCAAAATCATTATGAGAGATAATTATAATGGATTGGTTAATCAGAAAGCATATAAGTGGGAATTAAATATGAATACGTTAACATATCCTAATGACACCAATGAGCATTTGGTAATGCGAACCATAACACTTCAGGTACATATATACTAGTTTGCAATTCAGGTTCCCATCTCACTACCATGGGTCTCACATTCCATCGGCTATAACCTCATTTTGCTACATTAAAACCTAGCACATGTGCCGCACACACACACGCACTCACATAAATAACATACATAACAAATTCATTTAAACATAATAATCAATATAAAATTTAATTTAATTCATTAAATTCATTCATAATAAAACAACATAAAGTATTATAAATCAAAAAATGAATTATTCCACAACAAGACATTCTTAAACTGTAATAAAAAAGAAAAAACAAAAAAACAAAAGAAATTAAAACTTAGAAATTATGTTAATATGTTTTAATTACAGATATGTTTAATTAAATTAAAATACAGCGCGCACAGCGGAGAGAGAGAGAGAGAGGAATCTTGAATAAATTATACAACCACCTGTGAGATAACCATAACACCAAACGCTAACAGCCTAGCAATCTCTTAACATATATGCGGGAAAGACCCACCCCAATACCAAAAGTAACGGATATAATTTCGGACTTAGGTGAAGACACTACAAACCACAACACCAGTCGATACCGCCCTCCACCAAGTCAGCACCATAGTCACAAACATATACCGTGCAAGTAATGTATGCAGCTACTATGCAACTCATCCCACCCAAAACAATCTATCGCTAGACACAACTTCAAAGGAACTATACTCTCTCTACTATGTGAATATCGACAATATCCACTCATCTCCATTCACAAAGCTATATCATCCATACAGTGTCTGACGTTTTGTTCTCCCTATCCCTAAAACTCCAAATATACTCTCATAATATCAGCGTATCCAATATATCTGGACCTGTGCATAGTCTAAACCATGCTCATCAACTCTGTATCTAATCTCACATGTTTACACCCAGATCCTCTATCTACTTTATGAGAGAATCATACTAATAATATCACCTGTGTCAAGTGACCAATAATTTCATAATTTAGTCACGCCTATCTCTCCCA
>CM042154.1:61832758-61849095 GCA_023376005.1 Doryteuthis pealeii
TAGATAGATAGATAGATAGATAACGCTTAAATTGCCCAAAATTGATAAACACTGAAATTTTGCATTTTTAATTAAATCAAGGGTGTTATTTCACAATGTATTTTTGATATAAGATTTTCTTAATGAAAATAACATATACGGTAAATTTAAAGAATAGTCTGATTTTTAAAAATAATTCCGTAAAAAAAAAAAAAAAAAATTTTTAGTGCCACACCCCCCAAAAAACATTGTAAAGATCTCTAGAGATTCCATTATTGATTTTTATTGAAATCATAGTAGTCAAGTATCTGAATATTAACATGTGTCTAAAATTTCTTCAGGATCAGATCATTGATGTAGGCACCAACTGCCAAATTGTAGATAATGCCTGCAGGTTTGTTTTTAATAAAATTTCATGAAAGGGGTTGATTTACTCGGAAATGTTTTCATAAAGATCACAATATGATTTTAAAACTTAAATTTCATTTAAATCGAAGGAAAATATTCAGAAGGGTGTATGGGCCCCGGCAAGACACTTTGACCAAAATGAAATATACTCATCCAAGTACTGGGTAGTGTAGTTTTAGAATATATATGGAATAGAGGGGAGGTCTATGTGCAAAACTCTAGGAGTACAGGAACTAATTATTTTATAATATATATCTCATATGAATATAAGAATTTCTCTGAATGTTTGAAATGAAACTTGATTAGTATTATCTGCGCAACTTTTCGGCCGATATGACCTTCAGGTATTTCTTGTTAGACTCGGGAGCCATCACAGAACTTTGAATCTAACCCTTTAATCAGTCCACGGGGATATCCTGTCCTCATTCCGCTAATCATAGCTGGGGTAGAGGCGTTAAGCTGTGTTGTTAATTAAGGGCCGAAACGTTGTACAGATAACAATGAAGATGAGGACAATAGTCCGAATAACGCAGATAATACTGAATATAAGAATTTCTCAATGTTAAGAACGTACTTTTTTCACTAAACTAAAATTCATACATATACAAAAAGCAAATCCCGTAAATTGAAAGAAACTCAGGAACAAATTTTAAATATTTCAATCTTGAAAATTACAGAAGTGACAAACACATTCAATGAAAATATATGCCAAATTTCCACAAAATTGAAAATAGTTTCCGTAATGTTTTTTTTTCTTTATAAATGTTTTAGAAAATAGAATTATTGAATGAGTTTTCATGAGTAAAAATGATCTTATCCTCATCATCAATTCGATTGATTTCATGGTAACGAATTTGGACCACTTCATCATTCAGAAAAAAAGAGTTCAATTATTTGTGCAAATGATCTTTGTCTTCTCTTATATCGTTGGTTGCTTTGAAAACCCATGACCAATGGATTTCTGTCATTGTGAATACCATCGATGGTGTGTGTGTGTGTGTGAGTTCAATATTTAATAATTTACAAGGTGTGTCATAACTACCATGCGGCTGGAAACAAGGCAAAGGACTTATCCAGGATTTGATGACCGTTTATTTTGTCATGGTTGGAATCGGAAAGATAAACATTTAAAAAATAAAGTGGTGTATGTTATTCGTATTCAGTTGCAAAGATGGTCATCCCGATCAAAGTTTTAAAGTGGTGAATCCATCCGGCTTTGCTCTACTACTGAAAGGGGTTGCCAAAAGCCGTGTGTAATGTAGCTTAAATGTGGCCAATCTTGTAAGCGTGTGTTATCCAATCGATGGCCATGTCCTTTATAAATGTAGAGATGAATGTAAGTAGCACATGGCTTCGCCAAGAGTCACAAATGCAATCAACTGTTTGTTGTCTAGCTCAAGTATGGGGGTAAAAAATTATACCAGATTGTAGTCATCGTCAAATAATGGTCTTATCCGGAAACCCGTACACAGTAAAATATAAAATTCCTGCCAGAAACGTCTTTCATTCAGTCTTCAGTAAACGGGAAGATGTAGCAATACTGGTTTCAAACATAACCCTGTAAACATATTGTAAAATCTGCTTGCTTCTATTAACTAGGAAAGTCATATTCGGCTGAGTACTTGGACGAGTAAGACGCATGTCAGACCAATAGCCAAAATCTCCGAGTGATTTTTTGTTGGTCTGAGAGTCATGAAAATAAATGATGTGTTCCAAACAAAAAGTTTGTCGTTAATTGAAAAAAAAAAAAAAAAAAAAAAAAAAACGCAGAACATCTTAGAAGATCTAGAACAACAACAGATCCAGATAAGAGCACCAAGCCAAGCTTCGATGGAAGATAGCAGAAACAAACGAAGGATGCAAGCAGAGTTAAGTCCACTTTAATTAAGCCACGAGTATAGTGGTATTATCTATATAGGATGAAATAAGGTACACTATATATAAACAGGCAGGTCGGTAAATTGAAAACCTGAGGTTCCACTTTATTTCTTTTTTTTTTTTTTTTTTTTTTTTTTTTAAATGAATACAGAAAGATTCAATTCGAACCAATTTTAGCCACTTTCCTACAACTATATATTTAAAAAAAAAAAAAAAAAAAAAAAAAAAAAAGAAAAAAAGAAAAGAAAAGGACAATTTCTCGGACTTTTTCCTACGTTGAGATTTTGGTTTGAAAAAAAAAAAAAAAAAAAAAGTACACAACAATTAGGTAAAATTGTATGAGCTGGCCATGCCTTAATTGGAAAAAAGTAGACGGTTTAGTTATGGCCTGCAATTATGCGTTAAAATTCTTAATTCATCTGCATTGACTGGTGATAAGTCAAGGATTATCACTGCCAAAATGTGACTGAGTTTTTTCAAACAAACATAAATAGACGCAATCAAAAATATTCGTTATGCAAAAGGTTAGTGTGTAGTTGATCACTGTACAGTATACAGGTGGTTCAAGTAATTTTGCTCGGATTTCAAGAAGCACAACCATCAGGTAAGATCAGCTAGGCCTGAAAGTGTGGATTCCGAGACTATATTCCAAACTGTGAAATTGTGCCTCAAATTACCAAAGTATTGCAAGACTTGCATCTTCCTAGTATTTGTTAATTTCGCATGTCTTTATTTTAGCATGAAAAAAGTTATGAACACAGCATGGGATCAGGGTGGTTCATATCATTTCCCAGGGTCCTAAAGTGAACATAATAGTACGATTTTGACCACGCTTTCTAGAATGTTGCAGTCGAGCCATTAGGCCACGGTGACTACCCTGATCAAGGAGACATATACAGTCTAATTACATCCAGTCTTCTTTACGTCTTTGTTTTAATGGCATATGAACCTTAGTGGGTTATTCAATGCTAAATGCATCCTTGTAGAAAAAAAAGGAATGGTAATATTTAACATAACTGGGGTATATGGGTAGTTCATATCATTCCCATGGTATTAGTCTGAAAATTAACGTAATAGTACGACTGGAGTACGAATTCACTTACTATAATGTAAAGGGTCTGTTTTGCTAGAGTTTTCTCCCAAACAGAATTCAAAATCCGTCAATTGTCATTTCCTGTTGAGGCGACAAAGTTGACTAACATGCATTTTTAATCCCACATTTCTAAACCGACACTTTGATTTGGAAGACACGCTGAGGATTATAACGCATAAGAATCTCAAGATTAAAGAGTCCAGTCTGTCCTAACTATATATACCTACTAATAGCCATTACCTCTTCAAAAAGGGTATTAGTGCTAGGTGCAACCCTGATTTGAACTCATGTTGCCATGTCTATTTCCTATGACACTACACCATACATGCTATACACCATCTTTTTAGAAAGGTACGAACAGAACAGTTTTTCAGGCTATAGCAAATAGCTAACTTTTATTGAAAGTGTAAATGTTTAAAAGAGTAGAAAAAAACTCCATTTACAGAGCTCTATATCGCTAATATGATTAAATAACAATCTCAAATCAAAAAGTCAACTGAGAATGCTAATGTATTATATCAACTGCTCCACACGAGTCGAATGGTGAAAACAAAGACAAATAGCTGGAGCATATAGTTGGACATTAAAATATCTTGACAAAAATAAACGCTTTATTTTTTCAATGTAATGCAATTCTTGAAATCTTTAGATTTACGCAAACTTGATTCATGCTGGAATTACAATCCAAGACTGGTGGGTTACACTTTGCTGCTAAAATCATCCAGATCAAATGCTTTAAGGTGAGGAATGCATTTGTTTTTGTTCATGTTCCTCAAGAAGATTGTCTAGAGCCGTGTGCAATGTAGCTTCAATGTGACCAATCTTGAAAGCATGCCAGATTGTAATCATCGTCAAATAGTGACCTGACCCGTCGACCCATACACAGTAAAATGGAAAAGTCCCAGCCAGAAACGTCTGTAATGCATTCACTGTATTGGAAGATGTGGTCATGCTGGTATCCGGGTTCAGTGTAAGATTCTGATTTCCAAAACATACTTGTAACCATATTGTAAAATCTTGTTTCTAGTAGCGAGGAAAGTCAGATTCGCATGAATGGAAATCGGAAAGATTTAAAAGCGAGTAGTGGATCTTTTATTCATATCCAGCAGCGAACAGTTCACACCTCGATTCAACTACGGCTTTTATAATGGCAGAGAATTTATTCTCCAGCTCACCCAGTTTTGGATACTTAAATTTTATTTTGCCATCGTCTTAGTTTGGAATAGGAAAGATTTGCAAATGGGAATAGTGGATCTTATATTCTTTGCCAGTTGTGAAGATAATCATCCAGATTAAAATTTTTAAGTGAGGAATGCATCCGATTTTCCTCAGGCGATTGAAAGGCGGTTGTTTAAAGCCGTATGCAATCCGGTTGAAATGTGGGCAATCAACAGTGCTAGGGGAAATGCACACCTTTCCCAACAAAAGGTGATCAAAATTATGCCTGACTGTAATCATCAAATAATAACCTGATCTGTAGATTCGTACACAGTAAAATGGCAAAGTCCTCACCAGAAACGGCTATAATGCGGTCATCAGTGTAGAGGAACAGTGGTCATAGCGGTATTAGGATTCAGTGTGGGGTTGAGGTTTACAAAACAAACTTGTAACCATGGTGTAATATCTCCTTTGTTTCTAGTAGCGAGGAAAGTCACATTCAGCTGATTGCTGGACGAGTAAGACGATGGCGGGAGTCGTCCGAATTGTCAAAAATCTTCGTGCGGTTTTTTTGTGGGTCGTGGATTCATGAAATACGAGCTCGAAACAAGAAAAAGCGCTTTGTTGTTAATTCAGAACAAGATAACACAAGACGTCTAATATAAGATGTAGAATAACAGATTAGATATCTAAATATAAGGATTTTTGGGTATCCCTATTTTAATCCATGTTTGCAATTTGAAGCTCTACCCACCAAAATAATACCTCCTACTTTTCCTCCTCCCCCTCCAATGAATATATAAGAATATGCTGCGCTATTTCAATTCACTTTCAGCTTTTAAAGAGAACGTTCAAATTACTGTCTAGATAAACAATGGAAGATCTATATGCCATTTTAGAGAAAGACCAATATGGAAATTTTAAACCTATGCCGATAAATTTTTTGTCACGTTGAAAGCGAACTCTGGCTTGCTTGTAAGTACAGTACTGAAGAGGGAAAATTCGATTTAGGATTTTCAGCGAAATTCTACAAGTTCCACGTGTGTGGACTGGAAGTAAGTACTCTAATTGTCTTTTTAATTTTTATTAAAATTTAATTTTATTTGTATGGGAAAAGTGATCATACCAGTGATTTCAGGTTTACAAATATATCCTTGTAACTATATTGTAATATCTCCTCGTTTCTAGTAGCTAGGAAAGTTACATTCGGTTGATTGCTGGGACGAGTAAGACGTATGGCGGGAGTCGTCCGAATTGTCAAGTTTTTTGTGGGTCGTTTTTTTTTGTTTGTTTTACGGCATATCAACCTCAGTGGGTCATTTATTGCCGATAAAGTTTTGAAATAAATCAATTCTTAATGGAGAATACAATATTTTTATAAATACATTTTTCTATTTAACCCATAGATGGGACCCTAACAGGTACTACCACTCCGGTTCAGAGTGGACTAGGGAGCAATGGTGATGAAGGGGTGCTCCACATTCCCCTAACCTCCAAAACTGGAACCTCACCATCAGATAGAGTTTAACGTCATTCCCAGGACATGTAGACCCGCAGCCACCGCCTTCTAGCACCCATATGATAAAAAGGGGTTGGGGCTTGCCATACGGGCAAGAAAAATCATATAGGTGCTAGGGCTTGACGTGACCAACCGATTGATCGGAGGGGTTTGTGGGTCGTGGATTCGTGAAATACGAGCTCGAAACAAAAAGAAATAGTGCCTTGTTAGTTCAGAACAAGATAACACAAGACGTCCAAAATAAGACCTAGAATAACAGAAGATCCAGATAAAGTCAACAGACCCTGGTGGGTTACTCTTTGCAGCCAAAGTCATCCAGATCAAAGTTTTAAAGTCAGGCTTGATCCGTATGCAGGAAAATTTAAAAATCCCTGCCAGAAACGTCTTTCATGTGGTCAGTGTATGGGAAGATACGGATATACTGGTATCTTGGATTGAGACACCCAAATCCTTTAATCATTGTGTAAAATCGTTTCAAGTAGCTAGGAAAGTCATATCAGCCCAGAGATACACAGATCCAGCCCAACCTAAGATGGAAGATAGTTATCTTCTGTTTCTTCTATCCAAGAAAATAAATAAGTATACCTTTATGAAGCCACAGGTATAGAAGGTATACTTGGACATGGTATTTTAATTGGAAAGCTAGCGGACGATTTTGTCATTGCCTGCGATGGGAGATTCTTATGCGTTATAATTCTTAACTCATGTCTTTATGAAGAGAAAGGTGAAAACATAGACAAATAGCTAGAGCCTATGGTTGGACATCAAAAATATGTTGACAAAAATTAACTTAATTTTTACAACAATGAAATGCAATTCTTGAAATCAGTAGATTTACACGAACTCGATTCTTACTGGAGTCACAACCCCAGATTCTGGTGGGTTACTCTTTGCAGACAAAGTCATTCAGATCAAAGTTTTAAAGTGAGGAATGCATCCGATTTTGTTCATCCTCCTGAAGGAGTTCGTCTGTGTGCAACCAGTTTAAATGTGGGCTATCAGCCTGTGCTCGAGAGAAATGAATGCCTTGTGAAACAATGGTAACAAAATTATGTCCGATTGTAATCATCGTCAAATAATGGCCTGGTCGGTTGACCTGTACCCAGTAAAAAAGGAAAGGTGCCGGCTGTCATGCGGTTATCAGTGTATTGGAAGATGTGGTCATATTGGTATAAGGATTCAAGTGTAGGATGGCGGTTTCCAAATTATATCATTGAAACAATATTGTCAAATTTCGTTTCTAGTAGCTAGGAAAGTCAGATTTGACTCGGTGCTGGGAAGAGAAAGACGTATGGCAGGAGCCGTCCTATACGAACTCGAAACAAAATGAAAAATGCAAGAACAAGACGTCCCATATAAGATCTATATTAACAGAAGATCCACATAAGCCAGGAGATAGACGGATCTATCCAAAGTTAAGATGGAAGTTTGCAAGATTAAATAACAGAAACTAAGGATCCAAGCAAACAAGTAAGGATACCTGTATGAAGCCATGGGTATAGACGGTATTTTCTAGATACGAAGAAATGAGATACTATATATAAACAGGCAGGTAGGTAGATTGAAAACATTCTCGTTGCGCTTTCATATTTAAAGAGAAAGAAAACAATCATGAAAGATTTGTCTAATACTTTAACAATCTGAATATCCAACCAATTTATGTTTTTCAACTGAATAAAGGATTTGTGGGACTTTTACTAACGTCGATATCTTTGTTTGACATAAAATCGCAATACTTGTCCATGGCATTTTAATTGGAAAGTTTGCCGAGGATTTTGTCTTTGGCTGTGAATGGGGATTGTTTATGCATTATAATTCTCGAATTCCGGGATTTTATGAGCAGAATGGTGAAAACAAAAACACAACTGGCTGGAGCTTATGGTTGAACACCAAAATATCTTTACAAAAAAGAAACCAAAAACTTCATTTTTTCAATAATGAAATTCTTGACATCCAGATCAAACATCTAAAGTAAGGTATGCATCAGATTTCACTCATTCTCATGAAGGTGCTTTTTTGTTGGTCTGGGATTAAGAAAATAAATTGCGTGTTAAAAAAAAAAAAAAAAAAAAAAAAAAAAAAGTGTCGTTTAATTAAGAACAAAATAATACAAGACATATCACATGTAGAAAATGGTGTCTTTATAAGGTCAAGAAAGAACCAACAAAATATTCATCCTATAAACATAATACACAGGAATCAAACACTGCTTTCCTCACAGAAGAAACGGTTATCTCTAAACATGTGCAATTTATGGCTTGCTCCGTAGACCCAAACACAGTAAAGTGTGAAAATACATGTGAGAAACTTTTGTGCGGTCATCGTTTCGTGGGAAGATGTGGTTATACTGATACCAAGATTAAGTGTACGGTTGAAATTTCCATAACATTCTTGCAAACATATTACAAAATCACCTGGTTTCCAGCAAGTTGATATCTGTCCAGAAGGCTGTACTAAACGCTTAGACTGTGGACATCAATGCAGTGGTACTTGTGGTGAGTGTTCTAATCGACGCATCCATTCAACTTGCTCGCACAGTTGTCAGAGACTGTTAAATCTGTGGCCACCAGTGCGTGAGCACTCAGTGCGATGTATGTTCACCTTGTCGAAAACGTTGTGAAAACAGATGTTTTCAAGCTAAATGTCCCAAATTATGTGGAGAGTTGTGCGTGCCTTGCATTGAGCCATGCGAATGGCGTTGTGAACATTATCAATGCACAAAATAATTTTTTACAAGTCTTGTGATCGTGACAGGCCATGTTCGCAGTGTCTTCTGCCCTGTAGTCACCCATGTGTTGGAAAAGTGTCCACGTTTGTGTCACCTGTGTTATACAAAGAAGGGAAGTTATCTCCACACTCGATAGTAAGCCAGTAGAAAATTCACATGCCTAGGTAGTAATATCTCATTCACGCAGAGGCGATGTTAATGCATGCATAGGGAAGGAATGCGTCTGCTATAAACAGATATCAGTCTAAGAAAAATCCGATCTCAAAGGCAAGTAAAGCGACGATTCTTCCAAGTCGTTGTGTATCAGTGCTACTGTATGGCTACACCACATGAACGTTAACTAAGCGCCTGGAGAATAAACTAGACGCTAGCTGAAATCCTTAGAATTTTTATCAAGCAACTGGACTATCATCCAGTTCCATGAATTTTAAATGTTATCATTCCATTATTTAATTTTCTTGAAATTAACTTCTATTTACGAAGAGCAATGGTTAGTAATTGAATGGAAAATGCCAGAGGGTTGACGGGAGACGAAAGTTATCTTCTCGGCTGCTGCTGGATGGGTTGGTGAGGTGGAAGGGGGTACGACTACTTGGGTCTCACAGCCTCTCGGCCGTGAGCTCACTGTTCCTATCCCGAGTCTTCTGTCTGACTCTCACTGGGATCTGACTTTCTTTTATGTATATAAACCGCCCACGCATCTTCTTTTGATCTGTCTTACATTCTTCTGAGAGAAGACTTGAAGGAAGCAGCAGATATCTGTAGAAAATGACGTCTCATCAAATCAAAAAGGACGAACAAAAATACTCAACCCATCAAACCTATTACATAGGGAATCAAACACTGCTTTCCTCAGGGACACGGAGTTCTCCGCTCATGACACAAACATTTCTAAGAAAGCAAGCGATTTATTAATGAAAACAATGTCTAAGATTTGAAGACGGAGTGTCAATCTGTTATAATGAACGCAATCTACACTTCACGCATAACAAGGAGATGAACTTAGAAAAATTAACCAAAATAAAAATGGACAGAAATGAGAATAACTCGGGGAGGAAAGATACATAAAGCATTTTGCCTGACGAAATAATTTTGATTCTTCTCAAATACGCTTAATGGTATGGATAAAGTTCATCTCGGATCAACATACAAACGCTTCCGGGATCTTTTATTACACAGTGGATTATTATGGGAGAGTTATCGCATCTCATTGGGATATCGATTGATCCGTGTATGTCGTCCTTGCTCCCCAGATCGGCAAACTTATTGTTTTGGAGGCGCAGAAAAAACATGGACGATTTTGTCTTGAGTATATCGCACAAATGTGATTCATATTCTCAATTCCAAAAACGATGACCAATTCCGGCATTTCAATTGTTGGCGGGGAAGGGGAAATCTTTTACCAAAATCTGAAATATGCCTTGACACAAAAATATAGAGTTATTGGAAATCTTCTGTATGCTCTTTATTTCAGAGAAAATGCATACCATGTCTAATAACAGTAAAAATTATGTCCGATTTGTAGTCATCGTCAAATAATGGCCCGATCCGTAGACCCATAGACAGTAAAATGGAAGGGTCCGTGCCAGAAACTGCTGTCATGCGGTCATCAGTGTATTGAAAGATGTGGTTATTACTGGTATCAGGATTAGTATGTGGATCGAGATTCCCAAATCATCCTTGAAACAAATTTTGGTACAATCCTGTTACTAGTAGATAGGAAAGTCAGATTTGGACTTAATGGCTGAAACGAGAAAGACGTATGGCCGGGAGTCGTACTATACGAGCCTTAAACAAAATTAAAAATGCAAGAACAAGATAATACAAGGCGCGTATTAGAAGAAATACTACGCACCTGTTTATCTAACATCAGAAAATTTCAAAGACGTCTATTTTTTGCTCCTCGGATTCAAAGATGTAAAAGGAAGTAGGGGATCCATTGTTCGAATCCAGTAACCAAGAGATCATCAACATTTTTTTAACGTCATATCAACCACAGTAGGCCATTTAATGTTGATATAACTTTTGAGCGGTCATCTTTTCGTGGGAAGATGTGGTTACATGTGCAAACATACAAAATCACCTTGTTTCCAGCAAGTTGATATCTGTCCAGAATGCTGAACTAAACGCTTAGACTGTGGACATCAATGTAGTGGTACTTGTGGTGAGTGTTCTAATCGACGCATCCATTCAACTTGCTCTCACGGTTGTCAGAGACTTAATCTGTGAGCACTCAGTGCGATGTATGTTCACATTGTCGGAAACGTTGTGAAAACAGATGTTTTCAAGCTAAATGTCCCAAGTTGTGGAGAGTTGTGCGTGCCTTGCATTGAGCCATGCGAATGGAGTTGTGAACATTATCAATGCACAAAATACTGTCACAACTCTTGTGATCATCCCAGATGTGACTGGCCATGTTTGCAGTGTCTGCCCTGTAGACACCCATGTGTTGGCTTGTGTGGGGAAAAGTGTTCACGTTTGTGTCGCCTGTGTGTCCATAAAGAACTGACAAATCTTTTTCGGCACAGGGGATGCACGCTTTCTAGAACTGGGGGATTGTGGACATCTTTGAAGCATCTGGCCTCGATGAATGGAGGTCTCGAGAAACCGATGGCAAAATCCAGTTGAAAGCTTGTCCAAAATGCAAAAGAAAGGAAGTATGTCCACACTCGATAATAAGCCAGTAGAACAACTCACATGCCTAGGTAGTAATATCTCATTCCAGAAGGCGATGTTAATGCATGCATAGGGAAGGAATGGTCTGCTATAAACAGATTGTCATATGAAAATCCGATCTCAATGACAAGTTAAAGCGACGATTCTCAAGTCGTTGTTGTATCAGTGCTACTGTAATGGCTGCACCACTTGAACGTTAACTCAGCGCCTGGAGAATAAACTAGATGCGAGCTGAAATCCTGAGAATTTTTATCAAGCCAACTTGACTATCAGTTCCATGAATTTTAAATGTATCAGCCCATTGATAGTGTGGGTTCTCTCCGATGCCCTATCTAGCCTAAGTAAGGCTAGAAGTTGGGGTGTTGCATGTCATTGACTGCTCATCCACCAGGATTCCGTCCATATGCATCACAGCCAACAGGGCCCGTAGGGAGTCTTAACCCTCTACATAAGTATTCTAGAACACTAGACTACAGGACGGTTGTAAACTATCCTTGTTTCTAGTAGCTAGAAAATCAGATCCGAGTGCTAGGACGAGAAGGCGTACGGCGACTGTCGTCCCAATAGACAAAATCTCAGCGAGTTTTGTTTTTTGATGGTCTGGAATTAATGAAAATAAATTATGTGTTCCAAACAAAAAGAAAGTCTGTCGTTAATAAGAACAAATAAAAGACATCCAGAGAAGATCTAGAGATAAGAACAGATCCAAATAAGCCCCAGACCTGCCCCAGTTTTTGTGGAAAATTTGGGACAAACTAAATATCACCTGTTTCACACATGATTATGTGTGAAATGAGAATAAACTAGGGAAGAGAGCTAATATAAAGCACATGCCAGACGAAATTATGAGGATTCTAAACAATGAAATTTGAAGCTCCACCCACTTTCTCCTCCTCCCCCCCATGAATATACAGAATATGCTGCGCTATTTTCAATTCACTTTCAGCTTTTAAAGGAGAAGACCAATATGGGAAATTTTAAACCTATGCCGATAAATTTTTCTCACGTTGAAAGCGAATTCTGGCTTGCTTGTAAGTACAGTACTGAAGAGGGAAAATTTGAATTAGGATTCCAAGCCAATTTTTACAAGTTTCACGTGTGTGGACTGGAAGTAAGTACTCTAATAGTCTTTTTAATGTTTTTTTAATTTAAATTTTATTTGTAAGATTTAAAAATTTTCCTTCCCCTATTTTCCCAAAAACAGTTTTATTGTTTAAGATTTTTTTATTAGCTTCGTTTTTTAGAAAAATTACGTTTTCATGTAATTATTACCTAAAAATTTGTTTTAAACTTGCTATCCTTTCACATATAATAATCTAGGGACTGGAATTTTTGTCGTCTGCTAGGAATTTTATAAGTGAAATACGTTAATGGTATGGATAGAGTTCATCTCATATCAACATACAAACGCTTCTGCGATCTTTTATTACACAGTGGATTATTATGGGAGAGTTATCGTATCTCATGGGATATCGATTGATCGTTATGCCATCCTAGATCCCCAGATCGGCAAACTTTTTCTTTTGGACGCGCAGAAAAACATGGACGATTTTTGTCTTGGCATGAAATATATAGAATTATTGGAAATCCTCTGTACGCACTTTATCTCAGAGAAATGCATACCTTGCCCAACAACAATTAAAAAAATTATACCATATTGTAGTCATCGTCAAATAAGTGACCGATCCGTAGACCCATACACAGTAAAATGGAAAGGTCCCTGCCAGAAACGGCTCTTCATGCGTTATCTGTGTATTGGAAGATGTGGTTATACTGATATAAGGATTCAGTGTGGGATTGAGGTTCCCAAATCATCCTTGAAACAAATTTGTACAATCCTGTTACTAGTAGATAAAGTCAGATTTGTCCGAGTGCTGGGACGAGAAAGACGTTTGGCCGGAGTCGTCCTATACGAGCCCGAAACAAAAAAAAAAAAAAAAAAAAAAAAAGCAAGAACAAGATAATACAAGACGTGTATTGGAAGATGTGAAAATACACGCACCTGATTATCTAGCATCAGAAAGTTTCAAAAACGTTGATTTTCTATTGCCTCAGGATGGAAAGATGTAAAAAGGAAGTAGTGATCATTTTTCGTATCCAGTAACGAAAGTGATCACGTTTATTTTAAGGCATATCAACCCCCCGTGGGTCCATTTAATTTGCAGAATCTTGAAGATTTGTAGCGATAGTTTGGAATTTTTCTAAACTAATTTTCCATTAACCCATCGATGGGACCCTAACACGGTAGTACCACTTCGGGACAGAGGTGGACATGAAGCAATAGGGATGAAGGTGTGCGCCACATTCCAAGAGCTCCAGAACTGGACCTCACAATCAGATAGGGTTTAACGTAATTCCAGGACATGAACCCCTTAGCCCCCGCCTTCTAGCACATAATAAAGGATTAAGCTTGCCATAATAGCTATAGAGACAGATCAATCTTATAGGGCTAGGCGTTGACATGGACCAACCGATTGATCTGGGTGGGGGGTGGGCGGTTTTCCGATCGCCTGTCTAGCCTAAGTAAGTCTCTAAGTGGGGTGTTGCATGTCATGGACTGCTAATCCACAAGGATTCTGTCCATAAGATGACGGCCAGCAAGTGCCCGTAAGGGTATTAACCCCTCTACTCAAGTATTTTACAGCCAGCCGACAGGCGCGGTTGTAAAATCTTCCATGTTTCTAGTAGCTAGAAAAGTTCAGTTCGTTGAGTGCTTAGGACTAGGAAAGACGTACGGCATCTTTCGTCCCAATAGCCAAAATTTCAGCGTGTTTTGTTTTTTGGTTTGTCTGGATTCATGAAAATAAATGACCTCTTAGCAAGATCGAGAATAGAACAGATCCAAAATAGACCACCAGCCTAGACCTGCCCAAGATTCCAATGGAAGATGGACACAAAACTAATATCACCCGTTTCACAGAGAAATGAAGAATAAACTACCGGGAAAAAAAAGATACATAAATCAAATGCCCAGACGAAAATAATTTTGATTCTTCTAAAATACGTTAATTGGTATGGATATAGTTAATCTCAGATTCAATATGCAAACGCTTCCGAAATCTTATTACACGGTAGATTATCAGGGGGAGAGTTTTATCGTACTCATGGGATATCGATTGTCGGTATGCCGTCTAGATCCCCAGATCGCAAACTCATTGTTTGGAGGCGCAGAAAAACATGGATGTAGTCATACTAGTTTCGAAAAACATATCCTTGTAACCATATTGTAAAAATCTGCTTCTATTAGCTAGGAATTCAGATTCGCCGAGGTGCTTCGACGAGATGACGTCTCGTTCTCGAATATCCATAATCTTCCTTATCTTTTGTTGGTCTGGGATTCATGAAAATTAAATTATGTATTCCAGACAAAAAGAAAGTGTCGTTATTAGGAAAAAACAGAAGACTCTCAGAAGATTAGAATAACAGATCCAAATAAGACCAACCAGCCCAGACCGACCAAGTTTTTGTGGAAGATTGAGGAGACACTAAATATCCAAGGCAAAGAAATAAGTGAGCTGTGCAGCCACTGCTATTACAGATAATTCTATACGTGAAGACTCCGGGGAAATGTGGGCAATCAATTGTGCTCGGAGAATTGCACACCTTTCCCAGAAAATTAACCAAAATGGACAGCTGTCAAACACCCGTTTCACACAGAAATGAAATATAACTACGAGAAGAAGGCTACATAAATCATATGCCTGACGGAATAATGATTCTACTAAAATACTTAAATTTTCGGATCCACATGCAAACGCTTCCGAGATCTTTTTATTACACAGTGTGATCATTATGGGAGAGTTCCCTATCTCATGGGAATATCGATTGATCGGGTATGCCGTCTTAAGACCCAAGATCGGCAAACTGTTTTGGACGCGCAGAAAAGATGGACGATTTTGTCTTCAGAATATCGCACGAACACGATTCATATTCTCAATTCCCAAAATCGATAACCAATTCCGTTCATTTCAACTGTTGGTTAAGAAACGACAATATTTAATCAAAATTATGTTAATAGCCTCGACACGAAATACACAGAATTTATTGGAATCTTCTGTCGCTCTTTATCTCAGAATGCATACTGTCCACAACAGTAAAAATTATGCCCATCCTGTAGTCATTCGTCAAACTATGGCCGATCCGTAGACCATACCCACAGTAAAATGGAGGGGTCCCCTTACCAGAAACGGCTGTCATGCAGGTCATCGTGTATTGAAAGATGGTCTGGTTTATACTGGTTCAGGATTTAGGTGGATGGGATTACCAAATCATCTTGACCGCATATTTCTAAATCCTGGTTACTAGTAGCTAGGACAGTCAGACTTTGGACTTAATGCTGGACGAGCCACGACGTCATTGGGCCGGAGTCGTCCTATACGAGCCGAAAAAAATTAAAAAATGCGAAGAACAAGATTAATACAGCGAGTATTGGAAGAAAAATACTACCGCACCTGTTTACTAAATTCAGAAATTTCAGAGACGTTATTTTTCTGCTGTCTCGGGATTTGGAAACGAATCTGTAAAGGACAGTAGGGATCCTTTGTTTCGATCCAGTAACGAGAGATCCACTCACAAGTTTTTTTTAACGTTCTATCACACAGTGCGGGCCATTTAATTGTTGATATAACTTCTATCGACGCGGTCATCGTTTCGTGGGAAGGATGTGTTATACTGATATTCAAGATCAAGTATACGGTTGAAATTTCCATAAATATCCTTTGCAAACAGTTTACAAAATCACTGGTTTCCGAGGTTGATACGTCCAGAAGGCTGTCTAAACGCTTAGACTGTGGACTTCAATTGTAGTTGCGTACTTGTTGGTGGAGGTTCTAATCGACGCATACATTCAACTTGCTCTCCGGTTATCAGAGACTGGTTAATCTGTGGCCCACCAGTGC
>CM042154.1:61849195-61972954 GCA_023376005.1 Doryteuthis pealeii
GACAATTAAGTTCGTTGGGTAGAAACGATATGAATCAATTACGAGTACATATATCAACTGAGAGCATTGCTTTTTTACCAATGTACACGAGCTTCTCGCATTACGAGTGAGAGACTCCCGATCAATCCAAGCATTGATTTAATTCTGCGTATATTGCAGCGCGTTTTTACTAACGAAAACTGGATCCTCCGGTGTCAGATGGCTTTGCATTGATTCTATCATGCAGTTGAAGGGTTTCGAAAGGTATCCATTTGAACTTTAGTTTCCCAAATTCTCGAAAAGCTGGCATCATTGCCATTGAAAGATTCAGTGCGCGGGACTGGCCATAAACTTGTTAAGTATTGTCGGCATCCTTAGTTCCAGATGTAAATAAGTAAGTAAGCAAGCAATAAGAATCCCTGTTGTTTTTGTAAGTCCTACGTCCAAGAGAATCCAAGTGTCATGACAGAAGGTTAGAATGGTTGCCTCTATTAAATACAGGCAGAGCAGCAGCAGCTGCCAGTGATCTGGACAATAGAAATCTACCCCAGGTCACGTAGGTAGTCAACGAGTCTATATTTAGGAGTGACCCATTTACCTCATCGCCTTATAGTCAACAAACATTCAACCGATATTTTACCATCGGTTTCTTGGAGACCTCCATTCGTCGAGCGCAAATGCTTCAAAGATATTGTCCACAATCTCCAGTTCTATAAGCGTGCATCCCCTGTGCCGAAAGATTTGTCAGTTCTTTTAACATCGTTCTTTCTGTGAATGAGATATTACTACCATGGCATTGAATTGTTCTACTGGCTTATTAGCGAGTGTGGAATACTTTCCTTCTTTGTATAACACAGCACACAACGTGGACACTTTCCCCAACACATGGTGTACTACAGGCAGACACTGCGAACTGGCCTGTCACGATACAAGACTTGTAAAAATTATTTGTGCATTGATAATGTTCACAATCCATCGTCATGGCTCAATGTAAGGGCACGCACAAACTCACCACAACTTGGGACATTTAGCTTGAACATCTGTTTTCACGTTTCGACAAGGTGAATATACATCGCACTGAGTGCCCACTCACTGGTGGCCACAGATTAACAGTCTCTGACAACCGTGGCGAGCAAGTTGAATGGATGCGTCGATTAGAACACTCACCCACAAGTACCACTACATTGATGTCCACAGTCGTAAGCGGTTAGTACAGCCTTCTGGGAACAGATATCAACTTGCTGGGGAAACCAGCTAGCGGTTAGTTTATTCTCCAGGCGCTTAGTTAACGGTCATTGTGGTTCAGCCATACAGTAGAAACTGATACACAACGACTTTGGAAGAATCGTCGCTTTACTTGTCAGTGAGATCGGATTTTCATATGACGGATAATCTGTTTATTGCAGACCATTCCTTTCCTATGATGCATTAACATCGCCTTCTGTGAATGAGATATACTACCTAGTGGGAATTGTTCTACTGGTTACTATCGAGTGTGGAATATTCATTTTCTTTGTATAACACAGGGTGACACAAAGCGGTGGACACTTTTCCAACACATGGTGGACTACAGGGCAGACACTGCGAAACATGGCCTGTCACGTCTGGGAATGATCACAAGAAGTTGTCTGTGACAGTATTTGTGCATTGCATAATGTTCACATTACCTATTCGCATGGCTCAATGCAAGACACGCACAACTCCCCACATAACTTGGGGACATTTATTTGAGAAACCCTCTGTTTTCACAAACGTTTCCGACAAGGTGAACATACATCTCACTGAGTGCTCACGCACTGGTGGCCTTCTGTATCAATATTAAATCTAATCAACATTAAATGGCTCACCCGTGGTTGATATGACGTTTAAAAAAATGAAGTGATCTCTTTGTTACTGGATTCGAACAATGGATCCCTACTTCCTTTTTTACATCTTTCCATCCTGTGGCAGCAGACAAATAGACGTTTTTGAATTTTCTGATGTTAGTATAAACAGGTGGCGTAGTATGTTTCTTTCCAATACCGCCCTTGTATTATCTTGTTCTTTGCATTTTAAAATTTTGTTTCGGGCTGCGTATAGGGCGACTCCGGCCAATACGTCTTTCTCGTCCCAGTACTAAGTCAATCTGACTGTCTTAGCTACTAGTAACAGGATTATAAAATTGCTTTCATGATAATTTGGAACTCAATCCCACACTAAATCCTGATATCAGTATAACCACCTTTCAATACACAGATGACCGCATGGACAGCGTTTCTGGCAGGGACCTTTCATTTACTGTGTATGGGTCTACGGAAGCAGCCATATTTGACGATGACTACAATCGGGCATAATTTTTTATTGTTATTGGACATGGTATGCATTTCTCTGAGATAAAGGCATACAGAAGATTTTCCAATAAGTCTATATATTTCATGTCAAGGCATATTTCATAATTTTGGTAAAGGATTTCCCTTCCCGCCAACATTTGAAAATGCCGGAATTGTCATCGTTTTTGGAATTGAGAATATGAATCACATTTGTGCGATATGATCAACACAAAAATCGTCCATGTTTTTCTGCGCGTCGAAAACAGTGACAGTTTGTCAATCTGGGGAGCTCAACGGCATACCGATCAATCGACATCCATAACTCTTCCATAATAATCCACTGTTAATAAAAAATTTTGGAAGCCTTTGCATGTTGATCCGAGATTCAACTCTATCCATACCATTAACGTTTTCACTTTTAAAATTCCTAGCAGACGACAAAAATGCCAGTCCTTAGATTATATGTAGAAAGATAGCAAGTTTAAAACAAATTTTTAGTAATAATTACATGAAAAACGTAATTTTTTTCTAAAAACGAAGCAAATAAAAAAAATCTTAAACAATAAAACTTTTAGGGGGGTAGGGAAGGAAAATTTTAAATCTTACAAATAAAATTAAATTAAAAAAAATTTAAAAAAGACTATTAGAGTACTTACTTCCAGTCCACACACGTGAAACTTGTAAAATTTGGTGGAAATCCTAATTCAAATTTTCCTCTCAGTACTGTACTTACAAGCAAGCCAGAACGCTTTCAACGGGAGAAAAATTTATCGGCATAGGTTTAAAATTTCCATATTGGTCTTTCTCTTTAAAAGCTGAAAGTGAATTGAAATAGCGCAGCATATTCTTATATATTCATTGTTGGAGGAGGAGGAAAAGTAGGAGGTATTATTTTGATGGGTGGAGCTTCAAATTGCAAATATGGATTAAATAGGGATACCCAAAAATCCTTATATGCAATTATATAATCTGTTATTCTACATCTTATATTAGACGTCTTTGTGTTATCTTGTTCTGAATTAACAACAAAGCGCTTTTTCTTGTTTCGAGCTCGTATTTCATGAATCCACGACCGAAGATTTTGACAATTCGGACGACTCCCGCCATACGTCTTACTCGTCCCAGCAATCAGGTGAATGTGACTTTCCTCGCTACTATAAACAAGGAGATATTTACACCATGGTTACAAGTTTGTTTGTAAACCTCAACCCACACTGAATCCTAATACCGCTATGACCACTTGTTCTTCTACACTGATGACCGCATTATAGACGTTTCTGGTGAGGACTTTGCCATTTACTGTGTACGGATCTACAGCTCAGGTTATTATTTGATTACAGTCAGGCATAATTTTGGTCACATTTTGTTGGAAAGGTGTGCATTTCCCCGAGCACTGTTGATTGCCCACATTTCAACCGGGTTGCATACAGCTTTAAACAACCGCCTTTCAATCGCCTGAGGAAAATCGGATGCATTCCTCACTAAAAATGTTAATCTGGATGATCATCTTCACAACTGGCAAAGAATAAATATTTCCTATTCCAAACTAAGACTGGCAAAATAAAATTAATGTATCCAAAACTGGAAGAGCTGGAGAATAAATTGTCTCTGCCATTATAAAAGCTGTAGTTGAAGCTAGGTGTTTGATCTCTTTGCAACTGAATAGGAATATCAGATCCACTATTCGCTTTTTAAACTTTTCCTATTCAGACCTAAGACGATGGCAAAATAAACGATCTTGAATTCCTCTGATCTTAGAATTTCCTTTGATTATATTCTTCTGACTGGAATTTAGATAAAACAGTTGACGTCTCGCAAAAGCAATCTAAAATTCATTTTAATGAGATACTTTGGTGCCCTCACTAGAGATTGACATAAATTAAATAATCTTCGAATGTTTAAATCGTTTTCTGTCATGCCTTTTAATACAAAAGTATTTGACGATTATTATTATCAGGCATAATTTTAGTCACCATTGTTTTGCAATGTGTGCATTTCTCCGAGCAGTGGTGACTGTGATTTCCAGTGCAGTCAGGTGCTTTTGGTTGAATTTATCTTATACATCGACTACTGACATGATCATCGATTGGGTGACACTGTATTGTCCTCGCCCGGAAGAGGAAACTTCCGGTAGAGGGATAAAGGATAAAACATATATATTTAAAAGGGAAAGCGGAAGAGAGGTTTTTCCGGTCAAGGAAGCAGGGAGAAGATAAAGAAATATATGACAAATGTCCGTTATCAGATCAAAAGAGATAAAAACTACGTAGGCATATTAGCGGATGTAAAGACCAGATCAAAAGATAAAGATGCGTGGTCGGTTTATATACATAAGAGTCAGATCCAGTGAGTTAGACAGAAGACTCGGGACAGAACAAGTGAGCTCACGGCCTAGAGGCTGTGAGACCAAATAGTCGTACCCCTTCCACCTCACCAACCCAGCAGCAGCCGAGAAGATAACTTTCGTCTCCCGTCAACCCTCTGGCTTTTTCCATTCAATTACTAACCATTGGCTCTTCACAAATAGAAGTTATTTCAAGAAAATTACATATGGAATGATAACATTTAAAATTCATGAACTGATAGTCCAAGTTGGCTTGATAAAAATTCTCAGGATTTCAGCTCGCATCTAGTTTATTCTCCAGGCGCTTAGTTAACGTTCACGTGGTGCAGCCATACAGTAGCACTGATACAACAACGACTTGGAAGGATCGTCGCTTTAACTTGTCAGTGAGATTGGATTTTCATATGACAATCTGTTTATAGCAGACCATTCCTTCCCTATGCATGCATTAACATCGCCTTCTTTGAATGAGATATTACTATCTAGGCATGTGAGTTGTTCTACTGGCTTAATATCGAGTGTGGACATACTTCCTTTCTTTTGCATTTTGGACAAGCTTTCAACTGGATTTTGCCATCGGTTTCTCGAGACCTCCATTCATCGAGGCCAGATGCTTCAAAGATATGTCCACAATCCCCCAGTTCTAGAAAGCGTGCATCCCCTGTGCCGAAAAAGATTTGTCATTTCTTTATGGTCACACAGGCGACACAAACGTGAACACTTTCCCCACACAAGCCAACACATGGGTGTCTACAGGGCAGACACTGCGAACATGGCCAGTCACATCTGGGACGATCATAAGACTTGTGACAGTATTTTGTGCATGATAATGTTCACAACGCCATTCGCATGGCTCAATGCAAGGCATGCACAACTCTCCACATAATTTGGGACGTTTAGCTTGAAAACATTTGTTCACAACGTTTTCTTGACAAAGTGAACATACATCGCACTGAGTTCCCACGCACTGGTGGCCACAGATTAACAGTCTCTGATAACCGCGAGAGCAAGTTGAATGGATGCGTCGATTAGAACACACACCACAAGTACCACTACATTGATGTCCACAGTCTATAGCGTTTAGTTCAGCATTCTGGACAGATATCAACTTGCTGGAAACCCGGTGATTTTGTTAATATGTTTGCAAGGATATGTTATGGAAATTTCAACCGTACACTTAATCTTGATATCAGTATAACCACATCTTCCCACGAAACGATGACCGCTCGATAGAAGTTATATCAACATTAAATGGCACACTGGGGATGATATGACGTTAAAAAAAATGTTGAGTGATCTCTTCCTTACTGGATTCGAACAAAGGATCCCCTACTTCCTTTTTACATCTTTCCATCCTGTGGCAGCAGACAAATAGACGTCTTGAAATTTTCTGATGTTAGATAAACAGGTGCGTAGTATGTTCTTCAAATACGCGCCTTGTATTATCTTTTTCTTGCATTTTTTAATTTTGTTGCGGGCTCGTATAGGACGACTCCGGCCATACATCTTTTTCGTCCCAGTATTAAGTCAAATCTGACTTTCCTAGCTACTAGTAACAGGATTTTAGAATATGCTTTCAAAGATGATTTGGGAACCTCGATCCCACACTAAATCCTGATACCAGTATAACCACATCTTTCAATACACTGATGACCGCATGACAGCCGTTTCTGGCACGGACCTTTCCATTTTACTGTCTATGGGTCTACGGATCAGGCCATTATTTGACGATGACTACAATTGGGCATAATTTTTACTCTGTTATTGGGCATGGTATGCATTTCTCTGAAATAATGAGCGTACAGCGGATTTCCAATAAGTCTATATATTTCGTGTCAAGGCATATTTCAGAATTTTGGTAAAGATTTTCCCTTCCCCGCCAACAATTGAAATGCCATAATTGGTCATCGATTTTGGTTAATTTTCTAAGTTCATCTCCTTGTTATGCGTGAAGTGTAGATTGCGTTCATTATACAGATTGACACTCCGTCTTCAAATCTTAGACATTGTTTTCATTAATAAATCTCTCTCTTCACTTAGAATGTTTATGTCATGAGAGGGAGATACCGTGTCCTCTGTGAGTAAAGCAGTGTTTGATTCCTATGTAATAGGTTGATGGGTTGAGTATTTTTGTTCGTTCCTTTTTGAACTGATAAGACGTCATTTTCTACAGATATCTGCTGCTTCCTTCAAGTCTTCTCTCAGAAGAATGTAAAGACCAGATCAAAAGAAAGATGCGTGGGCGGTTTATATACATTTTCCGGTTTATATTGGCATTTTCCATTCAATTACTAACCATTGGCTCTTCATAAATAGAAGTTACTTCAAGAAAATTACATATGGAATGATAACATTTAAAATTCATGGAACGGATAGTCCAAGTTGGCTTGATAAAAATTGTCAGGATTTCAGCTCTCATCTAGTTTATTCTCCAGGCGCTTAGTTAACGTTCAAGTGGTGCAGCCATACAGTAGCACTGATACGACTTGGAAGAATCGTCGCTTTAACTTGTCAGTGAGATCGGATTTTCATGACTGATAATCTGTTTATAGCAGACCATTCCTTCCCTATGCATGCATTAACATCGCCTTCTGTGAATAAGATATTACTACCTAGGCATGTGAATTGTTCTACTGGTTATTATCGAGTGTAGAGATACTTCCTTTCTTTTGCATTTTGGACAAGACTTCAACTGGATTTTACCATCGGTTTCTTGAGACCTCCATTCGTCCAGGCCAGATGCTTCAAAGACATGTCCACAATCCTCCAGTTCTATAAAGCGTGCATCCCCTGTGCCGAAAAAGATTTGTCAGTTCTTTATGGTCACACAGGCGACACAAACGTGAACACTTTCCCCACACAAGCCAACACATGGGTGTCTACAGGACGACTCCGGCCATACGTCTTTCTCGTCCCAGCATTAAGTCAAATCTGACTTTCCTAGCCACTAGTAACAGGATTGTACAAATTTGTTTCAATGATGATTTGGGAATCTCAATCCCACACTAAATCCTTATACCAGTATAACCACATCTTTCAATACACTGATGACAGCCGTTTCTGGCAGGGACCTTTCCATTTTACTGTCTATGGGTCTACGGATCAGGCCATTATTTGACGATGACTACAATCGGGCATAATTTTTACTCTGTTATTGGACATGGTAATGCATTTCTCTGAAATAAAGAGCATACAGAAGATTTCCAATAAGTCTATATATTTCGTGTCAAGGCATATTTCAGAATTTTGGTAAAGATTTTCCCTTCCCCGCCAACATTTGAAATGCCGGAATTGGTCATCGTTTTTGGAATTGGAAATATGAATCACATTTGTGCGATATACTCAAGACAAAAATCGTCCATGTTTTTCTGCGCCTCCAAAACAATAAGTTTGCCGATCTGGGAGCAAGGACGGCATACCGATCAATCGATATCCATGAGATACGATAACTCTCCCATAATAATCCACTGTGTAATAAAAGATCCCGGAAGCGTTTGCATGTTGATCCGAGATTAACTTTATCCATACCATTAACGTATTTGAGAAGAATCAAAATTATTTCGTCAGCATATGCTTTGTATCTTTCCTCCCCGAGTTTATTCTCATTTCTGTCCATTTTTATTTTGGTTAATTTTTCTAAGTTCATCTCCTTGTTATGCGTGAAGTGTAGATTGCGTTCATTATACAGATTGACATTCCGTCTTCAAATCTTAGACATTGTTTTCATTAATAAATCTCTCTCTTCACTTAGAATGTTTATGTCATGAGAGTGAGATACCGTGTCCTCTGTGAGGAAAGCAGTGTTTGATTCCTATGTAATAGGTTGATGGGTTGAGTATTTTTGATCTGATGAGACGTCATTTTCTACAGATATCTGCTGCTTCTTTCAAGTCTTCTCTCAGAGGAATGTAAAGACCAGATCAAAAGAAAGATGCGTGGGCGGTTTATATACATTTTCCGGTTTATATTGGCATTTTCCATTCAATTACTAACCATTGGCTCTTCATAAATAGAAGTTATTTCAAGAAAATTACATATGGAATGATAACATTTAAAATTCATGGAACTAATAGTCCAAGTTGGCTTGATAAAAATTGTCAGGATTTCAGCTCTCATCTAGTTTATTCTCCAGGCGCTTAGTTAACGTTCAAGTGGTGCAGCCATACAGTAGCACTGATACGACTTGGAAGAATCGTCGCGTTAACTTGTCAGTGAGATCGGATTTTCATGACTGATAATCTGTTTATAGCAGACCATTCCTTCCCTATGCATGCATTAACATCGCCTTCTGTGAATGAGGTATTACTACCTAGGCATGTGAATTGTTCTACTGGCTTATTATCGAGTGTGGAGATACTTCCTTTCTTTTGCATTTTAGACAAGCTTTCATTCGTCGAGGCCAGATGCTTCAAAGATATGTCCACAATCCTCCAGTTCTAGAAAGCGTGCATCCCCTGTGCCGAAAAAGATTTTCAGTTCTTTAACACCGCCTTCTGTGAATAAGATATTACTACCTAGGCATGTGTTCTACTGGCTTACTATCGAGTTTGGAGATACTTCCTTTCTTTGTATAACACAGGCGGCACAAACGCGGACACTTTTCCCCACACAAGCCAACACATGGGTGACTACAGGGCAGACACTGCGAACATGGCCTGTCACATCTGGGATGATCACAAGACTTGTGACTATTTTGTGAATTGATAATGTTCACAACGCCATTCACATGGCTCAATGCAAGGCACGCACAACTCTCCACATAATTTGGGACATTTAGCTTGAAAACATCTGTTTTCACAATGTTTCCGACAAGGTGAACATACATTGCACCGAGTGCTCACGCACTGGTGGCCACAGATTAACAGTCTAAGCGTTTAGTACAGCCTTCTGGACAGATATCAACTTGCTGGAAACCCGGTGATTTTGTAATATGTTTGCAAGGATATGTTATGGAAATTTCAACCGTATACTTAATCTTGATATCAGTATAACCACATCTTCCCACGAAATGATGACCGCACGATAGAAGTTTCTCGCATGTATTTTCACACTTTACTGTGTTTGGGTCTTTCGGAGCAAGGAAGAATTTTTTGGAAGAATTTTGGTCACCATTACACAGATGATTGCATTTGTGGTTCTCATTACAGCCAGGTGCTATTTGGTTGCATTCCTCCATGCACTTGTAATTGAAATGGATTTGATGACAGACACTCACAATAGTGGCCCCATTTAAGACGGGTTGCACACGGCTTTAGACCACCCGCGTCAAAAGCAAAATCCGGTCAATTCTGCTTTTCGAACCTTAAAAAAGAAAAGAAAAATTAAATCCTTAGCGAAATTTAAAGTTTTGTGAACTTTTAAAATGTGAAACATTTATCAATGCCTTGAATGAATTTTGAGAACTTCATATTTTATTAAATCCTCAGAACATATTGTTGTAGAGGGGTTAACACCCCTACAAGAAGGACTGGCCCAGAGCCATATAAGAGTCGGGAAAAAATATTCGGACGAAATTACTGCTTCCACTCCAGACATTCGAACCTCCTCATTTTGTACGTTTTGTCTTGTGATTGTACTACTTGTTGTTCTATGTTAAAAGTGCTGCATAAAATACATATTCACGCACCGTGTCTTCTCTGTGTATCTTTTCCCACCTCAAGGATACAGCACATAAATAGATTATGCTCTGATGATTTTATGAAATTAGAATTTATATTCTGATCTAGTGAAAATAGGATTTTATATTCTGATCGTGTAACAAAATTTTAGTTTGACACGCATTATGGCTGTTGATTGGCGGAATAATAAACCACGTGATCTCGCCTAGTGTATAAATTTAAGTTGTCCATTTTAGTACACCTTATATACAACAATAGGTAATTTTCACCTTTTAGATGTTAAAATTCCTAGCATAAATTGTGCGTGCGCATTACCTGAAATTAACTTAATTGTTTAAGAACACATTTTTATGATATTTTTGTGTTAAAGCATGCAGTTGTATTGTTTTCGAAAAAGTTTCTTACACTTTTTTTATTTTGCGCGGAGACTTTTAAAAATAGCTACCAGCTTAGTGAAGAGTGACAGTCAAGGGAGGTTACTCTAATTGCCTTATTTGCTAGGAATTTTAACAACTAAAGGTGAAAATTACCCAACAATAATCAAACAACATATCATAATTGCTTTCTCATTATGTAAAATTTATTAAATAACTAAATTAATTCAAACCATAGCTGATCGAAATTTCTTATTTATTTAAATTCAAATTATCATTGTATATTTTAATTAAAGAGTGCAAAAAATGAAACCAATCTGAAAAGCAAAATTAATGGCACATATTTAAAATATTAAATGCAAAAAGAAAATTGAAACTTTTAAAAAAAATTTGAATTTGTTTAAAAGTTAAATATCAATGAACACACTATAGATTTTACAAGATATAATGACTTTATATTTAATTTTTGAACATTAACAATGAACCCAAATGAATAAATAAAAACTAAAATCTATTATTTTATTAAAAAATTGCAAACATTTGATATGAAACAAAGAAAAAGAAATTGATTCTTTGGAGTTTCCATAATTTTAAATCACGCGCATTAAGTTTTGTTAGTAACAAAGCTAAATTTTATTACATTAAATTTAAGATGTTTGTTTTTGATGTTTTTTTTGTAATGAGCTCATTAATACGATTAATATCGTATTTTAATGTGGAAAAAGGAATAAAAAATAAAGTTATTGAATAAAAATAAAATAACCCTATTTCAATTTTATTTATTGATTTATTAATTTTGTATTATTTATAGAACGATCTAAAAATATTTCTCATTCAGCCAATGGGAAAAATGATTTAATTTTTAATGGTTTTTATACAAAATTCTAATTATTATAGTATACGGAGGCCCAAAATTGACGTAAAATGCGTTTCTGACAAAATGAATTTAGCCCCCCCCCCGAAAATAATTTACCAAAAATCAGGGAATTATCGGATTTTAATGAAATTTTTAGTATTTATCAATGAATGATCTTTATAATGCATTATTTATTTTATTTCAAAACTTTCTCATTTTTTTTTCCGATCACTTAATTTTGACCTCAACCCTCACCCCTTATATTGGGCGCGTAACATTTTTGCGAGTTGGTCATTTTCTTTACTAATTACAGTATAAATAAAGAGATAAAAGACCGAAGTTATGAATAGAAAAAAATTTACGGTGGCTTTTCCATGAGAAAATAAGTACGGAAAATAAAATTCGATACTCATTATTTTAATTGGCTATTATCTTATAAAAGAATTATACACCGATATTTTTTCTGCTTAAAAGGTAGGGGGGGGGTACATTTTCAAAAACGTATACTTTGACTAAAATAAGGTTTGCATTAAATAGATTTATTTTTAGAATCTAAAAATATAACGTTTTAAACTTAACATCAGGCTTTTCATATTTTAAATGAATTTTACATATTCATTTTTCATAGCAAAAAATACTAAATTAAAAGTTTTGAAATAAAATAAGAATGCATTATAAAACTCATTAATTGATAAATCAATATTGAAAATTTCATAAAATCGGATAATTCCCTGATTTTTGGTAAATTTTTTTTTTTTTTTTTTTTTTTTGCAATCGCGAATGTTACATTAAATTTGTAAAGAGGCCATTTTAAACTGGCGTCTCAGACCGAAAGTGATAGAAATTGACCGAAAAAATCGTTTTAAATGTTTTTTAAAATTGTATATGTAATGATATTTTTTTTTTTTTTTTTTTTTTTTTTTTTTGTTACTACTTATCATTTTAGACAAAAGTTTGACCTTAAATAATCGATTTAATTAATTTTAATTCGATTTTAAAACAAAAAATCTGTCGCAAGCAGACGAATTTTGGGCCATCCTACTATAGTATGTCTATTTAGTGTTTTTAAACAATAATACATTTAAGATTGATTTGTTTACATTAAACAGCGGCAAACGCTGTCATGACTAACCAGTTTAAGTAGAATGCAATGCTATTTCTCTGTAAATTATAATTTTCAAATATCTTCGGGAATATAACTCAAATCTTCGTTTGTTACGCAATAGCTATTTTCGTTAATCGTAAATGTTTATATTTATTTATTTTATTGTTAATTGCTTTAATTTCGTAGTTTTAGACAGCCGTAGTTGCATACTCACAAAAAACACCCTGAATACATGTATAGATGGTAAATTATTTTTCACTGTTTATGTAGGGTAAGTTTCAAATATTTTTTAAAACCAAAGATATCTTTGAGGACTTTAAAGTGAGGAACGAACGCACACACATACCACTACACACGCACATGCTATCTCGCGCGCGCAACGATATTAAAAAAAAAGTTTTAAATACTGAATACCAGTTTTTGAAATATAAAATGTAGATAATTTTAACTTATTATTGATAGTGCTAGTTATTTTAGAAGGTAAGTCTAAAATATTTTTCTGAAATCCAAAGAGATTGCTTTGAGCAGGTCTTGAACGGGAATCATGTGCATCGGTTAACAAACATCTTTTAATTGAGATGATTAATTTAACAGCTATATTCAGCATAATGATATCCTTTAACAAACACGCACACAATAAAAATATCCTCTTTATCGCCATTACTCTCAAGTCCACTTTTAACCGGAGTGGTTGTACATACCCATTTTTTTTTTCATCTGCTTTTCATTTAAAAAAAAATTGTATTGAAAAACTAAAACAAAAAAAAAAACACGGATTTTTCGACGAATTAGGTATACCTATAGTACATGTTGAATGTAAAATTTATTTAAAAATAAATGAGTAAACAAATTGAAAACCCAACAAGAATGAATAAAAAAAAAACGTCTTCGACATAAAATAACCCAAGAAAGGTTGACATGCAGTAAAATCCGTCCAAACGTACGTCTATTGTGTGTGTTTGTATGCACATGTATGTGTGTTAGTGGTTAAATATACAAGATTGAGAATACATAATTTGGGTAATCTGAACATTAGCTTCATAAAGAGTAACCCCCCCCCCCCTTGTTTCTTTCACTTTAAGGAAGCCGTCTGTTTTGGTTGGCCATTTTCATTTCACCATAAATCTATACTGGAAATTCGAATTTGTTCCAATCAATACAACTGAATGCATCAACAGGAAAATATCATAAAATGTGTTCTTGATTGTGATTGTGCATTATTTGAAATGAACTTAATTGTTATTAAGAACACATTTTATGATATTTTCGTGTTAAAACACGCAGTTGTATTGATTACGGTGAAATGAAAATGACCGAACAAAACAGACGGCTTCCTCAAAGTGAAACTCATTTATGTAGCTAATGTTCAGATTTCCTTAATTTAGAAGTTAGAAAGACTGAATAGCAATTTAAACGGTAGATATTTAAAAATGATATGGATTGAGAATATATAATTTTTAAAAATCAACTATTAGTCACAATTCATGAATTATCATAAGTTATGTTTATTGACAATGTTATTTCTTTTAAAAGGTCAGTGTCAGCATATTTAAATTAATTGGGGTATAACTCTGAAGACGTTAAGGGTTAGAAGCCATCTTTATTCTGTGATATTAGTGCCCAGAAAGGGCAGTAACTCTTAAGGGTTTATAACAACACATCCCCCTCTTTTCACAAAATATTTAAAAATGTTGTGGATTGAGAATCTATAATTAATCTATAAACTGTGACTACTAGTTTTTAAAAATCTTAACTTATGTTTATTGACAATGCTAATTTTTTTTTAAAAAGGTCAGTTTCAAATATATTTCTATATCCCAAGATATTGCTTAGAGAAGGACTTGAGCAGATGATACGTACTTCATGTAAATAAACATATTTTTTCTTTAACTATGGAAAATTATTTTGAATGTAACGTTTAGTTTTCTGTCTTTATTTTTTTTTAAATTTCTTATTGTTTATTTTTTACATTAAGAATATTCAGATGTTTTCATTTCTTATTTAAATATTTTCGTTTAATTTCTATTTTTGTTTCTTGTTTGTTTTTGTCTTTTTTTTTTACTTTAAGAATACTACACTATTCTTCATTTGTTATTTAAGAAATCTAATCTCCAAGTTAGAAAACATAGAATATCTACTGGCTTGTTTGTTTGTTTGCTTGGTTTTACGGCATATCAACCACGGTGGGTCATTTAATGCCATCAAAGTTTTGAAAGATTCGGAGTGATTGTTTGGTAGAAAACATTTTTATACTCATTTTTGTGTAATAAAAACCTATTTAATCCATAGATGTCCCATCTATGGATTAAATAGGTTTTTATTACACTAAAATGAGTATAAAAATGTTTTCTATCAAACAATCACTCCGAATCTAAACAGATACTAACACTCAGAGTAGGCCTAGGAGCAATGAGGATGAAGGGGCACTCCACATTCCCCAGACCTCCAGGACATGAAGACCCTCAGCCACCGACTTCTAGCACCCATATAATAAAAAGGGTTGGGGTTTGCCATAAGGGCAATATGGTGGGAACAACCATATTGGTGCTAGGGCTTGATGTGACCAGCTGAATAATCGGGAGGTGCGTCTCCAACCGACCGATATCTACTGATATGAAATTTTAGCCCCCCCCAATATTTTGGGTTTTGATGATGAGGACGAGACCAAACACAGGATGTTAATTAATCGGTGTCAAGTGACAATTCGTCCCCCATGAAAAAAAAAAACAAAACAAACAAAACAAAATAAAAAAAGGCCACAACTCACTGACTGTTCATTTACAAAAAAAAAAAAGATTCTAATAATTCTTCTAAATGACCCCCTCCCCAATTTCGAAATGTCTACCAAATATAAACTTAAAATATGTATTTAGTGTGGAATCGCGTAACGGTGTCGGTTGAACTTTCTTACACTAGTATAATATCACCCGTCGTCGGAAACTTGCTACTTTGGAGTTGATATCATTTTATTTATTTATCTAATTCAAAGGATTAAAATAAAAAGACTGGCGTAACACAATCTTTCTTGTCTTCGTTTCCCCTGTCTTAAGGTTTAAGATATTTTGAAAAATAAAAGAATTGTGATGATCATCTATACATATATAAAGGGTATTTGTGTGTATGTATGTATGTCCGGAGGAAATAACGAAGATAAAACTAAAACCGTATAACTATACTGATGAGAGGTGATACCTCGAAACACGTGTCTATAGTTTACCCCTATATATATATATATATATATATATATATATATATATATATTCACTGTGACAGAGTCTAGCTTTTTGTGCAAAGAGTATAAAGATTTCATTTATATTCGCGAAGATATATTCAAATATCAAAATAGCATTAAAGTAGCATTGAAATTCCAATTAAAAATATGTGTTATTTTCAAAGTTAAACAAATAAATATGGAAGTGAGAAACGGTCATTTTTTTTCAGGCCGCATTACCATCAGGTCTTTTTTACGTGGGGATGTTTATGGGGCATCCAGCGTCGATTAAACCTGCTATTCAGTAGTAATGGATCTGCAAGACTAGCTTGCTAACAATTATACCACTTTATGTTTGTTTTTTTGCATTTGTTTTTTTCTTCTTCTTCTCCACCCAGGTGACAACGGGTAGTCGCTTCTAATAAATAAATAAAGAAATAAAGAAATAAAGAAGTATGAAAATTTCAACTTACCTCGAAGGAAAACTTCGTGTCTTTGATGACTTTGAATTTTGCCGCCAATAAGATTGGAAAATCTGCAAATAAATTCAGCTAACTGATTCACGTGCGAATTTTCTGCTGGTCAAGTCCCTTTGAATAAGAACCTTTACTTAGGACCAATTCAAGGAGAAAGTGATTCTGAACATAGCGACGGTTCGTTTTATATCAAAGATCGCAGGCTTCAACTACGTCATGATAGGCTGTTAATCACTTAGCCTCGTGATCTACTTATTTTCATAAACAAAAATTGCTTAGTAATTAAATATTAATTCTATCGTACCTGCAAGTCCAGAATTGGACTAACTAGCCACCAGAGGGTCCACAACTGTTGAAGACATGGAGTGACGTCATCGTCATCTGCCTATGAAAACAATCAGAAATCATCAATAACTTGAACATGGTTGACTTTAAGACTTTTTTGATAGCATTTTTGGATTCCTTGGTCCCAAAATGCCTTTATAAATTAATTTTTTATGAATAGGGAAGCTCTAGAACTCATTTTACAGACAAAAATAGGTTACAAAAGTCGCCATTTTTCATGACCCCCCCTCAGATTTTGAGAGCTAAAAATCGACATAACTCCGCCAATTTTTGGAATTGGGAGCTCAAATTTTGGGAATTGGCTAACTTTATCTTGTCCACTCTTGGACAAAATTTCAAAAAAATTGAAGCGGGGTGGGTGACATGGCCTGGATGATTTGACATGGAATTACTCTAATACTAATACGCTTATTTCTCTTCTTCTATAGGTAGTAGTAATGAAGTCTGTATTCTTTAACTATACTGAGGTTACTCGTCTAAGAGAAGAAAAACTCTGGAATTAAACTAGTTATAGAACTGGAGAGTTATTGGTTCCGCCAAGTTATTCCGCTACAATACACGCTACATGGATATTGCTTCATGAACAAACCAGATTTACGGGACCAGTGTTGAGAATTGGTTGGCATCCTTCCGTCTACTAAAGACGAGGGTGTAGTGTTCAATTTTCTTTTTGTAGAACTAAGTAGCCTGGCGGGTTGATATGGAGGATGAGCTGTTGCCCAAGCAGCAAATACCCCTCTCCACACTGCTGCTGTGATCCAATTTGAAAGGTAAGAAACTAATGCAGTTTGGCAGCGGTAGTGTCGCAGGAGTTGCTGGGTAGCTCTGAAATTCAGCGTCACACCACCTTAGGAACTCCGGCTCTGGATTTGTTTTCGGGGTTTACTCCCCTAGCCTATCCTTGAGATGAGGTAAAGCCGCTAGGCAGCGATGGGGAGGGGGTATATCGGACTTTTCTCTGTTCTAGATGGGTTTCTGATCAAGGCTAAGGAGCTAAACAATTTGGGGATTTATGTGAGTAGTACGTACCTTGTGTCCTAACGTTAAGCAAGGCACGAAAAGGGGCGAGGTGGAGAGGAGAGTTGCCTTGACAGCAAAGAGAACCAGAAAGAGGGAGAAAAAACAGCAGCTTTAGAAAGCAACACAGTTTATGTGCAGTCAGTGCACCAAAGAATGTCACTCAGGGATAGGCCTGCGCAGTCACTTGTGCAGAAGCAGATAATTTTTTTTGGACTCTACGCCATCGTCCTTAGTGTACGGAAAGGTGCCAAAAGTACTCCAATCCTAATGTTGTTGAAAATTATCGATCAACTTACTATTCCATTTCACTTGTATCTTGCGTAAGAGAAAATGGTTCAATAACAAAAAAAAATAATAATAAAAAAAAATTAATAAAAAAAATTAATAAAAAAATAAATAATAATAAAATCATAATCATAATAATAATCATAATAATCATAATAATCATAATCATAATCATAATAAAAAAAAAATAATAATAATAAAAAATAAAAATAGAAAAAATAAAAAATAATTTAAAAAAAATTTAAAAAAATAATTAAAAAAAACTAAAGCATAAGATCCAATTCTTAAGTAATCAACATTCATATCACCAAATATGGTAACCTTTTTGTATTTCTGAGTGAAAAAAATACACAATTTAAACGGACTAAACAGGATATTCTATACGAGAACGCACTCAAAAATCATATGGGATAATTTTATGGTTGGTTAATCGAAAGCTATGTGGGGAATTATGGTTATGAAATAAACAGTAACATATCCCTAATGACACAATGGCTATGTTTGGTGGAAAGCATCACTCTTCAGGTCTATAACTAGTTTGAATTCAGAGTTGTCCATCTCCTACATGGGTCTCCATTCCTCGGCTAATAACCTCATTTTGCTCATTAAAACCCTAGCACATGTGCGCGCACACACACACACGCACACATACATACTTACATACATTCATACATATAATACAATTAATTTAATTTAATTTTTCATTATAATCATTTCATAATTAAACATTTATTTCATTTTTATAAAGTCGAATTTTTCACACAACGGAGGGAAAATTTTGATATACTTAATGTAAAAAAGAAAACAAAACTAAATAGTAAATAAACTTAGAAATTAATATGTTAATTATTATTAAATTAACAGTTAATGTTTATTAAAATTAATCACGCGCGCACCAGGCGGTGAGAGAGAGAGAGAGAGAGAGAGAGAGAGAGAGAGAGAGGTGTATCTGTGATATTAACAACACCTGTTGATGAATTACCATAAGGCATTGGCTCTTAAACGGTTATATTACAGTTAAGTTTCAAATTCTCTTATAACAAATTGTGGGAAAGGGACAGCAAGCCAAAAGTGAGTTGAGCTTGGGATATAATTTCGGCTTAGGAAGAGCATCCTCCACGAAACCACAACATTCCAGGTTCGATACCGGCCCTCACCAACTCAGCACCCGAGTAGCACAACTTATATCCGTGCAGTAAAGTGAGAGCTAATGGTAGGAGTGGCACTCCACCCCAGCCGCAAAAACAATCTATCTGGTCTAGCGCTATTGAAAAGGGAATATACTCTCTCACTGTCAGGTTGATATCGACAATAGGCCACTCAGCCAACTTTACATTACAATACTAATCTGCAATACAGTTGATAGGTTTTTTTCTATCAAAATAAATACGCATAATTTCTATCATTTTTTAATTGTGTGCATTGTCTGCCATTTCAGGTAAACCTTTCCCATACCAATATGAATTGACAAACCCATTTCTTACTTTATGAAACAAAATTAATTTCATCACGTTGTCAAGTGACAATTAATTTTCATAATTTCAGTCACGCCTCCAGTGCAATAAATTTCTTTTTTATTTTCTTGAGAAACGAGCCTAGAATTACATACAAATAAATTCTATGACAATTGTAATTATAAATACGAAATAAAGCACGTTAAGAAGATCACATTCCCAAGAATAAAATTAATATCTTCAGATTTCAGAAATATATGTCAAACTATACTTAAAAAAAACTTGCATTATTAATAAGGGTGAGCTAAGATAATTCATAACATTTTTAAATATCTTTAAAAGTAGCTTTTCAGTTTTCTTATTTGTAAATGAATATGTTTTTATTTTAAACTAATAATTGAATAATTTCATAGTAAGAATAAAAAAAAATTCTATTATAGATTTGATGTAAATATATCGTTTAATTTCTCTTGCCACAACAAGGAATAACATTTGATTAAAAAAAAGATTATATGTTCTCATTCTTCCCAGCAAATTCAATGACACACACACACACACACACACACACACACACACACACACACACACACACACACAATGATTTTTAAAAAATTAAATATTCTCAATCTTGCCTTTTCAACCATTAACACACACACACACACATACACACAATACACGTACATTGGGACACTTTTATTGTGTGCGTGTTTGTTAAAGAGTTGAATGGGTGTCATATTACTTATTATAGCTGTTAAATTAATCTACCATAATCAAAAAAATTGTTTGTCAACACGAAGCACGTGCTTCACGTTCAAGTCCTGCTCTAAGAAACAGTTTTGATAATATACCTTAATTATACGAAAAAAGATGTTTAATATTTTAGAAACTGGTATTCAGTTTTTAAAACTATTTTCTGTTACTATCATTGTGTGTGTGTGTGAGTGTGTGTTTGTGTGTGTGTGTTTGTGTGTGTGTTTGTTCATTTGTTCGTATACGTACTTCCCATTAAATTCCTGGTTAAAGCAATATCTTCCGATTTTAGAAATATATTTCAAACTTACTCTTTAAAATAACTTGTATTATCAATAAATAGTTAAGATAACCCATAATATTTTAGAATATTAAATAATCGTCATTCAATTTTTTAAAATTATTTTCTGTTATTGTAATAATTGAATTATCATACCCAGGATATTGAGACCCTCAGTCACTGCCGTCTAGCACATATATGATATCCATAGCTCCTTCTAGTTATATACCTACCATGTCTATGTAGTTGTAGACATCCAGTTTTAAACATCTAGTAAGTGATTTTGGACAATTTCCTCTGTGTTTATTTACTTTTTATATCTATCTGACATGAGTTAACTACATGAGTTAAAAGTCTATAATTTGTTGGGATCCTGTATTTACTCAATTGATTATGCAAATGATTATGCAAATTTCATTCCGTTCAAAATGGCCGTATTTGTACAATGGCCAGTGTGGGGATTAAAATAAAACGAAGAAAAAAAAACGAAAATTGTGTGTGTGTGTGTGTGTTCGTTAGTTCATTCATAAACGTATTTCCTATTCAAGTCCAGCTCAAAGCAATATCTTCAGATTTCAGAAATATATTTCAAACTGACCTTACAAAAATAGGAATAAACAACCTACCATCTATGCATATACAAAGGTAGTTGTGTATGAATGCCTGTCAAAACTACGGAAATGAAACAATTAATGAAAAAATAAATATTCACATACATTTACTATCATCAAACTTGCTAAAGTGGAAAAAATAAATATTTGATTCATATTCACGAAGATATTTCAAAATGCATGACAATGTTTGCCGCAGTTAAACGTAAACAAATCAATATTTATTATTGTTTAAAACACTACAAAAGAATACAATAATTTGAACTTTGTATCCTAACCATTAAGAATTAAATAATTTTTTCACCCACGGCTACGTTCCAGAAAAAAATGATTTTAGATAGTTACATAAATATTATAATAAATAAATAAATTAATTGAAATACGGGCATTTTATTTTAATTCAATCACTTTATTTTTTCCTATCAAATTTTATAAATCAAGTAATTCTCCCGAAAAAAAAAATTAATGTATTTTTCAAAGTTAGTCGTTGTTCGTAATTGTTTATAGAATAATCACGTTAATTCATTTTTTTTATTATTATTTGGGTTTAGTGTCCGACTTGGAGCCACAAGATTCCTGGTTCGATACTAGCCCTCGCCAACTCAGCAATCTGTGCGGTAAAGTAAGGAGTTGGTGGTAGGTGTAGCGTTCGATCTCAGATGCAAAAACTACAATCTCCTTGATCTAGCACTAGTGAAAAGGGGATAGACCCCTCACTGTCTGGCTGATACCGACTTTAGACCACCCTGACGACTTTACTTATTTTACTTTACTTCAATGTTCAAATATCAAGTATACAATTATTTTATATTTAAAAATCTATATTAGTGGGTTAATTGATGTATAGCTTTTAAGATTTTGTTTGAAGCGATTGACCTGTGGTCACGCATGTGAAAAAGAAACTATGATATTCTACAATCTTGCTATTTGATTCCATTGCAAATGACCCAACCCCAACGAAATATTAATGTTTTTTTGTATTGTTTCATTTCTTTTCTTTCGTATCTCGCTTTAACCTGCTGTTTGTGTTTTCAGGTCATTACTATGTGATTGGTGAATGTGGAGGCGCAACTGAACGTGCTAAATGACCAAAGTGTGGTTCGGTTATTGGAGGAGTAAACCATTCCTTTGCAGGGGAAATGGATGGAGCTCGCTATACTGCCTGGTATAACCAAGCCAACTTGGCCATCCATGGAAATCATATAAATATCAAATATTGACATAATTGAAAAAGGAAATGGCAATAATACAAAACCCTTTCGGAACAAAGTCTTTACAAGGGGATATAGACATTTTAAAAGTCACTTTGTTTTTTCTTGTGACTAATCTCTACAAAGTTTACACCATCAAGTCTTAACAACAAGACAAATAATATATAAACATTTGATCTATACGAAGTATAAGCAAAAAATTCATTTGAATTTGTCTTTTTAAAACCTTTAGTTCTAATTATGAATATATGAACAAACATCAATTATTCAGTGATATACTTGGACAAGTCTCTTCATTTTGGTTGTTATTATAGTCACAGTGTTTTTTTTAGCTCTGCTGTGGGCCATCTTCAGTTATCTCAAAGAAGAATGAACTGATTTATGATAGCCCCTAAGTAGGGAGAGTGGAATGAGAATGTACTTTTTTGGTTCAAAATACTCATTCCACCATCAAATCTCAAATCAATTAAGGTTGGTTGGTTTTCGAGGCATGTCAAACCTTGTTGGATTATTTTATGCAGAAGATGTTTATTTTATTAATTATTGATGGGTACACAATTTTTTAAACTCATTTTTTGATTAAGCAGTGTGGTTTATCTATTCAGGAAAGGAGTGAAATTTTGTATAAGTTTAGCACAGTCACTCCAGATTTGTCCAGTGCATTTATTTCGAAATTAACACCAATCTTGACAACAGCTTTCTGAAATTCTAGCAGTCATATTTTCCAGTCGTTTACTAAATTCACATTGCCAACAACAAAATCATCAGTTGAATCTTTGATGTTTGAAAAGTCAAATGCAAGAGGCCTTTTATTTAAAACTTTTCTATACAGAACACTGAATCAATAGATATATATATTGTATACCACGGTATAACTCAAATAGAAGAATATTTGGAAGTAGTAAAAAAAGACTAACTGCGAATATACAGCTCAAAAGGTGATTTTACTTGGAAATAGACACTTCTATATTTGAAGACAAAGTAGTCCTTCCTACACTACAACAAGTAGATTTAATTCGCTTTGTATTTGATAAAGTTTTTGAGATGAGATTTAATTTGTTGTAATATCCTAAAATATCAATAGTCATTTAGTTGGAGTGGAGATATTTTGTTTTGTCCTTTGGATAAAAGATATTCTCTACATCATATGAATCAATGATTGAAAACTTAATTAGTTTCTGTACATCGACTTTTTACAACATTACCCCTGAATTTGAATAGTCTTTCATGAAGCTGGTTTAACATATTTGTACTAAATGTTAAACCTCAGAATTTGATGTGTCATTTAAATTACCTACCAGTAAATTCATCAATGGTAAAATTGCAATTATTTCTCCTAAAGAAGACGAGCAATTTAAAGAAAAACTCAGATAGTTGATTACCTGTCTTCTTCTCTCGTCACCGTCAGGTGAGAGTTGGACCTCCATTTTCTCCATCAAACCTTTGGAAAGTTAACTATATAGATAAACAAGCGCGTGGTGTAATGGTTAAAGTCATGGGAAATGGACTCGTCGTCCCGAGTTCAATCCTGGATGTGATAACTGCATTTCACTTAGCGCTAATACCCTTGGGAAAGGTATGAATCATACTATCCCTACAGCTATGGATAAATAGTAGAGCAGACGGGGCTCTTTAACCTTGGTTAGGCAACCGGTCTAGGAGAAGGAAAACTCTGAATTCAAACCTGTTGAAGTCCGCTTAAGAAATTGACCTTGTGTCATATCCTGCTCGTGTGGAGGGGTTGGTATATATATATATATATATATATATATACATACATACATATATGTATTATATATATATATATATACATACACACACACACATACACATATATATATATAGTAAAGTCGTCGGGGCGGCTTAAAGTCGGTATCAGCCAATCAGCGAGGGAGTCTATCCCCTTTTCACTAGCACTAGACCAAGGAGATTGTTTTTGGCATCTGAGGTGGAGCGCCACACCTATCATCAGCTCCTTACTTTACCGCACAGATCCCTGTGCTACTCATACGCTGAGTTGGCGAGGACCCGGATCGAATTAGGAACCATGTGGTTTCTAGCCGAACGCTATACCGACTGAGCTAACCCGGCTATATATATATATATATATATATATATATATATATATATATATATATATATATATATATATATATATATATATATATATATATATACGGTCTGTTTGTTATTATTCTCCCAATAACACCCCCTTACCTATTATGGTAGATGCGTGTAAGTATCACTTGACAAGCTTAATTTCGCTAGGATGGTCAGCTGTGTACTGTGACCGAGGCGATAAAAGTGTTTCACTAGTGTTTCACTGTGTCTGCTGAAGTCCCGGTTTCGATTTCTGTCGGAGATAAATCGTTAGTATATACCGCTGATGAGACTTAATAAAGTCGAAACAGTCTGTACGGTATTCTACACACCGAGCCATCCTTTGCCGGGATTACACTTGTCAAGTTTATTTTCTATAAGAAAAAGTATCGAATTTTATGCGATGCATGCGTTGTAAGTGCCTTCAAGTAAAAATTTAATATATACTTTATTCAGCAACGTTTCTAAAATAAACAAACATCCAAAAATCTTTATATATATATATATATATATATATATATATATATATATATATATATATAAAAACAATGCCAGAGAATTCATTCTTTCATTAAGAGAGTCAAATGAGGATTATAGTAAAATGATGTGGATATATAAGTGATGGCAAACATCCAAATATTCTTTTCGAATATGGACATTATCTGAAGCCAACTTCTGCACCACCAAATGAGTCAAGAACATTGCTAATCCCATTACAATGTTGATAACTCAACAGTTTCATTAATTTTTGTCTCATATCTACTATCTCCATTTACAGGTTTCATCACATTGTTATATACCTCTTTTATTCTTCTGGCCGGATCTGGTATATCTTCTATCTTGGCCTGGTATTTCTTATCTGGGGATTCCGAGTCTGGTTATGTTGCGGACCATTCCTTATCAGAAGCCTTGTGCTATTGTTAGCTTTTAGTAATAACAACAAGACTTCGATTTACCATGATGTTACTTTATTCATGAACCCCAGGCCAGAGAATCACGCCGTGAGCTCACATCTTGCTGGCTTCTAACTCTGCAACTGACTAACTCCAACTGACTCTGCAACTAACTGAGTTGCTTACACCTTAAACCGGAAGGGCTTCTATTGACTTCCGTTCTCACGTTCCATCCCCAGAACGCAAGGTGAGAGTGAGGTCAAGCATTGTCACTCACTCTCAAGGCCATCAGCTGTACTGATCGCCATAAGGATTTCTATACTACCTTAAAAAGTAATAGGGATCCAATTAATATGTAACAACATTTAATGGTGTTTACTTTTACATAATTGATAGGTAGCCTATTACTTATGTACATTAACTATAGTGAAGATTCAAAATAACGATTTAGTGGGGAAACACAGTAACTATGCTTGCCACTTTTTAACCCTTTATTCACCTACTATTTCGGTTAACATGTGCTTGCAGGTGGGAAAAGTAGCTAGGGAGGTCAGATTCGGCCGAGTGCTGGGACGAGTAATACTTATGTCATCTTTCGTCCCGATAGCCAAAATCTCCACGCATTTGTTTGTTACTTTGGGATTCATGAAATATTTTGAGCTTGAAACAAAAAGAAAGCCTTTGTCGTTAATATAGAACAAAATAATACAAACAAAATATTTAGAAATCACAAAAACGTCTTTTATTTATTGATGTTAATATCATTTTAAATATTGGATATGTACCTATTTTTCTACATAATTGGCATTTCGGTCGACGCATTTTTGTAGGAGCTGTGGGAGTTTTTGTATGACCACGTCATATCAACTCACCACCATGTCGTTGAAGAAGCGTTGAACCTTGTTGTCGTTGCAAACTCCCGACAAGACTTATCGTCGTTTTTTATATCTATGCAAGACTCGTCATACACTTACGTTAATTGGCAATACATTTCAATCATTTTAATACCTTTTGCATTCGAAAACCGAACAACTGACGGAGAGGTGAAATTATTCGCAGTCCCATACTGGATTTTCAATAGCAACCGTTGCTAAGTGTCTTTATAACTGACATTTTGTTTTGTTTTGTTTTACGGCATATCAACCTCAGTGGGTCATTTAATGCCAATAAAGTTGAAATAAATCAATTCTTAATGGAGAATACATTTTTAAAAAAATACATTTTTCTATTTAACCCATAGATGGGACCCTAACAGCTACTACCACTCCGGGTCAGACTGGACCAGGGAGCATTGGTGATGAAGGGGTGCTCCACATTCCCCAAACCTCCAGAACTGGAACCTCACCATCAGATAGAGTTTAACGTCATTTCTAGGACATGTAGACCCTCAGTCACCCATATGATAAAAAGGGGTTGGGCTTGCCATAAGGGCAATAGGGTTGGGGCAATCATATAGGTGCTAGGGCTTGACATGATCAGCCGATTGATCGGAGGGGGTCTCTCCGACCGCCCGTTCTTTATAACAGAGTTTTCAGAGACTGATAGAAATTGATATTAATGTGAAGACTAGAATCGGCTACCCGGCATTACCTGTGTAAAGGGGCGGGATAATAAAAGTTAGTCTCACAGATCCATAGATTATTTTCGTTATAATTGATTTGTTATAATCACCGACACAACCAATGACTTACCCATTACTTACTATTCAAGTCCTAATGTTTAATAAAATCCTTATTTTTGCCCCAAAAGCAAGCTATGGGGATAGAGAATGTGTATTATATATGCACATTTTAGTTAGTTGCTTTATTTTCGTAGTTTCCTCAGGACACACACACAAGCCCTTTCTATAGGTATAGATAGATAGATAGATAGATAGATAGATAGATAACGCTTAAATTGCCCAAAATTGATAAACACTGAAATTTTGCATTTTTAATTAAATCAAGGAAGGGGTGTTATTTCACAATGTATTTTTGATATCAGATTTTCTTAATGAAATAACATATACGGTAAATTTTAAAGAATAGTTTGATTTTTAAAAATAATTCCGTAAAAAAAAAATTTTTAGTGATGTAGGCACCAACTGCCAAATTGTAGATAATGCCTGCAGGTTTGTTTTTAATAAAATTTCATGAAAGGGGTTGGTTTACTCGGAAATGTTTTCATAAAGATCACAATATGATTTTAAAACTTAAATTTCATTTAAATCGAAGGAAAATATTCAGAAGGGTGTATGGGCCCCGGCAAGACACTTTGACCAAAATAAAATATACTCATCCAAGTACTGGGTAGTGTAGTTTTAGAATATATATGGAATAGAGGGGAGGTTTATGTGCAAAACTCTAGGAGTACAGGAACTAATTATTTTATAATATATATCTCATATGAATATAAGAATTTCTCTGAATGTTTGAAATGAAACTCGATTAGTATTATCTGCGCAACTTTCCGGCCGATATGACCTCCGGCCTTCAGGTATTTCTTGTTGGACTCGGGAGCCATCACGGAACTTTGAATCTAACCCTTTAATCAGTCCACGGGGATATCCTGTCCTCATTCCGCTAATCATAGCTGGGGTAGAGGCGTTAAGCCGTGTTGTTAATTAAGGGCCGAAACGTTGTACAGATAACAATAAAGATGAGGACAATAGTCCGAATAACGCAGATAATACTGAATATAAGAATTTCTCAATGTTAAGAACGTACTTTTTTCACTAAACTAAAATTCATACATATACAAAAAGCAAATCCCGTAAATTGAAAGAAACTCAGGAACAAATTTTAAATATTTCAATCTTGAAAATTACAGAAGTAACAAACACATTCAATGAAAATATATGCCAAATTTCCACAAAATTGAAAATAGTTTCCGTAATGTTTTTTTTTTCTTTATAAATGTTTTAGAAAATAGAATTATTGAATGAGTTTTCATGAGTAAAAATGACGTTATCCTCATCATCAATTCGATTGATTTCATGGTAACGAATTTGGACCACTTCATCATTCAGAAAAATAGAGTTCAATTATTTGTGCAAATGATCTTTGTATTCTCTTATATCGTTGGTTGCTTTGAAAACCCATGACCAATGGATTTGAGTGAGTGAGTGAGTGAGTGAGTGAGTGTGAGAGAGAGAGAGAGAGAGAGAGTTCAATATTTAATAATTTACAAGGTGTGTCATAACTACCATGCGGCTGGAAACAAGGCAAAGGACTTATCCAGGATTTGATGACCGTTTATTTTGTCATAGGTTGGAATCGGAAAGATAAAAATTTAAAAAATAAAGTGGTGTATGTTATTCGTATTCAGTTGCAAAGATGGTCATCCCGATCAAAGTTTTAAAGTGGTGGATCCATCCGGCTTTGCTCTACTCCTGAAAGGGGTTGCCAAAAGCCGTGTTTAATGTAGCCAATCTTGTAAGCGTGTGTTATCCAATCGATGGCCATGTCCTTTATAAATGTAGAGATGAATGTAAGTAGCACATGGCTTCGCCAAGAGTCACAAATGCAATCAACTGTTTGTTGTCTAGCTCAAGTATGGGAGTAAAAAAAAAAAAAAAATTATACCAGATTGTAGTCATCGTCAAATAATGGCCTTATCCGGAAACCCGTACACAGTAAAATATAAAATTCCTGCCAGAAACGTCTTTCATTCAGTCTTCAGTAAACGGGAAGATGTAGCAATACTGGTTTCGAAAACATAACCCTGTAAACATATTGTAAAATCTGCTTGCTTCTATTAACTAGGAAAGTCAGATTCGGCTGAGTACTTGGACGAGTAAGACGCATGTCAGATCAATAGCCAAAATCTCGAGTGATTTTTTGTTGGTCTGAGAGTCATGAAAATAAATGATGTGTTCCAAACAAAAAGATTGTCGTTAATTAAGAAAAAAAAAAAAAAAAAAAAAAAAAATAAAATAAAATAAATAAATAAATAAATAACGCAGAACATCTCAGAAGATCTAGAATAACAACAGATCCAGATAAGAGCACCAATCCAAGCTTCGATGGAAGATAGCAGAAACAAACCAAGGATGCAAGCAGAGTTAAGTCCACTTTTATTAAGCCACGAGTATAGTGGTATTATCTATATAGGATGAAATAAGGTACACTATATATAAACAGGCAGGTCGGTAAAATTGAAAAACTGAGGTTCCACATTTATTTCTTAATTTTTTTATTTATTTATTTTTTTAAATGAATACAGAAAGATTCAATTGTTTCGAATAACCAATTTTAGCCACTTTCCTACTACTATAAAAAAAATTAAAAAAAAAAAAAAAAAAAAAAAAAAAAAAAGGGACAATTTCTCGGACTTTTTCCTACGTTGAGATTTTGGTTTGAAAAAAAAAAAAAAAAAAAAAAAAAAAGAAAAAAAAAGAAAAAAAGTACAACAATTAAGTAAAATTGTATGTGCTGGCCATGGCATTTTAATTGGAAAAAAGTAGACGGTTTAGTTATGGCCTGCAATTATGCGTTAAAATTCTTAATTCATCTGCATTGACTGGTGATAAGTCAAGGATTATCACTGCCAAAATGTGACAGTTTATCAAACAAATATAAATAGACGCAATCAAAAATATTCGTTATGCAAAAGGTTAGTGTGTAGTTGATCACTGTACAGTATATAGGCGGTTCAAGTAATTTTGCTCGGATTTCAAGAAGCACAACCATCAGGTAAGATCAGCTAGGCCTAAAAGTGTGGATTCCGAGACTATATTCCAAACTGTGAAATTGTGCCTCAAATTACCAAAGTATTGCAAGACTTGCATCTTCCTAGTATTTGTTAATTTCGCATGTCTTTATTTTAGCATGAAAAAAGTTATGAACAAAGCATGGGATCAGGGTGGTTCATATTTCCCAGGGTCCTAAAGTGAACGTAATAGTACGATTAGATTTTGACCACGCTTTCTACAATGTCGCAGTCCAGCCATTAGGCCACGGTGACTACCCTGATCAAGGAGACATATACAGTCTCTAATTACATCCAGTCTTCTTTAGGTCTTTGTTTTAATGGCATATGAACCTTAGTGGGTTATTCAATGCTAAATGCATCCTTGTAGAAAAAAAAGGAATGGTAATATTTAACATAGCTGGGGTATATGGGTAGTTCATCATTCCCATGGTATTAGTCTGAAAATTAACGTAATAGTACGACTGGAGTACGAATTCACTTACTATAATGTAAAGGGTCCGTTTTGCTAGAGTTTTCTTCCAAACAGAATTCAAAATCCGTCAATTGTCATTTCCTGTTGAGGCGACAAAGTTGACTAACATGCATTTTTGAATCCCACATTTCTAAACCGACACTTTGATTTGGAAAACACGCTGAGGATTATAACGCATAAAAATCTCAAGATTAAAGAGTCCAGTCTGTCCTACTATTTACCTATAGCTGAAGGGAGAATAGCGAGATGCATACCTCTCCAAAAGGGTATTAGTGCTATGTGAAATGCAACCATGATTTGAACTCATGTTGCCATGTCTATTTCCTATGACGAACAGAACAGTTTTTCAGGCTATAGCAAATAGCTAACTTTTATTGAAAGAGTGAATGTTTAAAAGAGTAGGAAAAAACTCCATTTACAGAGCTCTATAAAAGCTAATATGATTAAATAACAACCTCAAATAAAAAAAAAGTCAACTGAGAATGCTAATGTATTATATCAACTGCTCCACACGAGTCGAATGGTAAAAACAAAGACAAATAGCTGGAGCATATAGTTGGACATTAAAATATCTTGACAAAAATAAACGCTTTATTTTTTCAATGTAATGCAATTCTTAAAATCTTTAGATTTACGCAAACTCAATTCATGCTGGAATCACAATCCAAAACTCTGGTGGGTTACACTTTGCTGCCAAAATCATCCAGATCAAATGTTTTAAATGTGAGGAATGCATTTGTTTTTGTTCATGTTCCTCAAGGAGGTTGTCTAGAGCCGTGTGCAATGTAGCTTCAATGTGGCCAATCTTGTAAGCATGCCAGATTGTAATTATCGTCAAATAGTGACCTGATCCGTCGACCCATACACAGTAAAATGGAAAGTCCCGGCCAAAAACGTCTGTAATGCATTCACTGTATTGGAAGATGTGGTCATGCTGGTATCCAGGTTCCGTGTAAGATTCTGATTTCCAAAACATACTTGTAACCATATTGTAAAATCTCGTTTCTAGTAGCGAGGAAAGTCAGATTCGCATGAATGGGAATCGGAAAGATTTAAAAGCGAGTAGTGGATCTTTTATTCGTATCCAGCAGCGAACTGTTCACACCTCGATTCAACTACGGCTTTTATAATGGCAGAGACAATTTATTCTCCAGCTCACCCAGTTTTGGATACATTAATTTTAATTTGCCATCGTCTTAGTTTGGAATAGGAAAGATTTACAAATGGGAATAGTGGATCTTATATTCTTTGCCAGTTGTGAAGATGATCATCCAGATCAAAATTTTTAAGTGAGGAATGCATCCGATTTTCCTCAGGCGATTGAAAGGCGGTTGTTTAAAGCCGTATGCAATCCGGTTGAAATGTGGGCAATCAACTGTTCTCGGAGAAATGCACACCTTTCCCAACAAAAGGTGACCAAAATTATGCCTGACTGTAATCATCAAATAATAACCTGATCTGTAGATCCGTACACAGTAAAATGGCAAAGTCCTCACCAGAAACGTCTATAATGCGGTCATCAGTGTAGAGGAACAAGTGGTCATAGCGGTATTAGGATTCAGTGTGGGGTTGAGGTTTACAAACAAAATTGTAACCATGGTGTAATATCTCATTGTTTCTAGTAGCGAGGAAAGTCACATTCAGCTGATTGCTGGGACGAGTGAGACGTATGGCGGGAGTCGTCCGAATTGTCAAGAATCTTCGTGCGATATTTTTGTGGGTCGGGGATTCATGAAATACGAGCTCGAAACAAGAAAAGGCGCTTTGTTGTTAATTCAGAACAAGATAACACAAGACGTCTAATATAAGATGTAGAATAACAGATTATATAATTGGATATAAGGATTTTTGGGTATCCCTATTTTAATCCATGTTTGCAATTTGAAGCTCTACCCACCAAAATAATACCTCCTACTTTTCCTCCTCCCCCTCCAATGAATATATAAGAATATGCTGCGCTATTTCAATTCACTTTCAGCTTTTAAAGAGAACGTTCAAATTACTGTCTAGATAAACAATAGAAGATCTATATGCCATTTTAGAGAAAGACCAATATGGAAATTTTAAACCTATGCCGATAAATTTTTGTCACGTTGAAAGCGAACTCTGGCTTGCTTGTAAGTACAGTACTGAAGAGGGAAAATTCTATTTAGGATTTTCAGCGAAATTCTACAAGTTCCACGTGTGTGGACTGGAAGTAAGTACTCTAATTGTCTTTTTAATTTTTATTAAAATTTAATTTTATTTGTATGGGAAAAGTGGTCATACCGGTGATTTCAGGTTTACAAACATATCCTTGTAACTATATTGTAATATCTCCTCGTTTCTAGTAGCGAGGAAAGTTACATTCGGTTGATTGCTGGGACGAGTAAGACGTATGGCGGGAGTCGTCCGAATTGTCAAGTTTTTTGTGGGTCGTTTTTTTTTGTTTGTTTTGTTTTACGGCATATCAACCTCAGTGGGTCATTTATTGCCGATAAAGTTTTGAAATAAATCAGTTCTTAATGGAGAATACAATATTTTTATAAATACATTTTTCTATTTAACCCAAAGATGGGACCCTAACAGGTACTACCACTCCGGGTCAGAGTGGACTAGGGAGCAATGGTGATGAAGGGGTGCTCCACATTCCCCAAACCTCCAAAACTGGAACCTCACCATCAGATAGAGTTTAACGTCATTCCCAGGACATGTAGAGCCGCAGCCACCGCCTTCTAGCACCCATATGATAAAAAGGGGTTGGGGCTTGCCATACGGGCAAGAAAAATCATATAGGTGCTAGGGCTTGACGTGAACAGCCGATTGATCGGAGGGGTTTGTGGGTCATGGATTCGTGAAATACGAGCTCGAAACAAAAAGAAATAGTGCCTTGTTGTTAGTTCAGAACAAGATAACACAAGACGTCCAAAATAAGACCTAGAATAACAGAAGATCCAGATAAAGTCACCAGACCCTGGTGGGTTACTCTTTGCAGCCAAAGTCATCCAGATCAAAGTTTTAAAGTCAGGCTTGATCCGTATGCAGGAAAATTTAAAAATCCCTGCCAGAAACGTCTTTCATGTGGTCATCAGTGTATGGGAAGATACGGATATACTGGTATCTTGGATTGAGACACCCAAATCCTTTAATCATTGTGTAAAATCGTTTCAAGTAGCTAGGAAAGTCATATCAGCCCAGAGATACACAGATCCAGCCCAACCTAAGATGGAAGATAGTTATCTTCTGTTTCTTCTATCCAAGCAAATAAGTATACCTTTATGAAGCCACAGGTATAGAAGGTATACTTGGACATAGTATTTTAATTGGAAAGCTAGCGGACGATTTTGTCATTGCCTGCGAAGGGAGATTCTTATGCGTTATAATTCTTAACTCATGTCTTTATGAATAGAAAGGTGAAAACAGACAAATAGCTGGAGCCTATGGTTGGACATCAAAAATATGTTGACAAAAATTAACTTAATTTTTACAACAATGAAATGCAATTCTTGAAATCAGTAGATTTGCACGAACTCGATTCTTACTGGAGTCACAACCCCAGATTCTGGTGGGTTACTCTTTGCAGACAAAGTCATCCAGATCAAAGTTTTAAAGTGAGGAATGCATCAGATTTTGTTCATCCTCCTGAAGGAGGTCGTCTGTGTGCAACCCAGTTTAAATGTGGGCTATCAGCTGTGCTCGGAGAAATGAATGCCTTGTGAAACAATGGTAACAAAATGATGTCCGATTGTAATCATCGTCAAATAATGGCCTGGTCCGTTGATCCGTACACAGTAAAAAAGGAAAGGTGCCGGCTGTCATGCGGTTATCAGTGTATTGGAAGATGTGGTCATATTGGTATAAGGATTCAGTGTAGGATGGCGGTTTCCAAATCATATCCTTGAAACAATATTGTCAAATTTCGTTTCTAGTAGCTAGGAAAGTCAGATTTGACTCGGTGCTGGGAAGAGAAAGACGTATGGCCGGAGCCGTCCTATACGAACTCGAAACAAAATGAAAAATGCAAGAACAAGACGTCCCATATAAGATCTAGATTAACAGAAGATCCACATAAGGTCAGCAGCCCAGACTAGCCAGGAGAGGGACAGATCCAGCACAGGCTAAGATGGAAGATAGTAAGATTGAAGAAACAGAAACTAAGGATCCAAGCAAACAAGTAAGGATACCTGTATGAAGCCATGGGTATAGAAGGTATTTTCTAGATACGAAGAAATGAGATACTATATATAAACAGGCAGGTAGGTAGATTGAAAACATTCTCGTTGCGCTTTCATATTTATTTAAAGAGTAAGAAAACAATCATGAAAGATTTGTCTAATACTTTAACAATCAGAATATCCAACCAATTTATAATGTTTTTCAACTGAATAAAGGATTTGTGGGACTTTTACTAACGTCGATATCTTTGTTTGACATAAAATCGCAATACCTGTCCATGGCATTTTAATTGGAAAGTTTGCCGAGGATTTTGTCTTTGGCTGTGAAGGGGGATTGTTTATGCATTATAATTCTCGAATCCCGTGATTTTATGAGCAGAATGGTGAAAACAAAAACACAACTGGCTGGAGCTTATGGTTGGACATCAAAAGCCCTTTACAAAAAGAAACCAAAACTTAATTTTTTCAATAATGAAATTCTTGACATCCAGATCAAACATCTAAAGTAAGGTATGCACCAGATTTCACTCATTCTCATGAAGGTGCTTTTTTGTTGGTCTGGGATTAAGGAAAATAAATTGCGTGTTAAAAAAAAAAAAAAAGTCTCGTTAATTAAGAACAAAATAACACAAGACATCTCACATGTAGAAAATGGTGTCTTATCAGGTCAAGAAAGGAACCAACAAAAATATTCATCCTATCAACATAATACACAGGAATCAAACACTGCTTTCCTCACAGAAGAAACGCTATCTCTAAACATGTGCAATTTATGGCTTGCTCCGTAGACCCAAACACAGTAAAGTGTGAAAATACATGTGAGAAACTTCTATCGTGCGGTCATTGTTTCGTGGGAAGATGTGGTTATACTGATACCAAGATTAAGTATACGGTTGAAATTTCCATAACATATCCTTGCAAACATATTACAAAATCACCTGGTTTCCAGCAAGTTGATATCTGTCCAGAAGCCTGTACTAAACGCTTAAACTGTGGACATCAATGCAGTGGTACTTGTGGTGAGTGTTCTAATCGACGCATCCATTCAACTTGCTCGCAGTTGTCAGAGACTGTTAAATCTGTGGCCACCAGTGCGTGAGCACTCAGTGCGATGTATATTCACATTGTAGGAAACGTTGTGAAAACAGATGTTTTCAAGCTAAATGTCCCAAATTATGTGGAGAGTTGTGCGTGCCTTGCATTGAGCAATACGAATGGCGTTGTGAACATTATCAATGCACAAAATAATTTTTACAAGTCTTGTGATCGTGACAGGCCATGTTAGCAGTGTCTGCCCTGTAGTCACCCATGTGTTGGGAAAGTGTCCACGTTTGTGTCACCTGTGTTATACAAATAAGGGAAGTATCTCCACACTCGATAGTAAGCCAGTAGAACAATTCACATGCCTAGGTAGTAATATCTCATTCACAGAAGGCGATGTTAATGCATGCATTAGGGAAGGAATGGTCTGCTATAAACAGATTATCAGTCATAAGAAAATCCGATCTCAATGGCAAGTTAAAGCGACGATTCTTCCAAGTCGTATCAGTGCTACTGTATGGCTACACCACATGAACGTTAACTAAGCGCCTGGAGAATAAACTAGACGCTAGCTGAAATCCCGAGAATTTTTATCAAGCCAACTTGGACTATCATCAGTTCCATGAATTTTAAATGTTATCATTCCATATGTAATTTTCTTGAAATAACTTCTATTTATGAAGAGCCAATGGTTAGTAATTGAATGGAAAAAGCCAGAGGGTTGACGGGAGACGAAGTTATCTTCTCGGCTGCTGCTGGATGGGTTGGTGAGGTGGAATGGGTACGACTACTTGGGTCTCACAGCCTCTCGGTCGTGAGCTCACTTGTTCTATCCCGAGTCTTCTGTCTGACTAACTCACTGGGATCGGACTTTCTTTTATGTATATAAACTGCCCACGCATCTTTCTTTTGATCTGGTCTTTACATTCTTCTGAGAGAAGACTTGAAGGAAGCAGCAGATATCTGCAGAAAATGACGTCTCATCAAATCAAAAAGGAACGAACAAAAATACTCAACCCATCAACCTATTTCATAGGAATCAAACACTGCTTTCCTCACAGAGGACACGGAATCTCACTCTCATGACATAAACATTCTAAGTGAAGAGAGAGATTTATTAATGAAAACAATGTCTAAGATTTGAAGACGGAATGTCAATCTGTATAATGAACGCAATCTACACTTCACGCATAACAAGGAGATGAACTTAGAAAATTAACCAAAATAAAAATGGACAGAAATGAGAATAAACTCGGGGAGGAAAGATACATAAAGCATATGCCTGACGAAATAATTTTGATTCTTCTCAAATACGTTAATGGTATGGATAAAGTTCATCTCGGATCAACATACAAACGCTTTCGAAATCTTTTATTACACACTGGATTATTATGGGAGAGTCATCGTATCTCATGGGATATCGATTGATCGGTATGCCGTCCTTGCTCCCCAGATCGGCAAACTTATTGTTTTAGAGGCGCAGAAAAACGTGGACGATTTTTGTCTTGAGTATATCGCACAAATGTGATTCATATTCTCAATTCCAAAAACGATGACCAATTCCGGCATTTCAAATGTTGGCGGGGAAGGGAAAATCTTTACCAAAATTCTGAAATATGCCTTGACACGAAATATATAGACTTATTGGAAATCTTCTGTATGCTCTTTATTTCAGAGAAATGCATACCATGTCTAATAACAGTAAAAAATTATGCCGGATTGTAGTCATCGTCAAATAATGGCCCGATCCGTAGACCCATAGACAGTAAAATGGAAAGGTCCCTCCCAGAAACTGCTGTCATGCGGTCATCAGTGTATTGAAAGATGTGGTTATACTGGTATCAGGATTTAGTGTGGGATCGAGGTTCCCAAATCATCCTTGAAACAAATTTGTACAATCCTGTTACTAGTAGATAGGAAAGTCAGATTTGACTTAATCCTGAAACGAGAAAGACGTATGGCCGGAGTCGTCCTATACGAGCCTTAAACAAAATTTAAAAATGCAAGAACAAGATAATACAAGGCGCGTATTTGAAGAAAATACTACGCACCTGTTTATCTAGCATCAGAAAATTTCAAAGACGTTTATTTTTCTGTTTCCTCGGGATTTGAAAGATGTAAAATGGATGTAGGGGATCCTTTGTTCGAATCCAGTAACGAAGAGATCACTCAACATTTTTTTAACGTCATATCAACCACAGTGGGCCATTTAATGTTGATATAACTTCTATCGAGCGGTCATCGTTTCGTGGGAAAATGTGGTTATACTGATATCAATATTAAGTGTACGGTTGAAATTTCCATAACATATCCTTGCAAACATACAAAAATCACCGGGTTTCCAGCAAGTTGATATCTGTCCAGAATGCTGAACTAAACGCTTAGACTGGACATCAATGTAGTGGTACTTGTGAGTGTTCTAATCGACTCATCCATTCAACTTGCTCTCACGGTTGTCAGAGACTGTTAATCTGTGGCCAGCAGTGCGTGAGCACTCAGTGCGATGTATGTTCACCTTGTCGGAAACGTTGTGAAAACAGATGTTTTCAAACTAAATGTCCCAAATTATGTGGAGAGTTGTGCGTGCCTTGCATAGAGCCATGTGAATGGCGTTGTGAACATTATCAATTCACAAAATACTGTCACAAGTCTTGTGATCGCCCCAGATGTGAATGGCCATGTTTGCAGTGTCTGCCCTGTAGACACCCATGTGTTGGCTTGTGTGGGGAAAGGTGTTCACGTTTGTGTCGCCTGTGTGACCATAAAGAACTGACAAATATTTTTCGGCACAGGGGATGCACGCTTTCTAGAACTGGGGGATTGTGGACATCTTTGAAGCATCTGGCCTCGATGAATGGAGGTCTCGAGAAACCGATGGCAAAATCCAGTTGAAAGCTTGTCCAAAATGCAAAAGAAAGGAAGTATCTCCACACTCGATAATAAGCCAGTAGAACAACTCACATGCCTAGGTAGTAATATCTTATTCACAGAAGGCGATGTTAATGCATGCATAGGGAAGGAATGGTCTGCTATAAACAGATTGTCATATGAAAATCCGATCTCAATGACAAGTTAAAGCGACGATTCTTCCAAGTCGTTGTTGTATCAGTGCTACTGTATGGCTGCACCACTTGAACGTTAACTCAGCGCCTGGAGAATAAACTAGATGCGAGCTGAAATCCTGAGAATTTTTATCAAGCCAACTTGGACTATCAGTTCCATGAATTTTAAATGTTATCAGCCCATTGATAGTGTGGGTTTCTCTCCGATGCCCTATCTAGCCTAAGTAAGGCTAGAAGTGGGGTGTTGCATGTCATGGACTGCTCATCCACCAGGATTCCGTCCATATGCATCACAGCCAACAGGTGCCCGTAGGGAGTCTTAAACCTCTACATAAGTATTCTAGAACACTAGACTACAGGACGGTTGTAAACTATCCTTGTTTCTAGTAGCTAGAAAATCAGATTCGTCCGATTGCTAGGACGAGAAAGGCGTACGGCGACTGTCGTCCCAATAGACAAAATCTCAGCGAGTTTTGTTTTTTGATGGTCTGGAATTAATGAAAATAAATTATGTGTTCCAAACAAAAAGAAAGTCTTTGTCGTTAATTAAGAACAAAATAACACAAGACATCTCAGAGAAGATCTAGAATAAGAACAGATCCAAATAAGCCCCAGACCTGCCCAAGTTTTGGTGGAAAATTGGGACAAACTAAATATCACCTGTTTCACACATGATATGTGTGAAATGAGAATAAACTAGGGGAGGAGAGCTATATAAAGCATATGCCAGACGAAATTATGATGATTCTAAAAATTGAAATTTGAAGCTCCCCCTCCAATGAATATACAAGAATATGCTGCGCTATTTCAATTCACTTTCAGCTTTTAAAGAGAAAGACCAATATGGAAATTTTAAGCCTATGCCGATAAATTTTTCTCACGTTGAAAGCGAATTCTGGCTTGCTTGTAAGTACAGTACTGAAGAGGGAAAATTTGAATTAGGATTTCAAGCCAAATTTTACAAGTTTCACGTGTGTGGACTGGAAGTAAGTACTCTAATAGTCTTTTTAATGTTTTTTTTAATTTAATTTTATTTGCAAGATTTAAAATTTTCCTTCCCTATTCCCCAAAAAGTTTTATTGTTTAAGATTTTTTTTTTATTTGCTTTCGTTTTTTAGAAAATTACGTTTCATGTAATTATTACCTAAAAATTTTTTTAAACTTGCTATCCTTTCTACATATAATAATCTAGGACTGGCATTTTTGTCGTCTGCTAGGAATTTAAAAGTGAATACGTTAATGGTATGGATAGAGTTAATCTCGGATCAACATGCAAACGCTTCTGCGATCTTTTATTACACATTGGATTATTATGGAGAGGTTATCGTATCTCATGGGATATCGATTGATCGGTATGCCGTCCTAGATCCCCAGATCAGCAAACTTTTTCTTTTGGACGCGCAGAAAAACATGGACGATTTGCTTGACATGAAATATATAGAATATTGGAAATCCTCTGTACGCTCTTTATCTCAGAGAAATGCATACCATGACCAACAACAATTAAAAAAATTATGCCCATATTGTAGTCATCGTCAAATAAGTGACCGATCCGTAGACCCACACAGTAAAATGGAAAGGTCCCTACCAGAAACGACTGTCATACGGTCATCAGTATATTGGAAGATGTGGTATATACTGTTTTAAGGATTCAGTGTGGGATAAGGTTCCCAAATCATCCTTGAAACAAATTTGTTACAATCCTGTTACTAGTAGATAGATAGGAAAGTCAGATTTGTCCGAGTGCTGGGACGAGAAAGACGTTTGGCCGGAGTCGTCCTATACGAGCCCGAAACAAAATTTAAAAAAAAAAAAAAAGCAAGAACAAGATAATACAAGACGTGTATTGGAAGATGTGAAAATACCACGCACCTGATTATCTAGCATCAGAAAATTTCAAAACGTTTATTTTTCTATTGCCTCAGAATAGAAAGATGTAAAAAGGAAGTAGTGGATCATTTATTCGTATCAGTAACGAAGTGATCACTTTTATTTTAAAGGCATATCAACCCAGTGGTCCATTTAAATTTGGCAGAATCTTGAAAGATTTGTAGCGATAGTTTGGAATTTTTTCTAAACTAATTTTCCATTTAATCCATCGATGGGACCTAACAGGTAGTACCACTTCGGGACAGAGTGGACATGGAAGCAATAGTGATGAAGGTGTCCGCCACCTTCCAGAGAGCTCCAGAACTGGAACCTCACAATCAGATAGGGTTTAACGTAATTTCCAGGACATGAAAACCCTCAGCCCCCACATTCTAGCACATAATAAAAGGATTAGGGCTTGCCATAATAGCTATAGAGACGGATCAATCTTAGAGGGGCTAGGTCTTGACATGACCAACCGATTGATCAGGTGGGGGGGACTTTCCCATCGCTCGTCTAGCCTAAGTAAAGCTCTAAGTGGTGTGTTGCATGTCATGGACTGCTAATCCACAAGGATTCTGTCCATAAGCATGACGGCCAGCAAGTGCCCCGTAAGGGGGATTAACCCTCTACTGAAGTATTTTACAGTCCCAGCCGACAGGGCGGTTGTAAAATCTCCATGTTTCTAGTAGCTAGAAAAGTCAGATTCGTTTGAGTGCTAGAATAGGAAAGACGTACGGCGCGTTTTCGTCCCAAAAGCCAAAATCTCAGCGTGTTTTGTTTTTTTGTTTGTCTGGGATTCATGAAAATAAATGACCTCTTAGAAGATCGAGAATAAGAACAGATCCCAAATAAGACCACCAGCCTAGACCTGACAAGATTCAATGGAAGATTGAGACAAAAACTAAATATCACCCGTTTCACACAGAAATGAGAATAAACTACGGGGAAAAAAAGATACATAAATCAAATGCCAGACGAAATAATTTTGATTCTTCTAAAATACTTAATGGTATGGATATAATTAATCTCAGATCAATATGCAAACGCTTCCGAAATCTTTATTACACGGTAGATTATCAGGGGAGAGTTATCGTATCTCATAGGTTATCGATTGATCGTATGCGTCCTAGCTCCCCAGATCGGCAAACTTATGTTTTTGAGGCGCAGAAAACATGGACGATTTTTGTCTTGAGGATACTCGCATGACACGATTCATATTCTCAATTCAAAAACGATGACCAATTCCGGCATTTCAACTGTTGGCTGAGAAACGACAATCTTTAGCAAAAGTTTGAAATATGTCTGACGTGAATATAGACTCATTGGAAATCTCTGTGCGCTCTTTCCTTCAGAGAAATGCATACCTTGCGCCAACAACAGTCAAAAATCATGCCCGATTGTAGTCATCGTCAAATAATGGCCTGATCTGTTGACCAGTACACAGTAAAATACAAAAGATTTACTCACAAAAAAACGTCTATCATTCAGTCATTAGTAAACAGGAAGATGTAGTCATACTGGTTCGAAAACATCCTTGTAACATATTGTAAATCTTGATTCTATTAGCTAAGAATTCCAGATTCGGCCGAGTGCTTCGACGAGTATGACGTCTCTCGTCTCGAATATCATAATCTTCCTTATTTTTTGTTGGTCTGGGATTCATGAAAATAAATTATGTATTTCCAGACAAAAAGTGTCGTTAATAAGAAAAAAAAATAACACAAGACATCTCAGAGATCTAGAATAACCAGATCCAAAATAAGACACCAGCCCAGACCTGACCAAGTTTTGCTGGAAGATTGAGACAGACTAAATATCCAAGAAAAGAAATAAGTGAGCTGTATGCGCCACTGCTATACACAGATAATCTATATACGAAGAACTCCGTTGAAATGTGGGCATCAACTGTGCTCGGAGGAATTGCACACCTTTACCAGAAAATTTTAAGAAAATTAACCAAAATCGACAGGTCAACACCCGTTTTCACACAGAAATGAAAATCACCTAGGAGAAGAAGGCTACATAAAATCATATGCCTGACGAAATAATGATTCTACTAAAATACTTAAATTTCGGATCAACATGCAAACGCTTCCGAGACCTTTTATTACAGTGGATTATTATGGGAGAGTTATTGTATCTCATGGGATATCGATTGATCGGTATGCCGTCCGAGATCCCCAGATCGGCAACATTGTTTGGACGCGCAGAAAAACATGGACGATTTTTGTCTTCAGAATATCGCACGAAACGATTCATATTCTCAATTCCAAAATCGATAACAAATTCCGTCATTTCAACTGTTGGTTAAGAAACGACAATATTTATCAAAATTATGTAATATGCCTCGACACGAAATACATAGAATTATTGAAATCTTCTGTACGCTCTTTATTTCAGAAATGCATACCTTGCCCAACAACAGAGTAAAAAATTATGCCGATTGTAGTCATCGTCAAATAATGGCCAGATCCGTAGACCCATACACAGTTAAAATGGAAGGGTCCCTGCCAGAAAACTGTCATGCAGTCATCAGTGTATTTGAAGATGTGGTTATACTGGTATCAGGATTTTAGTGTGGGATTGAGATCCAAATCATCTTTGAAAGCATATTCTAAAATCCTGTTACTAGTAGTAGGACAGTCAGATTTGACTTAATACTGGGACGAGAAAGACGTATGGCCGGAGTCGCCTATACGAGCCGGAAACAAAATTAAAAAAATGCAAGAACAAGATATACAAGGCGAGTATTGGAAGAAAATACTACGCCACCTGTTTATCTAACACAGAAATTTCAGAGACGTCTATTTGTCTGCGTATTCGGATTGAAAGATGTAAAATGGATGTAGGGGATCTTTGTTCGAATCCAGTAAGGAAGAGATCACTCAAGTTTTTTTCAAGTTCATATCACCACAGTGGGCCATTTATGTTGATATAACTTCTATCGAGCGGTCATCGTTTCGTGGGAAGATGTGGTTATACTGATATCAGATTAAGTGTACGGTTGAAATTTCCATAACATATCCTTGCAAACATTCAAAATCACCGGTTTTTCCAGCAAGTTGATATCTGTCCAGATGGCTGAACTAAACGCTTAGACTGTGGAATCAATGTAGTGGTACTTGTGTTGAGTGTTCTAATCGACCATCCATTCACTTGCTCTCACGGTTATCAGAGACTGTTTATCTGTGGCCAGCAGTGCTGAGCACTCAGTGCGATGTATGTTCACATTGTTGGAAACCACGGTTGTCCATTTAATGTTGCCAATCTTTAAAGATCGTAGCAATAGTTTGGAATTTTTTTCTTTAAGAATTTTTTTCTAAATTTACCATTTAACCCATAACAGTATTACCACTCCGGGCAAGAGTGGACATGGAAGCAATGGTGGTGGAGGAGTGCCCCACATTCCAGAGAGCTCAGAACTGGAATCTCACAATCAGATAGGGTTTAACGTAATTTCCAGGACATTAACCCTGAGCACCCACCTTCAAGCACATGATAAAGGATTAGGGCTTGCCATAATAGCTATAGAGACGGATCAATCTATAGGGGCTAGGTGGTGACATTTCCAGCCGACTTGACCGGGAGGGCTTTCCGATCGCCTGTCTAGCCTAGTAAAGCTCTAAGTGGGGTTGCATGTCATGGACTGCTAATCCACAAGGATTCGCCATAAGCATCACGGCTAACAGGTGCGCCCGTAAGGGTCTTAACCTCTACTCAGTATTTTGAATACTGTCGCGTGTAAGATACAGTACAGTAATACTGAGAAGGGAAAATTTGAATTAGGATTTCAAGCCAAATTTTACAAGTTTCACGTGTGTGACTGGAAGTCAGTACTCTAATAGTCTTTTTAATGTTTTTTAATTCTATATTTATTTGCAGATTTAAATTTTCTTCCCTATTCCCAAAAAAGTTTTATTGTTAAGATTTTTTTTTTTTATTTGCTTCGTTTTTAGAAAAATACGTTTCATGTAATATATTACCTAAAAATTTGTTTTAAACTTGTACTGTCTATCCTTTCTACATATAATATCTAGGGATGGCATTTTGTCGTCTGCTAGGAATTTTAAAAGTGAAATACGTTAATGGTATGGATAGAGTTAATCATCGGATCAAATGTTGCTCAAGTCACTGGATCTTCTGCAGTCTTATATTACATATTGGACTTGTTATGGGAGAGTTATCCGTATCTCATGGATATCGATTGATCGGTATGCGTCCTAGATCAGATCAGCAACTTTTTCTTTTGGACGCGCAAGTTAAAACATGACGATTTGCCTTGAATAGAAATATATAGAAATATTGGAAATCCTCTGTACGCTCTTTATCTCAGAGAGAATCCATACCATGACCACAACAATTAAAAAAATTATGCCATATTGTAGTCTCGTCAAATAAGTGACCGATCCGTAGACCCATACCAGTAAAAGGGAAAGGTCCTACCAGAAACGACTGTCATACGGGTCTACAGTATATTGGAAGATGTGGTTATAACGTATTTAAGGATTCAGTGTGGGATAAGGTTCCAAATCATCCTTGAAACAAATTTGAACAATCCTGTTACTAGTAGATAGGAAAGTCAGATTGTTCCGAGTGCTGAGGAGACGAAGACGTTGCCGGAGGTGCTAATACGACGCCCGAAACAAAATTTAAAAAAAAAAAAAGCAAGAACAAGATAATAAAGACGTGTATTGGAAGATGTGAAAATACACGCACCTGATTATCTAGCATCAGAAAATTTCAAAACGTTTATTTTTTCTATTGCCTCAGAAAGAAAGATGTAAAAAGGAAGTAGTGGATCATTTATTCGTATCCAGTAACGAAGTGATCATTTTATTTAAAGGCATATACACCCCAGTGGTCCATTTAATTGGCAGAACTTGAAAGATTTGTGCGAGAGTTTGGAATTTTTTTCTAAACTAAATTTTCCATTATATCCACGATAGGACCAACAGGTAGTACCACTTCGGGACAGAGTGGACATGGAAGCAATAGTGAGAAGGTGTCCACCATTTCCGAGAGATCCAGAACTGAGAACCTCACAATCAGATAGGGTTTAACGTAATTCCAGGACTGAAAACCTCAGCCCCACATTCTAGCACATAATAAAGTATAGGCTTGCCATAATAGCTATAGAGACGGATCAATCTTAGAGGGGAGCTAGGTCTTGACATGACCAACGATTGATCAGGTGGGGGGGACTTTCCCACTGCTCGTTAGCCTAAGAAAGCTCTAAGTGGTGTGTTGCATGTCATGGACTGCTAATCCACAAGGATTCTGTCCATAAGCATGACGGCCAGCAAGTGCCCGTAAGGGGGATTAACCCTCTACTAAGTATTTACAGTCCCAGCCGACAGGGCGGTTGTAAAATCTCATGTTTCTAGTAGCTAGAAAAGTCAGATTCGTTTGAGTGCTAGAAAGGAAGACGTACGGTCTTTCGTCCAAACGCAAAATCTCAGCGTGTTTTGTTTTTGTTTGTCTGGGATTCATGAAAATAATGACCTCATAGAAGATCGAGAATAAGAACAGATCCAAATAAGACCACCAGCCTAGACCTGCCAAGATTCAATGGAAGATTGAGACAAAAACTAAATATCACCCGTTTCACACAGAAATGAGAATAAACTACGGGAAAAAAAAGATACATAAATCAAATGCCAGACGAAAATATTTTGATTCTTCTAAAATACGTTAATGGTATGGATATAATTATCTCAGATCAATATGCAAACGCTTCCGAAATCTTTATTACACGGTGATTATCAGGGGGAGAGTTATATCGTATCTCATGGATATCGATTGATCGGTATGGCGTCCTAGCTTCCCCAGATCGGCAACTATTGTTTTGGAGTGCAAAAAAACATGACGATTTTTGTCTCTGAGGATATTCTGCACGACACGATCATGATCTCAATTCAAAATAGATGACCATTGCGCAGAAAAACGTGGACGATTTTTGTCTTGAGTATATCGCACAAAATGTGATTCATATTCTCAATTCCAAAAACGATGACCAATTCCGGCATTTCAAATGTTGGCGGGGAAGGGAAAATCTTTACCAAAATTCTGAAATATGCCTTGACACGAAATATATAGACTTATTGGAAATCTTCTGTATGCTCTTTATTTCAGAGAAATGCATACCATGTCTAATAACAGTAAAAAAATTATGCCGATTGTAGTCATCGTCAAATAATGGCCCCGATCCGTAGACCCATAGACAGTAAAATGGAAAGGTCCCTCCCAGAAACTGCTGTCATGCGGTCATCAGTGTATTGAAAGATGTGGTTATACTGGTATCAGGATTTAGTGTGGGATCGAGTTCCCAAATCATCCTTGAAACAAATTTGTACAATCTGTTACTAGTAGATAGGAAAGTCAGATTTGACTTAATCCTGAAACGAGAAAGACGTATGGCCGGAGTCGTCCTATACGAGCCTTAAACAAAAAAATTAAAAAATGCAAGAACAAGATAATACAAGGCGCGTATTTGAAGAAAATACTACGCACCTGTTTATCTAGCATCAGAAAATTTCAAAGACGTCTATTTTTCTGCTTCCTCGGGATTTGAAAGATGTAAAAGGATGTAGGGGATCCTTTGTTCGAATCCAGTAACGAAGAGATCACTCAACATTTTTTTAACGTCATATCAACCACAGTGGGCCATTTAATGTTGATATAACTTCTATCGAGCGGTCATCGTTTCGTGGGAAAATGTGGTATACTGATATCAAATTAAGTGTACGGTTGAAATTTCATAACATATCCTTGCAAACATACAAAATCACCGGGTTTCCAGCAAGTTGATATCTGTCCAGAATGCTGAACTAAACGCTTAGACTGGACATCAATGTAGTGGTACTTGTGTGAGTGTTCTAATCGACGCATCCATTCAACTTGCTCTCACGGTTGTCAGAGACTGTTAATCTGTGGCCAGCAGTGCGTGAGCACTCAGTGCGATGTATGTTCACCTTGTCGGAAACGTTGTGAAAACAGATGTTTTCAAGCTAAATGTCCCAAATTATGTGGAGAGTTGTGCGTGCCTTGCATTGAGCCATGTGAATGGCGTTGTGAACATTATCAATGCACAAAATACTGTCACAAGTCTTGTGATCGCCCAGATGTGAATGGCCATGTTTGCAGTGTCTGCCCTGTAGACACCCATGTGTTGGCTTGTGTGGGGAAAAGTGTTCACGTTTGTGTCGCCTGTGTGACCATAAAGAACTGACAAATATTTTTCGGCACAGGGGATGCACGCTTTCTAGAACTGGGGGATTGTGGACATCTTTGAAGCATCTGGCCTCGATGAATGGAGGTCTCGAGAAACCGATGGCAAAATCCAGTTGAAAGCTTGTCCAAAATGCAAAAGAAAGGAAGTATGTCCACACTCGATAATAAGCCAGTAGAACAACTCACATGCCTAGGTAGTAATATCTATTCACAGAAGGCGATGTTAATGCATGCATAGGGAAGGAATGGTCTGCTATAAACAGATTGTCATATGAAAATCCGATCTCAATGACAAGTTAAAGCGACGATTCTTCCAAGTCGTTGTTGTATCAGTGCTACTGTATGGCTGCACCACTTGAACGTTAACTCAGCGCCTGGAGAATAAACTAGATGCGAGCTGAAATCCTGAGAATTTTTATCAAGCCAACTTGGACTATCAGTTCCATGAATTTTAAATGTTATCAGCCCATTGATAGTGTGGGTTTCTCTCCGATGCCCTATCTAGCCTAAGTAAGGCTAGAAGTGGGGTGGCATGTCATGGACTGCTCATCCACCAGGATTCCGTCCATATGCATCACAGCCAACAGGTGCCCGTAGGGAGTCTTAAACCTCTACATAAGTATTCTAGAACACTAGACTACAGGACGGTTGTAAACTATCCTTGTTTCTAGTAGCTAGAAAATCAGATTCGTCCGATTGCTAGGACGAGAAAGGCGTACGGCGACTGTCGTCCCAATAGACAAAATCTCAGCGAGTTTTGTTTTTTGATGGTCTGGAATTAATGAAAATAAATTATGTGTTCCAAACAAAAAGAAAGTCTTTGTCGTTAATTAAGAACAAAATAAACACAAGACATCTCAGAGAAGATCTAGAATAAGAACAGATCCAAATAAGCCCCAGACCTGCCCAAGTTTTGGTGGAAAAATTGGGACAAACTAAATATCACCTGTTTCACACATGATATGTGTGAAATGAGAATAAACTAGGGGAGGAGAGCTATATAAAGCATATGCCAGACGAAATTATGATGATTCTAAAAATTGAAATTTGAAGCTCCCCCTCCAATGAATATACAAGAATATGCTGCGCTATTTCAATTCACTTTCAGCTTTTAAAGAGAAAGACCAATATGGAAATTTTAAGCCTATGCCGATAAATTTTTCTCACGTTGAAAGCGAATTCTGGCTTGCTTGTAAGTACAGTACTGAAGAGGGAAAATTTGAATTAGGATTTCAAGCCAAATTTTACAAGTTTCACGTGTGTGGACTGGAAGTAAGTACTCTAATAGTCTTTTTAATGTTTTTTTAATTTAATTTTATTTGCAAGATTTAAAATTTTCCTTCCCTATTCCCCAAAAAAGTTTTATTGTTTAAGATTTTTTTTTTTATTTGCTTCGTTTTTTAGAAAAATTACGTTTTCATGTAATTATTACCTAAAAATTTGTTTTAAACTTGCTATCCTTTCTACATATAATAATCTAGGGACTGGCATTTTTGTCGTCTGCTAGGAATTTTAAAAGTGAAATACGTTAATGGTATGGATAGAGTTAATCTCGGATCAACATGCAAACGCTTCTGCGATCTTTTATTACACATTGGATTATTATGGGAGAGTTATCGTATCTCATGGGATATCGATTGATCGGTATGCCGTCCTAGATCCCCAGATCAGCAAACTTTTTCTTTTGGACGCGCAGAAAAACATGGACGATTTGCCTTGACATGAAATATATAGAAATATTGGAAATCCTCTGTACGCTCTTTATCTCAGAGAAATGCATACCATGCCAACAACAATTAAAAAAATTATGCCATATTGTAGTCATCGTCAAATAAGTGACCGATCCGTAGACCCATACACAGTAAAATGGAAAGGTCCCTACCAGAAACGACTGTCATACGGTCATCAGTATATTGGAAGATGTGGTTATACTGTTTTAAGGATTCAGTGTGGGATTAAGGTTCCCAAATCATCCTTGAAACAAATTTGTACAATCCTGTTACTAGTAGATAGGAAAGTCAGATTTGTCCGAGTGCTGGGACGAGAAAGACGTTTGGCCGGAGTCGTCCTATACGAGCCCGAAACAAAATTTAAAAAAAAAAAAAAGCAAGAACAAGATAATACAAGACGTGTATTGGAAGATGTGAAAATACCACGCACCTGATTATCTAGCATCAGAAAATTTCAAAACGTTTATTTTTCTATTGCCTCAGAATAGAAAGATGTAAAAAGGAAGTAGTGGATCATTTATTCGTATCCAGTAACGAAGTGATCACTTTTATTTTAAAGGCATATCAACCCCAGTGGTCCATTTAATATTGGCAGAATCTTGAAAGATTTGTAGCGATAGTTTGGAATTTTTTCTAAACTAATTTTCCATTTAATCCATCGATAGGGACCCTAACAGGTAGTACCACTTCGGGACAGAGTGGACATGGAAGCAATAGTGATGAAGGTGTCCGCCACCTTCCAGAGAGCTCCAGAACTGGAACCTCACAATCAGATAGGGTTTAACGTAATTTCCAGGACATGAAAACCCTCAGCCCCCACATTCTAGCACATAATAAAAGGATTAGGGCTTGCCATAATAGCTATAGAGACGGATCAATCTTAGAGGGGCTAGGTCTTGACATGACCAACCGATTGATCAGGTGGGGGGGACTTTCCCATCGCTCGTCTAGCCTAAGTAAAGCTCTAAGTGGTGTGTTGCATGTCATGGACTGCTAATCCACAAGGATTCTGTCCATAAGCATGACGGCCAGCAAGTGCCCCGTAAGGGGGATTAACCCTCTACTGAAGTATTTTACAGTCCCAGCCGACAGGGCGGTTGTAAAATCTCCATGTTTCTAGTAGCTAGAAAAGTCAGATTCGTTTGAGTGCTAGGATAGGAAAGACGTACGGCATCTTTCGTCCCAAAAGCCAAAATCAGCGTGTTTTGTTTTTGGTTTGTCTGGGATTCATGAAAATAAATGACCTCTTAGAAGATCGAGAATAAGAACAGATCCAAATAAGACCACCAGCCTAGACCTGCCCAAGATTCAATGGAAGATTGAGACAAAAACTAAATATCACCCGTTTCACACAGAAATGAGAATAAACTACCGGGGAAAAAAAGATACATAAATCAAATGCCAGACGAAATAATTTTGATTCTTCTAAAATACGTTAATGGTATGGATATAATTAATCTCAGATCAATATGCAAACGCTTCCGAAATCTTTTATTACACGGTAGATTATCAGGGGGAGAGTTATCGTATCTCATAGGTTATCGATTGATCGGTATGCCGTCCTAGCTCCCCAGATCGGCAAACTTATTGTTTTGGAGGCGCAGAAAAACATGGACGATTTTTGTCTTGAGGATATCGCATGAACACGATTCATATTCTCAATTCAAAAACGATGACCAATTCCGGCATTTCAACTGTTGGCTGAGAAACGACAATCTTTAGCAAAAGTTTGAAATATGTCTTGACATGAAATATAGACTCATTGGAAATCTTCTGTGCGCTCTTTCCTTCAGAGAAATGCATACCTTGCCCAAAACAGTCAAAAATCATGCCCGATTGTAGTCATCGTCAAATAATGGCCTGATCTGTTGACCAGTACACAGTAAAATACAAAAGATTTACTCACAAAAACGTCTATCATTCAGTCATTAGTAAACAGGAAGATGTAGTCATACTGGTTTCGAAAACATCCTTGTAACCATATTGTAAAATCTTGCTTCTATTAGCTAAGAATTCAGATTCGGCCGAGTGCTTCGACGAGTATGACGTCTCTCGTCTCGAATATCCATAATCTTCCTTATTTTTTGTTGGTCTGGGATTCATGAAAATAAATTATGTATTCCAGACAAAAAGTGTCGTTAATTAAGAAAAAAAATAACACAAGACATCTCAGAAGATCTAGAATAACAGATCCAAATAAGACCACCAGCCCAGACCTGACCAAGTTTTGCTGGAAGATTGAGACAGACTAAATATCCAAGCAAAGAAATAAGTAGAGCTGTATGCAGCCACTGCTATACACAGATAATCTATATACGAAGAACTCCGGTTGAAATGTGGGCAATCAACTGTGCTCGGAGAATTGCACACCTTTACCAGAAAATTTTAGAAAATTAACCAAAATCGACAGGTCAACACCCGTTTCACACAGAAATGAAAATAAACTAGGAGAAGAAGGCTACATAAATCATATGCCTGACGAAATAATGATTCTACTAAAATACTTAAATTTCGGATCAACATGCAAACGCTTCCGAGACCTTTTATTACAGTGGATTATTATGGGAGAGTTATTGTATCTCATGGGATATCGATTGATCGGTATGCCGTCCGAGATCCCCAGATCGGCAAACATTGTTTTGGACGCGCAGAAAAACATGGACGATTTTTGTCTTCAGAATATCGCACGAACACGATTCATATTCTCAATTCCAAAATCGATAACCAATTCCGTCATTTCAACTGTTGGTTAAGAAACGACAATATTTATCAAAATTATGTAATATGCCTCGACACGAAATACATAGAATTATTGGAAATCTTCTGTACGCTCTTTATTTCAGAAATGCATACCTTGCCCAACAACAGAGTAAAAAATTATGCCCAATTGTAGTCATCGTCAAATAATGGCCAGATCCGTAGACCCATACACAGTAAAATGGAAGGGTCCCTACCAGAAACTGTCATGCAGTCATCAGTGTATTGAAAGATGTGGTTATACTGGTATCAGGATTTAGTGTGGGATTGAGATTCCCAAATCATCTTTGAAAGCATATTCTAAAATCCTGTTACTAGTAGCTAGGACAGTCAGATTTGACTTAATGCTGGACGAGAAAGACGTATGGCCGGAGTCGTCCTATACGAGCCCGAAACAAAATTAAAAAATGCAAGAACAAGATAATACAAGGCGAGTATTGGAAGAAAATACTACGCACCTGTTTATCTAACATCAGAAAATTTCAGAGACGTCTATTTTTCTGCTGTCTCGGGATTTGAAAGATGTAAAAAGGATGTAGGGGATCCTTTGTTCGAATCCAGTAAGGAAGAGATCACTCAAGTTTTTTTAAGTCATATCAACCACAGTGGGCCATTTAATGTTGATATAACTTCTATCGAGCGGTCATCGTTTCGTGGGAAGATGTGGTTATACTGATATCAAGATTAAGTATACGGTTGAAATTTCCATAACATATCCTTGCAAAATATTACAAAATCACCTGGTTTCCAGCAAGTTGATATCTGTCCAGAAGGCTGTACTAAACGCTTAGACTGTGGACATCAATGTAGTGGTACTTGTGGTGAGTGTTCTAATCGACGCATCCATTCAACTTGCTCTCACGGTTATCAGAGACTGTTAATCTGTGGCCACCAGTGCGTGAGCACTCAGTGCGATGTATGTTCACATTGTTGGAAACCACGGTTGTCCATTTAATGTTGCCAATCTTAAAGATTCGTAGCAATAGTTTGGAATTTTTTTCTTTAAAGAATTTTTTCTAAAATTTCCATTTAACCCATAACAGGTATTACCACTCCGGGCAGAGTGGACATGGAAGCAATGGTGGTGAGGGAGTGCCCCACATTCCAGAGAGCTTCAGAACTGGAACCTCACAATCAGATAGGGTTTAACGTAATTTCCAGGACATGAAAACCCTGAGCACCCACCTTCAAGCACATGATAAAAGGATTAGGGCTTGCCATAATAGCTATAGAGACGGATCAATCTTATAGGGGCTAGGTGGTGACATTTCCAGCCGACTGACCGGGAGGGCTTTCCGATCGCCTGTCTAGCCTAAGTAAAGCTCTAAGTGGGGTGTTGCATGTCATGGACTGCTAATCCACAAGGATTCCGCCCATAAGCATCACGGCCAACAGGTGCCCCGTAGGGGTATTAACCCTCTACTCAAGTATTTTACAGTCCCAGCCGTCAGGGCGGTTGTAAAATCTGTTTCTAGTAGCTAGAAAAGTCAGATTCGTTTGAGTGCTAGGATAGAAAAGACGAACGGCGTCTTTCGTCCCAATAGCCAAAATCTCAGCGTGTTTTTTTTTTTGTTTTTGTCTGGGATTCATGAAAATAAATGACATCTCAGAAGATCGAGAATAAGAACAGATCCAAATAAGACCACCAGCCTAGACCTGCCCAAGATTCAATGGAAGATTGACAAAAACTAAATATCACCTGTTTCACACAGAAATGAGAATAAACTAGGGAAAAAAAAAGATACATAAATCAAATGCCAGACGAAATAATTTTGATTCTTCTAAAATACGTTAATGGTATGGATATAGTTAATCTCAGATCAACATGTAAACGCTCCCGAAATCTTTTATTACACAGTGGATTATCAGGGGGAGAGTTATCGTATCTCATGGGATATCGATTGATCGGTATGCAGTCCTAGCTTCCCAGATCGGCAAACTTATTGTTTGGAGGTGCAAAAAACATTGACGATTTTTTGTCTTGAGGATATCGCACGAGCATGATTCATCTTCTCAATTCCAAAACGATTACCAATTCCGGCATTTCAACTGTTGGCTGAGAAACGACAATCTTCAAAATTATTTAATATGCCTCGATACGAAATATATAGACTTATTGGAAATCTTCTGTACGCTCTTTATTTAAGAGTAATGCATACCTTGCCCAACAACAGTAAAAAAATTATGCCCAATTGTAGTCATTGTCAAATAATGGCCTGATCTGTTGACCAGTACACAGTAAAATACAAAAATTTACTCACAAAAACGTCTATCATTCAGTCATCAGTAAACAAGAAGATGTAGTCATACTGGTTTCGAAAACATATCCTTGTAACCATATTGTAAAATCTTGCTTCTATTAGCTAGGAATTCAGATAATAAATTATGTATTTCAGACAAAACGAATGTCGTTAATTAAGAAAAAACAAGACATCTCAGAAGATCCAAATAAGACCACCAGCCCAGACCTGACCAAGTTTTGGTGGAAGATTGAGACAGACACTAAATATCCAAGCAAAGAAATAGCTAGAGATGTATGCAGCCACTGCTATACACAGATAATCTATATACGAAGAACTCCGGTTGAAATGTGGGCAATCAACTGTGCTTGGAGAAATGCACACCTTTTCCAACAAAAAGGTGACCAAAATTATGCCTGACTGTAATCATCAAATAATAACCTGATCTGTAGATCCGTACACAGTAAAATGGCGGGAGTCGTCCGAATTGTCAAAAATCTTCGTGCGTTTTTTTTTTTTGTGGGTCGGGGATTCATGAAATACGAGCTCGAAACAAGAAAAAGCGCTTTTGTTGTTAATTCAGAACAAGATCACACAAGACGTCTAATATAAGATGTAGAATAACAGATTATATACCTAAATATAAGGATTTTTCAGAGTTAGGAACTTTTTCACTCGTCTAAAATTCATACACATATACAAAAAGCAAATCCCATAAATCATCAATTCGTTTGATTTCATGGTAACGAATTTGGACAACTTCGTCATCATTCAGCAGAAAAGTAGAGTTCAAGTATTTGTGCAAATGGTCTTTTCTTATATCGTTGGTTGCTTTGAAAACCATGACCAATGGATTTCTGTCATTGTGAATACCAGCGATGCTCTGAGAGAGTTCATTATTTAATAATTTTGAAGATGTGTCATAACTACCACGCTGTTGGAAACAAGGTAAAGGACTTATCTAGGATTTGAAGACGGTTTATTTTGTCACCGTCTTGGGTTGGAATCGGAAATATATAAAAAGAGTAGTGCATCTTTTATTCGTATTCAGTTGCGAAGATGGCTATCCCGATCAAAGTTTTAAAGTGAGGAATGCATCCTATTTTGCTCATATTCCAGAAGACTTGAAGGAAGCAGCTGATATCTGTAGAAAATGACGTCTTATCAGATCAAAAATACTCAAGCCATCAACATTACATAGGAATCAAATACTGCTTTCCTCACAGAAGTCACGGTATCTCCCTCTCATGACAGGAACATTCTAAGTGAAGAAAGCGATTTATTAAAACAAAATGTCTAAGAATCGAAGACGGAATGTCAATCTGTATAATGAACGCAATCTACACTTCACGCATAACAAGGAGATGAACTTAGAAAATTAACCTAAATCAAAAAAATCGACAGAAATAATAAACTAGGGGAGGAAAGATACATAAATCATGTGCCAGGCGAAATAATTTTGATTCTTAAATACGTTAATTGTATGTTGATCTGAGATTAACTTTATCCATACCAACGCTTCCAGGATCTTTTATTACACAGTGGATTATTATGGGAGAGTTATCGTATCTCATGGGATATCGATTGATCGGTATGCCATCCTAGATCCCCAGATCGGCAAACGTGTCATTGTTTTGGAGGCGCAGAAAAACATGGACGATTTTTTTCTTGAGGATATCGCACTAACGTGATTCATATTCTCAATCCTAAAATCGATGACCAATTATGGCATTTCAAGTGTTTACGAGGATGGGAAAATATTTACCAAAATTTTAAAATATGCCTTGACACGAAATATATAGACTTATTGGAAATCTACAGTTCGCTCTTTATCTCAGAGAAATGCTGCCTCAGGATGGAAAGATGTAAAAAGGAAGTTGTGGATTATTTATTCGAATCCAGTAACGAAGAGATCACTTTCTTTAAAGGCATATCAACCACAGTGGGCCATTTAATGTTGGCAAAATTTGATAGATTCGTAGCGATTGTTTGGAAATTTTTTTCTTTAAACAATTTTTCTAAAATTCTCTATTTAACCCATAGATATGACCCCAACAGGTACTACCACTCCGGGCCAGAGTGGACATGCGGATGGCATGGTGAACATTATCAATGCACAAAATACTGTCACAAGTCTTGGTGATGAATGGGTGCTCCACATTCAGAGAGCTCCAGAACTGGAACCTTACAATCAGATAAAGTTTAACGTAATTCCCAGGACATAAAAACCCTCAGCCACGCCTTCTAGCACATAAGGATTAAATTTTGCCATAATAGCTATAGAGAGATCTATCTTACTGGAGCTACGTGTTAACATGACCAGCCGATTGATAGGGTGGGGGTCTCTCCGATCCCTATCTAGCCTAAGTAAGGCTAGAAGTCGGGTGTTGCATGTCATGGACTGCTCATCCACCAGGATTCCGTCCATATGCATCACAGTCAACAGGTGCCCCGTAGGGAGTCTTAACCCTCTACATAAGTATTCTAGAGCACTAGACTACAGGACGGTTGTAAACTATCCTTGTTTCTAGTAGCTAGAAAGGTCAGATTCGTCCGAGTGCTAGGACGAGAAAGACGTACGGCGTCTGTCGTTCAAATTGCCAAAATCCCAGTATGTTTTGTTGGTCTGGGATTCATGAAAATAAATTATGTGTTCCAAACAAAAAGAAAGTCTGTCGTTAATTAAGAATAAAATAACATGACATCTCGGAGAAGATCTAGAATAAGAACAGATCCAAATAAGACCACCAGACCAGACCAAGTTTTGGTGGAGGATCAAGACAAACTAAATATCACCAGTTTCACACAAAAACAGGGTAGGAAAGCTATATAAAGCATATGCCAGACGAAATCAATGATTCTTCTAAAATACGTTAATGGTTTGGATAGAGTTAATCTCGGATCAACATGCAAATGCTTCCGAAATCTTTTATTACACAGTGGATTATTATGGGAGAGTTATCGTATCTCATGGGATATCGAATGATCGATATGCCGTCCTAGATCCCCAGATCTGCAAACTTGTCATGGTTTTGGACGCGCAGAAAAATATGGACGATTTTTGTCTTGAGGATATCGCACAAACACGATTCATATTTTCAATCCTAAAATCGATGACCAATTCTGGCATTTCAACTGTTGGCTTAGACGCGAAATACTTGTTTTGGTTTTTGTTGGTTTGGGATTCATGAAAATGAATTGTGTTCAAACAAAGAACGTCTTTGTCGTTAAGAACAAAAGACAAGACAACTCAGATAAGATCTAGAACAGATCCAGATAAGGCCACCAGCCCAAGCTTCGATGGAAGATAGAAACAAATTAAGGATCCATGTAAAATAGTAAGAATACCTGTATGAAGCATCGGGACAGGTATTATCTATATACAATGAAATATGGTGTACAATATATTAACAGGCAGGCCTTGAAAAACTTATCGCTGAGGTTTCACATTTATTTCTATAAAAAGAAAATACAGAAAGATTTAATTGTCTCAAACACTAATAATTTTATACTAAAAATCGGACAATTTCTGACATTTCCTACGTTGATAGAATTGTTTGAAAAAATTGACAAAAAATTAAGTAAACCCGCAATACCAGGCCATGGCATTTTAATTGGAAAGCACACCGAGAATTTTGCAATTCCATGCGAATGGAGATTTCTATGCGTTATAATTCTCGACTCATGTCTTTTTAGGAGTAGAATGGTGAAAACAGAGACAAATAGTTGGAGCATTTGGTTAGACATCTAAGTATCTTGATAAAAATAAACCAACACTTTTTCAAACATGAAATGCGATTCATGCTGGAGTCACAATCCAACACTCGGATGGGTTACTCTTTGACACTTTATTGGCGAATACGTTAAAATACGTTAATGGTATGGATAGATTTAATCTCAGATCAACATGCAAACGCTTCCGAAATCTTTTATTACACAATGGGTATTATGGGAGAATTATCGTATCTCAGGGGATATTGATTGATTGATCGGTATGCCGTCCTATCTCCCAGATCGCCGGTCTAACCTAAGTAAGGCTAGATGTGGGGTGTTGCATGTCATGAACTGCTAATCCACAAGGATCACTGCTAACAGGCGCCCCGTAGGGGTCTTAACCCTCTACAGAAGTATTCTACAGCCCAGCGGATAGGGGGGTTATAAAATCTTATTTCAAGTAGCTAGAAAATCAGATTCTTTAACATCGCCTTCTGTGAATAAGATAATCTCGGATCAACATGCAAACGCTTTCGAAATCTTTTATTACACACTGGATTATTATGGGAGAGTTATCGTATCTCATGGGATATCTATTGATCGGTATGACGTCCTTGCTCCCCAGATCGGCAAACTTATTGTTTTGGAGGCGCAGAAAAACGTGGACGATTTTTGTCTTTAGTATATCGCACAAATATGATTCATATTCTCAATTCCAAAAACGATGACCAATTCCAGCATTTCAATTGTTGACGGGGAAGGGAAAATCTTCACCAACATTCTGAAATATGCCTTGACACGAAATATATAGACTTAGTGGAAATCTTCTGTATGCTCTTTATTTCAGAGAAATGCATACCATGTCTAATAACAGTAAAAAATTATGCCCGATTGTAGTCATCGTCAAATAATGGCCTGATCCGTAGACCCATACACAGTAAAATGGAAAGGTCCGTGCCAGAAACGGCTGTCATGCGGTCATCAGTGTATTGGAAGATGTGGTTATACTGGTATCAGGATTTAGTGTGGGATTGAGATTCCCAAATCATCTTTGAAAGCATATTCTAAAATCCTGTTACTAGTAGCTAGAAAAGTCAGATTTGACTTAATGCTGGGACGAGAAAGACGTATGGCCGGAGTCGTCCTATACGAGCCCGAAACAAAATTAAAAAATGCAAGAACAAGATAATACAAGGCGCGTATTGGAAGAAAATACTACGCACCTGTTTATCTAGCATCAGAAAATTTCAAAGACGACTATTTTTCTGCTGCCTCGGGATTTGAAAGATGTAAAAAGGATGTAGGGGATCCTTTGTTCGAATCCAGTAAGGAAGAGATCACTCAAGTTTTTTTAACGTCATATCAACCACAGTGGGCCATTTAATGTTGATATAACTTCTATCGTGCGGTCATCGTTTCGTGGGAAGATTTGGTTATACTGATATCAAGATTAAGTGTACGGTTGAAATTTCCATAACATATCCTTGCAAACATACTACAAAATCACCGGGTTTCCAGCAAGTTGATATCTGTCCAGAAGCCTGCACTAAACGCTTAGACTGTGGACATCAATGTAGTGGTACTTGTGGTGAGTGTTCTAATCGACGCATCCATTCAACTTGCTCTCACGGTTGTCAGAGACTGTTAATCTGTGGCCAGCAGTGCGTGGGCACTCAGTGCGATGTATGTTCACCTTGTCGGAAACGTTTTGAAAACAGATGTTTTCAAGCTAAATGTCCCAAGTTATGTGGGGAGTTGTGCGTGCCTTGCATTGAGCCATGCGAATGGCGTTGTGAACATTATCAATGCACAAAATACTGTCAACTCTTGTGATCATCCCAGATGTGACTGGCCATGTTTGCAGTGTCTGCCCTGTAGACAGCCATGTGTTGGCTTGTGTGGGGAATGTGTTCACGTTTGTGTCGCCTGTGTGACCATAAAGAACTGACAAATCTTTTTCGGCACAGGGGATGCACGCTTTTTAGAACTGGGGGATTGTGGACATATCTTTGAAGCATCTGGCCTCGATGAATGGAGGTCTCGAGAAACCGATGGCAAAATCCAGTTGAAAGCTTGTCCAAAATGCGAAAGAAAGGAAGTATGTCCACACTCGATAATAAGCCAGTAGAACAACTCACATGCCTAGGTAGTAATATCTCATTCACAGAAGGCGATGTTAATGCATGCATAGGGAAGGAATGGTCTGCTATAAACAGATTGTCATACAAAGTGTCGTTAATTAAGAACAAAACAACATGACATCTCGGAGAAGATCTAGAATAAGAACAGATCCAAATAAGACCACCAGACCAGACCAAGTTTTGGTGGAGGATTGAGACAAACTAAATATCACCAGTTTCACACAAAAACAAAAACAGGGTAGGAAAGCTATATAAAGCCAGACGAAATCATGATGATTTCTTCTAAAATATGTTAATGGTTTGGATAGAGTTAATCTCAGACCAACATGCAAATGCTTCCGAAATATTTTATTACACAGTGGATTATTATGGGAGAGTTATCGTATCTCATGGGATATCGAATGATCGATATGCCGTCCTAGATCCCCAGATCTGCAAACTTGTCATGGTTTTGGAGGCGCAGAAAAATATGGACGATTTTTGTCTTGAGGATATCGCACCAACACGATTCATATTCTCAATCCTAAAATCGATGACCAATTCTGGCATTTCAACTGTTGGCTTAGAAGCGAAATACTTGTTTTGGTTTTTGTTGGTTTGGGATTCATGAAAATGAATTGTGTTCAAACAAAGAAAGTCTTTGTCGTTAAGAACAAAAGACAAGACAACTCGGATAAGATCTAGAACAGATCCAGATAAGGCCACCAGCCCAAGCTTCGATGGAAGATAGAAACAAATTAAGGATCCATGTAAAATAGTAAGAATACCTGTATGAAGCCTCGGGGACACAGGTATTATCTATATACAATGAAATATGGGTACAATATATTAACTGACAGGCCTTGAAAAACTTATCGCTGAGGTTTCACATTTATTTCTATAAAAAGAAAATACAGAAAGATTCAATTGTCTCGAACACTAATAATTTTATACTAAAAATCGGACAATTTCTGACATTTCCTACGTTGATAGAATTTTGAAAAACGTAGACAAAAATTAAGTAAACCCGTAATACCCGGCTATGGCATTTTAATTGGAAAGCACACTGAGAATTTTGCAATTCCATGCGAAGGGAGATTTCTATGCGTTATACTTCTCGACTCGTGTCTTTTTAGGAGTAGAATGGTGAGAACAAACAAATAGCTGGAGCATATGGTTGGACATCTAAGTATCTTGACAAAAATAAACCAACACTTTTTCAAACATGAAATGCGATTCATGCTGGAGTCACAATCCAACACACGGGTGGGTTATTCTTTGACACTTTATTGCCGAATTCATCCAAACCAAAGATCTTAAGAAATGCATCAGATTTCAGTCATACTCAGGAAGATGGTTTTTTTGTCTGGGATTAAGGAAAAGAAATTATGCGTCCCAAATAAAAAAGGTTCTTGTTAATTAAGAACAAAATAACAAGACATCTCATGTAGAAAATGGCATCTTATCAGGTCAAAAAAATGAACGAATCAAAATATTCATCCCTTCTACATATTACACAGGAATCAAACACTGCTTTCATCGCAGAAGAAACGGTATCTCCCTTTCATGGCAGGAAAATTCTAAGTGAAGAAAGCGATTTATTAATGAAAACAAAATGTCTAAGAATCGAAGACGGAATGTCAATATGTATAATGAACGCCATCTACGCTTCAGGCATAACAAGTAGATGAACTTAGAAAATTAAAAATCAAAAATCGACAGAAATAATAAACTAGGGGAGGAAAGATACATAAGTCATATGCCAGATGAAATAATTTTGATTCTTCTCAAATACGTTAATGGTATGGATAAAGTTCATCTCGGATCAACATACAAACGCTTCCGGGATCTTTTATTACACAGTGGATTATTATGGGAGAGTTATCGTATCTCATGGGATATCGATTGATCGGTATGCCGTCCTAGATCCCCAGATCGGCAAACGTATCATTGTTTTGGAGGCGCAGAAAAACATGGACGATTTTTTTCTTGAGGATATCGCACTAACATGATTCATATTCTCAATCCTAAAATCGATGACCAATTATGGCATTTCAAGTGTTGACGAGGATGGGAAAATATTTACCAAAATTTTAAAATATGCCTCGACACGAAATATATAGACTTATTGGAAATCTACAGTTCGCTCTTTATCTCAGAAATGCTGCCTCAGGATGGAAAGATGTAAAAAGGAAGTTGTGGATAATTTTTCGAATCCAGTAAGGAAGTGATCACTTTCTTTAAAGGCATATCAACCACAGTGGGCCATTTAATGTTGGCAAAATTTGATAGATTCGTAGCGATTGTTTGGAAATTTTTTTCTTTAAACAATTTTTTTCTAAAATTCACTATTTAACCCATAGATAGGACCCTAACAGGTACTACCATTCCGGCCAGAGTGGACATGCGGATGGCATGGTGGACATTATCAATGCACAAAATACTGTCACAAGTCTTGTTGATGAATGGGTGCTCCACATTCCAGAGAGCTCCAGAACTGGAAACTTACAATCAGATAAAGTTTAACGTAATTCCCAGGACATGAAAATCCTCAGCCCCCGCCTTCTAGCACATAAGGATGAGTGTGCCATAATAGCTATAGAGACAGATCTATCTTATTGAAGCGACGTGTTAACATGACCAGCCGATTGATAGGGGATCCGAGAGACTCCCACCCTATCTAGCCTAAGTTAGGCTAGAAGTGGGGTGTTGCAGATCATGGACTGCTCATCCACCAAGATTTCGTTAATAAGCATCACAACCAACAGGTGCCCCGTAGGGAGTTTAATCCTCGACAGAAGTATTCTAGAGCACTAGACAAGAGGACGGTTGTAAAATCTTGTTTCTAGTAGCTAGAAAAGTCAGATTCGTCAGGGTGCTGGAACGAGAAAGACGTACGGCGTCTGTCGTTCAAATTGCCAAAATCCCAGCATGTCTTGTTGGTCTGGGATTCCTGAAAATAAATTATGTGTTCCAAACAAACAGAAGGTCTGTCGTTAATTAAGAATAAAATAACATCTCAGAGAAGACCTAGAATAAGAACAGATCCAAATAAGACCACCAGACCAGACCAAGTTTTGGTGGAGGATTGAGACAAACTAAATATCACCCGTTTCACACAACAAAAAACAGGGTAGGAAAGCTATATAAAGCACATGCCAGACGAAATCATGATTTCTTCTAAAATACGTTAATGGTTTGGATAGAGTTAATATCGGATCAACATGCAAATGCTTCCGAAATCTTTTATTACACAGTGGATTATTATGGGATAATTATCGTATCTCATGGGATATCGATTGATCGGTATCCCGTCCTAGATCCCCAGATCGGCAAACATTGTTTTGGACGCGCAGAAAAATATGGACGATTTTTGTCTTGAGGATATCGCACGAGCATGATTCATATTCTCAATCCTAAAATATATATTACCAATTATGGCATTTCAACTGTTGGCTTAGAAGCGAAATACTGCTTTTAGTTTTTGTTGGTCTGGGATTCATGAAAATTAATAGTGTTCCAAATAAAGAAAGTCTGTCGTTAATTAAGAACAAAAGACAAGACAACTCAGATAAGATCTAGAACAACAGATCCAGATAAGGCCACCAGCCCAAGCTTCGATGGAAGATAGAAACAAATTAAGGATCCATGTAAAATACTAAGTATACCTGTATGAAGCCTCGGGGACACAGGTATTATCTATATACAATGAAATATGGTGTACGATATATTAACAGGCAGGCCTTGAAAAACTTCTCGCTGAAGTTTCACATTTATTTCTATAAAAAGAAAATACAGAAAGATTCAATTGTCTCGAACACTAACACTTTTATACTAAAAATCGGACAATTTCTGACATTTCCTACGTTGATAGAATTGTTTGAAAAACGTAGACAAAAATTAAGTAAAACCGCAATACCAGGCCATGGCATTTTAATTGGAAAGCACACCGAGAATTTTGCAATTCCATGCGAGGGGAGATTTCTATGCGTTATACTTCTCGACTCATGTCTTTTTAGGAGTAGAATGGCGAAAACAGAGACAAATAGCTGGAGCATTTGGTTGGACATCTAAGTATCTTGACAAAAATAAACCAACACTTTTTCAAACATGAAATGGGATTCATGCTGGAGTCACAATTCAACACTCAGATGGGTTACTCTTTGACACTTTATTGCCGAATTCAACCAAATCAAAGATCTTAAGAAATGCATCAGATTTCAGTCATACTCATGAAGATGGGTTTTTTTTGTCTGGGATTAAGGAAAAGAAATTATGCGTCCCAAATAAAAAAAAAGTCCTTTTCGTTAATTAAGTACAAAATAACACAAGACATCTCATGTAGAAAATGGCGTCTTATCAAGTCAAAAAATGAACGAACCAAAATATTCATCCCATCAACATAATACAGGAATCAAACACTGCTTTCCTCACAGAAGTCACGGTATCTCCCTCTCATGGCATGAAAATTCTAAGTGAAGAAAGCGATTTATTAATGAAAACAAAATGTCTAAGAATTGAAGACGAAATGTCAATATGTATAATAAACGCCATCTACGCTTCACGCGTAACAAGATGAACTTTGAAATACAAATGTTAGAAAATTAACCAAAATAAAAATGGACAGGACAACATCTGTTTCACAGAGAAATGAGAATAAACTCGGGCAAGAAAGATACATAAATCATATGCCTGACGAAATAATGATTCTTCTAAAATACGTTAATGGTATGGATAGAGTTAATCTCAGATAAACATGCAAACGCTTCCGAAATCTTTTATTACACACTGGATTATTATGGGAGAATTATCGTATCTCATGGGATATCGATAGGGCGGTTATAAAATCTTATTTCTAGTAGATAGAAAATCAGATTCGTCCGAGTGTTAGGACGAGAAAGACGTACGGCGACTGTCGTCCCAATAGCCAAAATCTCAGCGTGTTTTGTTTTTTGATGGTCTGGGATTCATGAAAATAAATGACATCTCAAAGAAGATCGAGAATAAGAACAGATCCAAATAAGACCACCACCCTAGACCTGCCCAAGATTCAATGGAAGATTGAGACAATAACTAAATATCACCCGTTTCACACAGAAATGAGAATAAACTACCAGGAAAAAAAAGATTCATAAATCATATGCCAGACGAAATAATTTTGATTCTTCTAAAATACGTTAATGGTATGGATATAGTTAATCTCAGATCAATATGCAAACGCTTCCGAAATCTTTTATTACACGGTAGATTATCAGGGGGAGAGTTATCGTATCTCATGGGATATCGATTGATCGGTATGCCGTCCTAGCTCCCCAGATCGGCAAACCTATTGTTTTGGAGGCGCAGAGAAACATGGACGATTTGTCTTGAGGATATTGCATGAACACGATTCATATTCTCAATTCAAAAACGATGACCAATTCCGGCATTTAAACTGTTGGCTGAGAAACGACAATCTTTAGCAAAAGTTTGAAATATGCCTCGACACGAAATATAGACTCAATGGAAATCTTCTGTACGCTCTTTATTTCAGAGAAATGCATACCTTGCCCAAAAAGTCAAATTATGCCCGATTGTAGTCATCGTCAAATAATGGCCTGATCTGTTGACCAGTACACAGTAAAATACAAAAGATTTACTCACAAAAACGTCTATCATTCAGTCATTAGTAAACAGGAAGATGTAGTCATACTAGTTTCGAAAACATATCCTTGTAACCATATTGTAAAATCTATTAGCTAGGAATTCAGATTCGGCCGAGTGCTTCGACGAGTATGACGTCTCGTCTCGAATATCCATAATCTTCCTTATTTTTTGTTGGTCTAGGATTCATGAAAATAAATTATGTATTCCAGACAAAAAGAAAGTGTCATTAATTAGGAAAAAACACAAGACATCTCAGAAGATCTAGAATAACAGATCCAAATAAGACCACCAGCCCAGACCTGACCAAGTTTTGGTGGAAGATCGAGACAGACTAAATATCCAAGCAAAGAAATAAGTAGAGCTGTATGCAGCCACTGCTATACACAGATAATCTATATACGAAGAACTCCGGTTGAAATGTGGGCAATCAACTATGCTCGGAGAATTGCACACCTTTCCCAGAAAATTTTAGAAAATTAACCAAAATGGACAGGTCAACACCCATTTCACACAGAAATGAAAATAAACTAGAAGAAGAAGGCTACATAAATCATATGCCTGACGAAATAATGATTCTACTAAAATACTTAAATTTCGGATCAACATGCAGACGCTTCAGAGATCTTTTATTACACAGTGGATTATTATGGGAGAGTTATCGTATCTCATGGGATATCGATTGATCGGCATGCCGTCCTAGCTCCCCAGATCGGCAAACATTGTTTTGGACGTGCAGAAAAAGATGCACGATTTTTGTCTTCAGAATATCGCACGAACACGATTCATATTCTCAATTCCAAAATCGAAAACCAATTCAGTCATTTCAACTGTTGGTTAAGAAACGACAATATTTATCAAAATTATGTAATATGCCTCGACACGAAATACATAGAATTATTGGAAATCTTCTGTACGCTCTTTATTTCAGAAATGCATACCTTGCAACATAGTAAAAAATTATGCCCAATTGTAGTCATCGTCAAATAATGGCCTGATCCGTAGACCCATACACAGTAAAATGGAAGGGTCCCTACCAGAAACGGCTGTCATGCGGTCATCAGTGTATTGAAAGATGTGGTTATACTGGTATCAGGATTTAGTGTGGGATTGAGATTCCCAAATCATCCTTGAAACAAATTTGTACAATTCTGTTATCAGTAGCTAGGAAAGTCAGATTTGACTTAATGCTGGGACGAGAAAGACGTATGGCCGGAGTCGTCCTATACGAGCCCGAAACAAAATTAAAAAATGCAAGAACAAGATAATACAAGGCGCGTATTGGAAGAAAATACTACGCACCTGTTTATCTAACATCAGAAAATTTCAGAGACGTCTATTTTTCTGCTGTCTCGGGATTTGAAAGATGTAAAAAGGATGTAGGGGATCCTTTGTTCGAATCCGGTAAGAAAGAGATCACTCAAGTTTTTTTAACTTGATATCAACCACAGTGGTCCATTTAATGTTGATATAACTTCTATCGAGCTGTCATCGTTTCGTAGGAAGATGTGGTTATACTGATATCAAGATTAAGTGTACGGTTGAAATTTCCATAACATATCCTTGCAAACATTACAAAATCACCGGGTTTCCAGCAAGTTGATATCTGTCCAGAAGGCTGTACTAAACGCTTAGACTGTGGACATCAATGTAGTGGTACTTGTGAATGTTCTAATCGATGCATCCATTCAACTTGCTCTCACGGTTATCAGAGACTGTTAATCTGTGGCCACCAGTGCGTGAGCACTCAGTGCGATGTATGTTCCCATTGTTGGAAACCACGGTTGTCCATTTAATGTTGCCAATCTTAAAAGATTCGTAGCAATAGTTTGGAATTTTTTCTCTTTAAAGAATTTTTCTAAAATTTTCCATTTAACCCATAACAGGTAGTACCACTCCGGGACAGAGTGGACATGGAAGCAATAGTGGTGAGGGAGTGCCCCACATTCCAGAGAGCTTCAGAACTGTAACCTCACAATCAGATAGGGTTTAACGTAATTTCCAGGACATGAAAACCCTGAGCACCCACCTTCTAGCACATGATAAAAGGATTAGGGCTTGCCATAATAGTTATAGAGACGGATCAATCTTATAGGGGCTAGGTGGTGACATTTCCAGCCGACTGACCGGGAGGGCTTTCCGATCGCCTGTCTAGCCTAAGTCAGTCTCTAAGTGGGGTGTTGCATGTCATGGACTGCTAATCCACAAGGATACCGCCCATAAGCATCACGGCCAACAGGTGCCCCGTAGGGGGTATTAACCCTCTACTGAAGTATTTTACAGTCCCAGCCGTCAGGGCGGTTGTAAAATGTTTCTAGTAGCTATAAAAGTCAGATTCGTTTGAGTGCTAGGATAGGAAAGACGAACGGCGTCTTTCGTCCCAATAGCCAAAATCTCAGCGTGTTTTGTTTTTTTGTTTGTCTGGGATTCATGAAAATAAATGACATCTCAGAAGATCTACAATAAGAACAGATCCAAATAAGACCACCAGCCTAGACCTGCCCAAGATTCAATGGAAGATTGACACAAAAACTAAATATCACCTGTTTCACACAGAAATGAGAATAAACTACCGGGAATAAAGTTACATAAATCATATGCCAGACGAAATAATTTTGATTCTTCTAATATACGTTAATGGTATGGATATAGTTAATCTCAGATCAACATGTAAACGCTTCCGAAATCTTTTATTACACAGTGGATTATCAGGGGGAGAGTTATCGTATCTCATGGGATATCGATTGATCGGTATGCAGTCCTAGCTTCCCAGATCGGCAAACGTATTGTTTTGGAGGTGCAAAAAAAACATTGACGATTTTTTGTCTTGAGGATATCGCACGAGCATAATTCATATTCTCAATTCCAAAACGATGACTAATTCCGGCATTTCAACTGTTGGCTGAGAAACGACAATCTTCAAAATTATTTAATATGCCTCGATACGAAATATATAGACTTATTGGAAATCTTCTGTACGCTCTTTATTTAAGAGTAATGCATACCTTGCCCAACAACAGTAAAAAATTATGCCCAATTGTAGTCATTGTCTAATAATGGCCTAATCTGTTGACCAGTACACAGTAAAATACAAAAAATTTACTGACAAAAACGTCTATCATTCAGTCATCAGTAAACCGGAAGATGTAGTCATACTGGTTTCGAAAACATCCTTTTAACCATATTGTAAAATCTTGCTTCTATTAGCTAGGAATTCAGATTCGGCCGAGTGCTTCGACGAGTATGACGTCTCTCGTCTCGAATATCCATAATCTTCCTTATTTTTTGTTGGTCTGGGATTCATGAAAATAAATTATGTATTTCAGACAAAAAGAAAGTCGGTCGTTAATTCAGAAAAAACAAGACATCTCAGAAGATCCAAAATAACAGATCCAAATAAGACCATCAGCCCAGACCTGACCAAGTTTTGCTGGAAGATTGAGACAGACACTAAATATCCAAGCAAGGAAATAGCTAGAGATGTATGCTGCCACTGCTATATACACAGATATAATCTATATACGAAGAACTCCGGTTGAAATGTGGGCAATCAACAGTGCTCGGGCAAATGCACACCTTTCCCAACAAAAGGTGACCAAAATTATGCCTGACTGTAATCATCAAATAATAACCTGATCTGTAGATCCGTACACAGTAAAATGGCAAAGTCCTCACCAGAAACGTCTATAATGCGGTCATCAGTGTAGAGGAACAAGTGGTCATAGCGGTATTAGGATTCAGTGTGGGGTTGAGGTTTACAAACAAAATTGTAACCATGGTGTAATATCTCCTTGTTTATAGTAGCGAGGAAAGTCACATTCAGCTGATAGCTGGGACGAGTAAGACGTATGGCGGGATAAATTTTTAAAGAGAAAGACCAATATGGAAATTTTAAACCTATGCCGATAAATTTTTCTCCCGTTGAAAGCGAATTCTGGCTTGCTTGTAAGTACAGTACTGAAGAGGGAAAATTTGAATTAGGATTTCCAGCCAAGTTTTACAAGTTCCACGTGTGTGGACTGTAAGTAAGTACTCTAATAGTCTTTTTAATGTTTTTTTAAATTTAAAATTATTTGTATGGGAAAAGAGGTCATACCGGTGATTTCAGGTTTACAAACATATCCTTGTAACTATATTGTAATATCTCCTCGTTTCTAGTAGCGAGGAAAGTTACATTCGGTTGATTGCTGGGACGAGTAAGACGTATGGCGGGAGTCGTCCGAATTGTCAAGTTTTTTGTTGGTCGTTTTTTTTGTTTTGTTTTACGGCATATCAACCTCGGTGGGTCATTTAATGCCGATAAAGTTTTGAAATAAATCAATTCTTAATGGAGAATACAATATTTTTATAAATACATTTTTCTATTTAACCCATAGATGGGACCCTAACAGGTACTACCACTCCGGGTCAGAGTGGACCAGGGAGCAATGGTGATGAAGGGGTGCTCCACATTCCCCAAACCTCCAAAACTGGAACCTCACCATCAGATAGAGTTTAACGTCATTCCCAAGACATATAGAGCCGCAGCCACCGCCTTCTAGCACCCATATAATAAAAAGGGGTTGGGGCTTGCCATAAGGGCAATAGGGTTGGAAAAATCATATAGGTGCTAGGGCTTGACGTGACCAGCCGATTGATCGGAGGGGTTTGTGGGTCGTGGATTCGTGAAATACGAGCTCGAAACAAAAATAGAGCCTTGTCGTTAGTTCAGAACAAGATAACACAAGACGTCCAAAATAAGACCTAGAATAACAGAAGATCCAGATAAAGTCACCAGACTCTGGTGGGTTACTCTTTGCAGCCAAAGTCATCCAGATCAAAGTTTTAAAGTGAGGCTTGATCCGTATGCAGTAAAATTTAAAAATCCCTGCCAGAAACGTCTTTCATGTGGTCATGGAAGTGTATGGGAAGATACGGATATACTGGTATCAGGATTTGGTCTTGGACTAAGACACCCAAATCCTTTAATCATTGTGTAAAATCTCGTTTCAAGTAGCTAGGAAAGTCATATTCGGCTGAGTGCTTGGACGAGTAAGACGTATGTCGACCGTTATCTCGATCTTTGTTTTTATTTTTTGGGGGGTGGGGGGTCTGGGATTCCTGAAAATAAAATACGAGCTTCAAACACAATACAAGATGTTCAAGATGCGATTTAGAATAACAAAAGAACCATATAATATCATCAGCCCAGAGATACACAGATCCAGCCCAACCTAAGATGGAAGAGTTATCTTCTGTTTCTTCTATCCAAGCAAATAAATAAGTATACCTTTATGAAGCCACAGGTATAGAAGGTATACTTGGACATGGTATTTTAATTGGAAAGCTAGCGGACGATTTTGTCATTGCCTGCGAAGGGAGATTTCTATGCGTTATAATTCTTAACACATGTCTTTATGAAGAGAAAGGTGAAAACAGACAAATAGCTGGAGCCTATGGTTGGACATCAAAAATATGTTGACAAAAATTAACTCTTAATTTTTACAATGAAATGCAATTCTTGAAATCAGATTTACACGAACTCGATTCTTACTGGAGTCACAACCCCAGATTCTGGTGGGTTACTCTTTGCAGACAAAGTCATCCAGATCAAAGTTTTAAAGTGAGGAATGCATCCGATTTTGTCCATCCTCCTGAAGGAGTTCGTCTGTGTGCAACCCAGTTTAAATGTGGGCTATCAGCTGTGCTCGGAGAAATGAATGCCTTGTGAAACAATGGTAAAAAAATTATGTCAGATTATAATTATCGTCAAATAATGGCCTAGTCCGTTGACCCGTACACAGTAAAAAAGGAAAGGTGCCGGCTGTCATGCGGTTATCAGTGATGTGGTCATATTGGTATAAGGATTGGTATAAGGATTCAGTGTAGGATAGCGAAACCAAAACTTAATTTTTTCAATAATGAAATTCTTGACATCCAGATCAAACATCTAAAGTAAGGTATGCATCAGATTTCACTCATTCTCATGAAGGTGCTTTTTTGTTGGTCTGGGATTAAGGAAAATAAATTGCGTGTTAAAAAAAAAAAAAAAGTCTCGTTAATTAAGAACAAAATAACTCAAGACTTCTCACATGTAGAAAATGGTGTCTTATCAGGTCAAGAAAGGAACCAACAAAAATATTCATCCTATCAACATAATACACAGGAATCAAACACTGCTTTCCTCACAGAAGAAACGGTATCTCTAAACATGTGCAATTTATGGCTTGCTCCGTAGACCCAAACACAGTAAAGTGTGAAAACACATGTGAGAAACTTCTTTTGTGCGGTCATCGTTTCGTGGGAAGATGTGGTTATACTGATACCAAGATTAAGTGAACGGTTGAAATTTCCATAACATATCCTTGCAAACATTACAAAATCACCTTGTTTCCAGCAAGTTGATATCTGTCCAGAAGCCTGTACTAAACGCTTAGACTGTGGACATCAATGTAGTGGTACTTGTGGTGAGTGTTCTAATCGACTCATCCATTCAACTTGCGCGCACAGTTGTCAGAGACTGTTAAATCTGTGGCCACCAGTGCGTGAGCACTCAGTGCGATGTATGTTCACCTTGTCGGAAACGTTGTGAAAACAGATGTTTTCAAGCTAAATGTCCCAAGTTATGTGGGGAGTTGTGCGTGCCTTGCATAGAGCCATGCGAATGGCGTTGTGAACATTATCAATGCACAAAATACTGTCACAAGTCTTGTGATCGTCCCAGATGTGACTGGCCATGTTTGCAGTGTCTGCCCTGTAGACACCCATGTGTTGGCTTGTGTGGGGAGAAGTGTTCACGTTTGTGTCGCCTGTGTGACCATAAAGAACTGACAAATCTTTTTCGGCACAGGGGATGCACGCTTTCTAGAACTGGGGGATTGTGGACATCTTTGAAGCATCTGGCCTCGATGAATGGAGGTCTCGAGAAACCGATGGCAAAATCCAGTTGAAAGCTTCTCCAAAATGCAAAAGAAAGGAAGTATGTCCACACTCGATAATAAGCCAGTAGAACAACTCACATGCCTAGGTAGTAATATCTCATTCACAGAAGGCGATGTTAATGCATGCATAGGGAAGGAATGGTCTGCTATAAACAGATTGTCATATGAAAATCCGATCTCAATGACGAGTTAAAGCGACGATTCTTCCAAGTCGTTGTTGTATCAGTGCTACTGTATGGCTGCACCACTTGAACGTTAACTCAGCGCCTGGAGAATAAACTAGATGCGAGCTGAAATCCTGACAATTTTTATCAAGCCAACTTGGACTATCAGTTCCATGAATTTTAAATGTTACCAGCCCATTGATAGTGTGGGGTTCTCTCCGATGCCCTATCTAGCCTAAGTAAGGCTAGAAGTGGGGTGTTGCATGTCATGGACTGCTCATCTACCAGGATTCCGTCCATATGCATCACAGTCAACAGGTGCCCCGTAGGGAGTCTTAACCCTCTACATAAGTATTCTAGAGCACTAGACTACAGGACGGTTGTAAACTATCCTTGTTTCTAGTAGCTAGAAACGTCAGATTCGTCCGAGTGCTAGGACGAGAAAGACGTACGGCGACTGTCGTCCCAATAGACAAAATCTCAGCGTGTTTTGTTTTTTTGATGGTCTGGAATTAATGAAAATAAATTATGTGTTCCAAACAAAAAGAAAGTCTTTGTCGTTAATTAAGAACAAAATAACACAAGACATCTCAGAGAAGATCTAGAATAAGAACAGATCCAAATAAGCCCCAGACCTGCCCAAGTTTTGGTGGAAAATTGGGACAAACTAAATATCACCTGTTTCACACATGATATGTGTGAAATGAGAATAAACTAGGGGAGGAGAGCTATATAAAGCACATGCCAGACGAAGTTATGATGATTCTAAAAATTGAAATTTGAAGCTCCACGCACTTTTCCTCCTCCCCCTCCAATGAATATACAAGAATATGCTGCGCTATTTCAATTCACTTTCAGCTTTTAAAGAGAAAGACCAATATGGAAATTTTAAGCCTATGCCGATAAATTTTTCTCACGTTGAAAGCGAATTCTGGCTTGCTTGTAAGTACAGTACTGAAGAGGGAAAATTTGAATTAGGATTTCAAGCCAAATTTTACAAGTTTCACGTGTGTGGACTGGAAGTAAGTACTCTAATAGTCTTTTTAATGTTTTTTTAATTTAATTTTATTTGTAAGATTTAAAATTTTCCTTCCCTATTCCCCAAAAAACAGTTTTATTGTTTAACATTTTTTTTTTATTTGCTTCGTTTTTTAGAAAAATTACGTTTTCATGTAATTATTACCTAAAAATTTGTTTTAAACTTGCTATCCTTTCTACATATAATAATCTAGGGACTGGCATTTTTGTCGTCTGCTAGGAATTTTAAAAGTGCAATACGTTAATGGTATGGATAGAGTTAATCTCGGATCAACATGCAAACGCTTCTGCGATCTTTTATTACACAGTGGATTATTATGGGAGAGTTATCGTATCTCATGGGATATCGATTGATCGGTATGCCGTCCTAGATCCCCAGATCAGCAAACTTTTTCTTTTGGACGCGCAGAAAAACATGGACGATTTGCCTTGACATGAAATATATAGAATTATTGGAAATCCTCTATACACTCTTTATCTCAGAGAAATGCATACCATGCCCAACAACAATTAAAAAAATTATGCCATATTGTAGTCATCGTCAAATAAGTGACCGATCCGTAGACCCATACACAGTAAAATGGAAAGGTCCCTACCAGAAACGACTGTCATACGGTCATCAGTATATTGGAAGATGTGGTTATACTGTTTTAAGGATTCAGTGTGGGATTGAGGTTCCCAAATCATCCTTGAAACACATTTGTACAATCCTGTTACTAGTAGATAGGACAGTCAGATTTGTCCGAGTGCTGGGACGAGAAAGACGTATGGCCGGAGTCGTCCTATACGAGCCCGAAACAAAATTAAAAAAAAAAAAAAAAGCAAGAACAAGATAATACAAGACGTGTATTGGAAGATGTGAAAATACCACGCACCTGATTATCTAGCATCAGAAAATTTCAAAAACGTTTATTTTTCTATTGCCTCAGAATGGAAAGATGTAAAAAGGAAGTAGTGGATCATTTATTCGTATCCAGTAACGAAGTGATCACTTTTATTTTAAAGGCATATCAACCCCAGTTGTCCATTTAATATTGGCAGAATCTTGAAAGATTTGTAGCGATAGTTTGGAACTTTTTCTAAACCAATTTTCCATTTAATCCATCGATGGGACCCTAACAGGTAGTACCACTCCGGGACAGAGTGGACATGGAAGCAATAGTGATGAAGGTGTCCGCCACCTTCCAGAGAGCTCCAGAACTGGAACCTCACAATCAGATAGGGTTTAACGTAATTTCCAGGACATGAAAACCCTTAGCCCCCGCATTCTAGCACATAATAAAAGGATTAGGGCTTGCCATAGTAGCTATAGAGACGGATCAATCTTAGAGGGGCTAGGTCTTGACATGACCAACCGATTGATCAGGTGGGGGGGACTTTCCCATCGCTCGTCTAGCCTAAGTAAAGCTCTAAGTGGTGTGTTGCATGTCATGGACTGCTAATCCACAAGGATTCTGTCCATAAGCATGACGGCCAGCAAGTGCCCCGTAAGGGGGATTAACCCTCTACTGAAGTATTTTACAGTCTCAGACGACAGAGCGGTTGTAAAATCTCCATGTTTCTAGTAGCTAGAAAAGTCAGATTCGTTTGAGTGCTAGGATAGGAAAGACGTACGGCGTCTTTCGTCCCAATAGCCAAAATCTCAGCGTGTTTTGTTTTTGGTTTGTCTGGGATTCATGAAAATAAATGACATCTCAGAAGATCTAGAATAAGAACAGATCCAAATAAGACCACCAGCCTAGACCTGCCTAAGATTCAATGGAAGATTGACACAAAAATTAAATATCACCTGTTTCACACAGAAATGAGAATAAACTACCGGGAATCAAGTTACATAAATCATATGCCAGACGAAATAATTTTGATTCTTCTAAAATACGTTAATGGTATGGATATAGTTAATCTTAGATCAACATGTAAATGCTCCCGAAATCTTTTATTACACGGTAGAATATCAGGGGGAGAGTTATCGTATCTCATAGGTTATCGATTGATCGGTATGCCGTCCTAGCTCCCCAGATCGGCAAACTTATTGTTTTGGAGGCGCAGAAAAACATGGACGATTTTTGTCTTGAGGATATCGCATGAACACATTCATATTCTCAATTCCAAAACGATGACCAATTTCGGCATTTCAACTGTTGGCTGAGAAACGACAATCTTTAGCAAAAGTTTGAAATATGCCTTGACATGAAATATAGACTCATTGGAAATCTTCTGTACGCTCTTTCTTTCAGAGTAATGCATACCTTGCCCAACAAGTCAAAAATCATGCCCGATTGTAGTCATCGTCAAATAATGGCCTGATCTGTTGACCAGTACACAGTAAAATACAAAAAATTTACTCACAAAAACGTCTATCATTCAGTCATCAGGAAACAGGAAGATGTAGTCATACTGGTTTCGAAAACATATCCTTGTAACCATATTGTAAAATCTTGCTTCTATTAGCTAGGAATTCAGATAATAAATTATGTATTTCAGACAAAACAAGACATCTCAGAAGATCCAAATAAGACCACCAGCCCAGACCTGACCAAGTTTTGCTGGAAGATTGAGACAGACACTAAATATCCAAGCAAAGAAATAGCTAGAGATGTATGCAGCCACTGCTATACACAGATAATCTATATACGAAGAACTCCGGTTGAAATGTGGGCAATCAACTGTGCTTGGAGAAATGCACACCTTTTCCAACAAAAAGGTGACCAAAATTATGCCTGACTGTAATCATCAAATAATAACCTGATCTGTAGATCCGTACACAGTAAAATGGCGGGAGTCGTCCGAATTGTCAAAAATCTTCGTGCGTTTTTTTTTTTGTGGGTCGGGGATTCATGAAATACGTGCTCGAAACAAGAAAAAGCGCTTTGTTGTTAATTCAGAACAAGATCACACAAGACGTCTAATATAAGATGTAGAATAACAGATTATATACCTAAATATAAGGATTTTTCAGAGTTAGGAACTTTTTCACTCGTCTAAAATTCATACACATATACAAAAAGCAAATCCGATAAATCATCAATTCGTTTGATTTCATGGTAACGAATTTGGACAACTTCGTCATCATTCAGCAGAAAAGTAGAGTTCAAGTATTTGTGCAAATGGTCTTTTCTTATATCGTTGGTTGCTTTGAAAACCATGACCAATGGATTTCTGTCATTGTGAATACCAGCGATGCTCTGAGAGAGTTCATTATTTAATAATTTTGAAGATGTGTCATAACTACCACGCTGTTAGAAACAAGGTAAAGGACTTATCTAGGATTGAAGACGGTTTATTTTGTCACCGTCTTGGGTTGGAATCGGAAATATATAAAAAAGAGTAGTGCATCTTTTATTCGTATTCAGTTGCGAAGATGGCTATCCCGATCAAAGTTTTTTAAAGTGAGGAATGCATCCTATTTTGCTCATATTCCAGAAAACTTGAAGGAAGCAGCCGATATCTGTAGAAAATGACGTCTTATCAGATCAAAAATACTCAAGCCATCAACATTACATAGGAATCAAATACTGCTTTCCTCACAGAAGTCACGGTATCTCCCTCTCATGACATGAACATTCTAAGTGAAGAAAGTGATTTATTAATGAAAACAAAATGTCTAAGAATCGAAGAGGGAATGTCAATATGTATAATGAACGCCATCTACACTTCAGGCATAACAAGTAGATGAACTTAAATTAAAAATCAAAAATCGACAGAAATAATAAACTAGGGAAGGAAAGATACATAAATCATGTGCCAGATGAAATAATTTTGATTCTTCTCAAATACGTTAATGGTATGGATAAAGTTAATCTCGGATCAACATACAAACGCTTCCGGGATCTTTTATTACACAGTGGATTATTATGGGAGAGTTATCGTATCTCATGGGATATCGATTGATCGGTATGCCATCCTAGATCCCCAGATCGGCAAACGTGTCATTGTTTTGGAGGCGCAGAAAAACATGGACGATTTTTGTCTTGAGGATATCGCACTAACATGATTCATATTCTCAATCCTAAAATCGATGACCAATTCTGGCATTTCAAGTGCTGACGAGGATGGGAAAATATTTACCAAAATTTTAAAATATGCCTTGACACGAAATATATAGACTTATTGGAAATCTACAGTTCGCTCTTCATCTCAGAGAAATGCTGCCTCAGGATGGAAAGATGTAAAAAGGAAGTTGTGGATTATCTATTCGAATCCAGTAAGGAAGTGATCACTTTCTTTAAAGGCATATCAACCAGTGGGCCATTTAATGTTGGCAAAATTTGAAAGATTCGTAGCGATTGTTTGGAAATTTTTTTCTTTAAACAATGTTTTTCTAAAATTCTCTATTTAACTCATAGATAGGACCCTAACAGGTACTACCACTCCGGCCAGAGTGGACATGCGGATGGCATAGTGAACATTATCAATGCACAAAATACTGTCAAGTCTTGGTGATGAATGGGTGCTCCACATTTCAGAGAGCTCCAGAACTGGAACCTTACAATCAGATAAAGTTTAACGTAATTCCCAGGACATAAAAACCCTCAGCCCCCGCCTTCTAGCACATAAGGATTAAATTTTGCCATAATAGCTATAGAGACAGATCTATCTTGTTTGAGCTACGTGTTAACATGACCAGCCGATTGATAGGAGATCGGAGAGACCCCCACCCTATCTAGCCTAAGTAAGGCTAGAAGTCGGGTGTTGCATGTCATGGACTGCTCATCCACCAAGATTTCGTTAATAAACATCACAGCCAACAGGTGCCCCGTTGGGAGTTTAATCCTCTACAGAAGTAGTCTAGAGCACTAGACTACAGGACGGTTGTAAAATATCCTTGTTTCTAGTAGCTAGAAAAGTCAGATTCGTCAGAGTGCTAGGACGGAAAGACGTACGGCGTCTGTCGTTCAAATTGCCAAAATCCCAGCATGTTTTGTTGGTCTGGGATTCCTGAAAATAAATTATGTGTTCCAAACAAACAGAAAGTCTGTCGTTAATTAAGAACAAAATAACATGACATCTCGGAGAAGATCTAGAATAAGAACAGATCCAAATAAGACCACCAGACCAGACCAAGTTTTGGTGGAGGATCAAGACAAACTAAATATCACCAGTTTCACACAAAAACAAAAACAGGGTAGGAAAGCTATATAAAGCATATGCCAGACGAAATCAATGATTCTTCTAAAAATACGTTAATGGCTTGGATAGAGTTAATCTCGGATCAAACATGCAAATGCTTCCGAAATCTTTATACAGTGGATTTTATGGGAGAGTTATCGTATCTCATGGATATCGAATGATCGATATGCCGTCCTAGATCCCCAGATCTGCAAATTTGTCATGGTTTTGGACGCGCAGAAAAATATGGACGATTTTTGTCTTGAGGATATCGCACAAACACGATTCATATTCTCAATCCTAAAATCGATGACCAATTCTGGCATTTCAACTGTTGGCTTAGAAGCGAAATACTGCTTTTAGTTTTTGTTGGTCTGGGATTCATGAAAATGAATTGTGTTCCAAACAAAAAGTCTTTGTCGTTAATTAAGAACAAAAGACAAGACAACTCAGATAAGATCTAGAACAACAGATCCAGATAAGGCCACCAGCCCAAGCTTCGATGGAAGATAGAAACAAATTAAGGATCCATGTAAAATAGTAAGTATACCTGTATGAAGCCTCGGGGACACAGGTATTATCTATATACAATGAAATATGGTGTACAATATATTAACAGTCAGGCCTTGAAAAACTTCTCGCTGAGGTTTCACATTTATTTCTATAAAAAGAAAATACAGAAAGATTTAATTGTCTCAAACACTAACACTTTTATACTAAAAATCGGACAATTTCTGACATTTCCTACGTTGATAGAATTGTTTGAAAAACGTAGACAAAAATTAAGTAAAACCGCAATACCAGGCCATGGCATTTTAATTGGAAAGCACACCGAGAATTTTGCAATTCCATTCGAAGGGAGATTTCTATGCGTTATACTTCTCGACTCATGTCATTTTAGGAGTAGAATGGTGAGAACAGAGACAAATAACTGGAGCATTTGGTTGGACATCTAAGTATCTTGACAAAAATGAACCAACACTTTTTAAACATGAAATTGTGCGATTCATGCTGGAGTCACAATCAACACTCGGATGGGTTAGCTCTTGACACTTTATTGCCGAATACGTTAATTATAGATAGAGTTAATCTCAGTATTCAACATGCAAAACGGCTTCCGAAAAACTTTTATTACACACTGGAGTATTATGGGAGAATTATCGTATTCAGGGGATATTGATTGTTGATTGGTATGCCGTCCTAGATCCCCAGTCCCGGTCTAGCCTAAGTAGGCTAGATGTGGGGTGTTGCATGTCATGAACTGCTAATCCACAAGGATCACTGCTAACAGGGCGCCCCGTAGGGGTCTTAACCCTCTACAGAAGTATTCTACAGCCCCAGCGGATAGGGCGTTTATAAAATCTTATTTCAAGTAGCTAGAAAATCAGATTCTTAACATCGCCTTCTGTGAATAAGATAATCTCGGATCAACATGCAAACGCTTCGAAATCTTTTATTACACACTGGATTATTATGGAGAGTTCTCGTATCTCATGGGATATCTATGATCGGTATGCCGTCCTTGCTCCCCAGATCGGCAAACTTATTGTTTTGGGGCGTTAGAAAAACGTGGACGATTTTGTCTTTAGTATATGCACAAATATGATTCATATTCTCAAATTCCAAAAACGATGACCAATTCCGGCATTTCAAATGTTGGCGGGGAAGGGAAAATCTTCAAAATTCTGAAATATGCCTTGACACGAAATATATAGACTTATTGGAAATCTTCTGTATGCTCTTTATTTCAGAGAAATGCATACCATGTCTAATAACAGTAAAAACTTATGCCCGATTGTAGTCATCGTCAAATAATGGCCTGATCCGTAGACCCATAGACAGTAAAATGGAAAGGTCCGTGCCAGAAACTGCTGTCATGCGGTCATCAGTGTATTGAAAAGATGTGGTTATACTGGTATCAGGATTTAGTGTGGGATCGAGGTTCCCAAATCATCCTTGAAACAAATTTGTACAATCCTGTTACTAGTAGATAGGAAAGTCAGATTTTGACTTAATCCCGAAACGAAAGACGTATGGCCGGAGTCGTCCTATACGAGCCTTAAACAAATTTAAAAATGCAATAACAAGATAATACAAGGCGCGTATTTGAAGAAAATACTACGCACCTGTTTATCTAGCATCAGAAAATTTCAAAGACGTCTATTTTTCTGCTTTCTCGGGATTTGAAAGATGTAAAAAGGAAGTAGGGGATCCTTTGTTCGAATCCAGTAAGGAAGAGATCACTCAAGTTTTTTTAACGTCATAATCAACCAGTGGGCCATTTAATGTTGATATACTTCTATCGAGCGGTCATCGTTTCGTGGAAGATGTGGTTATACTGATATCAAGATTAAGTGTACGATTGAAATTTCCATAACATATCCTTGCAAACATATTACAAAATCACCGGGTTTCCAGCAAGTTGATATCTGTCCAGAATGCTGAACTAAACGCTTAGACTGTGGACATCAATGTAGTGGTACTTGTGGTGAGTGTTCTAATCGACGCATCCATTCAACTTGCTCGCACGGTTGTCAGAGACTTAATCTTTGGCCAGCAGTGCGTGAGCACTCAGTGCGATGTATGTTCACCTTGTCGGAAACGTTGTGAAAACAGATGTTTTCAAGATAAATGTCCCAAATTATGTGGAGAGTTGTGCGTGCCTTGCATTGAGCCACGCGAATGGCGTTGTGAACATTATCAATGCACAAAATACTGTCCCAAGTTTTGTGATCTCCCAGATGTGACTCGCCATGTTTGCAGTGTCTGCCCTGTAGAAACCCATGTGTTGGCTTGTGTGGGAAAAGTGTTCACGTTTGTGTTCGCCTGTGTGACCATAAAGAACTGACAAATATTTTTCGGCACAGGGGATGCACGCTTTCTAGAACTGGGGGATTGTGGACATATCTTTGAAGCATCTTGGCCTCGATGAATGGAGTCTCGAGAAAACCGATGGCAAAATCCAGTTGAAAGCTTCTCCAAAATGCAAAAGAAAGGAAGTATGTCCACACTCGATAATAAGCCAGTAGAACAACTCACATGCCTAGGTAGTAATATCTCATTCACAGAAGGCGATGTTAATGCATGAATTATGGAAGGAATGGTCTGCTATAAACAGATTGTCATATGAAAATCCGATCTCAATGACAAGTTAAAGCGACGATTCTTCCAAGTCGTTGTTGTATCAGTGCTACTGTATGGCTGCACCACTTGAACGTTAACTCAGCGCCTGGAGAATAAACTAGATGCGAGCTGAAATCCTGAGAATTTTTATCAAGCCAACTTGGACTATCAGTTCCATGAATTTTAAATGTTATCAGCCCATTGATAGTGTGGGGTTCTCTCCGATGCCCTATCTAGCCCTAAGTAAGGCTAGAAGTGGGGTGTTGCATGTCATGGACTGCTCATCCACCAGGATTCTCGTCCATATGCATCACAGTCAACAGGTGCCCGTAGGGAGTCTTAAACCTCTACATAAGTATTCTAGAGCACTAGACTACAGGACGGTTGTAAACTATCCTTGTTTCTAGTAGCTAGAAAGGTCAGATTCGTCCGAGTGCTAGGACGAGAAAGACGTACGGCGACTGTTCGTCCAATCAATAGACAAAATCTCGCGTGTTTTGTTTTTTGATGGTCTGGAATTAATGAAAATAAATATGTGTTCCAAACAAAAAGAAAGTCTTTGTCGTTAATTAAGAACAAAATAAAAGACATCTCAGAGAAGATCTAGAATAAGAACAGATCCAAATAAGCCCCAGACCTGCCCAAGTTTTTGGTGGAAAATTGGGACAAACTAAATATCACCTGTTTTACACATGATATGTGTGAAATTAGAACAAACTAGGGGAGGAGAGCTATATAAGCATATGCCAGACGAAATTATGATGATTCTAAAATTGAAATTTGAAGCTCCACCCACTTTTCCTCCTCCCCCTCCAATGAATATACAAGAATATGCTGCGCTATTTCAATTCACTTTCAGCTTTTAAAGAGAAAGACCAATATTGGAAATTTTAAGCCTATGCGAATAAATTTTTCTCACGTTGAAAGCGAATTCTGGCTTGCTTGTAAGTACAGTACTGAAAGGGAAAATTTGAATTAGGGATTTCAAGCCAAATTTTACAAGTTTCACGTGTGTGGACTGGAAAGTAAGTACTCTAATAGTCTTTTTAATGTTTTTTTAATTTAATTTTATTTGTAAGATTTAAAATTTTCCTTCCCTATTCCCAAAAAAACAGTTTTATTGTTTATTGTTCGTTTTTTTATTAAAAAAACTACGTTTTCATGTAATTATTACCTAAAATTTGTTTTAAACTTGTATTTTTATTATATAATCTAGGGACTGGCATTTTTTGTCGTCTGCTAGGAATTTTAAAAGTGCAATACGTTAATGGTATGGATAGAGTTAATCTCGGATCAACATGCAAACGGCTTCTGCGATCTTTTATTACACAGTGGATTATTATGGGAGAGTTATCGTATCTCATGGGATATCGATTGATCGGTATGCCGTCCTAGATCCCCAGATCGGCAAACTTTTTCTTTGGACGCGCAGAAAAACATGGACGATTTGCCTTGACATGAAATATATAGACTTATTGGAAATCCTCTGTACGCTCTTTATCTCAGAGAAATGCATACATTGCCCAACAACAATTAAAAAAAATTGCCATATTGTAGTCATCGTCAAATAAGTGACCGATCCGTAGACCCATACACAGTAAAATGGAAAGGTCCCTACCAGAAACGACTGTCATAACGGTCATCAGTGTATTGGAAGATGTGGTTATACTGTTTTAAGATTCAGTGTGGGATTGAGGTTCCCAAATCATCCTTGAAACAAATTTGTACAATCCTATTACTAGTAGATAGGAAGTCAGATTTGTCCGAGTGCTGGGACGAGAAAGACGTATGGCCGGAGTCGTCCTACATACGAGCCCGAAACAAAATTAAAAAAAAAAGCAAGAACAAGAATATACAAGACGTGTATTGGAAGATGTGAAAATACCACGCACCAGATTAATCTAGCATCAGAAAATTTCAAAAACGTTTATTTTTCTATTGCCCTCAGGATGGAAAGATGTAAAAAGGAAGTAGTGGATCATTTATTCGTATCCAGTAACGAAGTGATCACTTTTTATTTTAAAGCATATCAACCCCAGTGGTTCATTTAATATTGGCAGAATCTTGAAAGATTTGTAGCGATAGTTTGGAAACTTTTTCTAAACTAATTTTCCATTTAACCCATGATGGGACCCTAACAGGTAGTACCATTCGGGACAGAGTGGACATGGAAGCAATAGTGATGAAAGGTGTCGCCACCTTCCAGAGAGCTCCAGAACTGAACCTCACAATCAGAATAGGGTTTAACGTAGTTTCCAGGACATGAAAACCCTCAGCCCCCGCTTCTAGCACATAATAAAAGGATTAGGGCTTGCCATATAGCCTATAGAGACGGATCAATCTTATAGGGGCTAGGTGTTGACATGACACAGTGATTGATCGGGTGGGGGTGGGTGTCTTTCCATCGCCTGTCTAGCCTAAGTAAATCTAGTGGGGGTGTTGCATGTCATGGACTGCTTAATGCCACAAGGATTCCGTCCATAAGCATAACGGCCAACAAGTAAGGTATTAACCCTCTACTGAAGTATTTTACAGTCCCACCGACAGAGCGGTTTGTAAAATCTCCATGTTTTCTAGTAGCTAGAAAGTCAGATTCGTTTGAGTGCTAGGATAGGAAAGACGTACGGCATCTTTCGTCCCAATAGCCAAAATCTCAGCATGTTTTGTTTTGGTTTGTCTGGGATCATGAAAATAAATGACCTCTTAGAAGATCGAGAATAAGAACAGATCCAAATAAGACCACCACCACTTAGACCTGCCCAAGATTCAATGGAAGATTGAGACAAAACTAATAAATACTCACCCGTTTCACACAGAAATGAGAATAAACTACCGGGAAAAAAAAGATACATAAATCAAATGCCAGACGAAATAATTTTGATTCTTACTAAATACGTTAATCGTATGGATAATAGTTAATCTCAGATCAATATGCAAACGCTTCCGAAATCTTTTTATTACAGCGGTAGATTTATCAGGGGGAGAGTTATCGTATCTCATGGGAATATCAATGATCGGTATGCCGTCCTAGCTCCCCAGATCGGGCAAAACTTAATTGTTTTGGAGGCGCAGAAAAACATGATTGTTAGTCATCACTAGTTTCAAAAATATACTATGTAACCATATGTGTAAAATCTTGCTTCTATAGCTAAGAATTCAGATTCGCGGCGAGTGCTTCGACGAGTATGAAGTCTCTCGTCTCGAATATCCATAATCTTCCTTATTTTTTGTTGGTCTGGGATTTCAGAAATAAATTATGTATTCCAGACAAAAAGAAAAGTGTCATTAATTAAAAGACAAAATAACACGAGACATCTCAGAAGAATCTAGAATAACAGATCCAAATAAGACCACCAGCCCAGACCTGACCAAGTTTTGGTGGAGATTGAGAGACACTAAAATATCCAAGCAAAGAAATAAGTAGAGCTTTGCAGCCACTGCTATACACAGATAATCTATATACGAAGAACTCCGGTTGAAATGTGGGCAATCAACTATGCTCGGAGAATTGCACACCTTTCCAAAAAATTAACCAAAATGGACAGGTTCAACACCTATTTCACACAGAAATGAAAATAAACTAGGAGAAGAAGGCTACATAAATCATATGCCTGACGAAATAATGATTCTAAAATACTTAAATTTCGGATCAACATGCAGACGCTTCGAGATCTTTTATTACACTGGATTATTATGGGAGAGTTTATCGTATCTCATGGGATATCGATTGATCGGATGCCGTCCTAGACCCCAGATCGGCAAACATTGTTTTGACGTGCAGAAAAACATGACGATTTTGTCTTGAGATATCGCACGAACACGATTCATATTCTCAATTCCTAAATCGATAACCAATTCACGTCATTTCAACTGTTGGTTAAGAACGACAATATTTATCAAAATTATGTAATATGCCTCGACACGAAATACATAGAATTGATTGGAAATCTCTGTACGCTCTTATTCAGAAATGCATACCTTGCAACATAGTAAAAAATTATGCCCAATTGTAGTCATCGTCAAATATGGCCTGATCCGTAGACCCATACACAGTAAAATGGAAGGGTCCCTACCAGAAACGGCTGTCATGCGGTCATCAGTGTATTGAAAGATGTGGTTATACTGGTATCAGGATTAGTGTGGGATTGAGATTCCCAATCATTTGAAACAAATTTTAAATCTTTATCAGTAGCTAGGAAAGTCAAGATTTGACTTAATGCTGGGCACGAGAAAGACGTATGGCCGAGTCGTCCTATACGAGCCCGAAACAAAATTAAAAATCAAGAACAAGATAATACAAGGCGCGTATTGGAAGAAAATACTACGACCGTGTTTATCTAACATCAGAAAATTTCAGAGACGTCTATTTTTTCTGCTGTCTCGGGATTTGAAAGATGTAAAAAGGATGTAGGGGATCTTGTTCGAATCGGTAAGAAAGAGATCACTCAAGTTTTTTATAATTGTCATAACCACGTGGTCCATTTAATGTTGATATAACTTCTATGAGCTGTCATCGTTTTCGTAGGAAGATGTGGTTATACTGATATCAAGATTAAGTGTACGGTTGAAATTTCCATAACATATCCTTGCAAACTTACAAAATCACCGGGTTTCCAGCAAGTTGATATATGTCCAGAAGCTAACTAAACGCTTAGACTTGGAATCAATGTAGTGTACTTGTGAGTGTTTCTAATCGATCGCATCCATTCAACTTGCTCTCACGGTTATCAGAGACTTTAATCTGTGGCCACAGTGCGTGAGCACTCAGTGCGATGTATGTTCCACATTGTTGGAAACCACGGTTGTCCATTTAATGTTGCCAATCTTAAAGATTCGTAGCAATGAGTTTTGGAATTTTTTTCTTTAAAGAATTTTTTCTAAAATTTTCATTTAACCATAACAGGTATACACTCCGGACAGAGTGACATGGAAGCAATGGTGGTGAAGGGAGTGCCCCACATTCCAGAAGAGCTTCCAGAACTGTAACCTCACAATCAGATAGGGTTAACGTAATTTCCAGACATGAAAACCCTGAGCACCACCTTTCAAGCACATGATAAAAGGATTAGGGCTTGCCATAATAGTTATAGAGACGGATCAATCTTATAGGGCTAGGTGGTGACATTTCCAGCCGACTGACCGGGAGGGCTTTCCGATCGCCTGTCTAGCCTAAGTAGCTCTAGTGGGGTGTTGCATGTCATGGACTGCTAATCCAAAGATCCGCCATAAGCATCACGGCCAACATGTGCCCGTAGGGGGTATTAACCTCTACTGAAGTATTTTACAGTCCCAACCATAGGCGCGGTTGAAATTCGTTCTAGTAGCTAAAAAGTCAGATTCGTTTGAGTGCTAGGATAGGAAAGACGAACGCGTCTTTCGTCCAATAGCCAAAATCTCAGCGTGTTTTGTTTTTTTTTTGTCTGGGATTCATGAAAAAAATGACATCTCAGAAATCTACAATAAGAACAGATCCAAAATAAGACCACCAGCCTAGACCTGCCCAAAGATTCAATGGAAGATGACACAAAAAACTAATATCACCTGTTTCACACAGAAATGAAATAAACTACGGAAAAAGATTACATAATCATATGCCAGACGAAATAATTTTGATTCTTCTAAAAATACGTTACTGATATAGTTAATCTCAGATCAACTATGTAAACGCTTCCGAAATCTTTTATCTACACGTGGATTATCAGGGGGAGAGTTATCGTATCTCATGGATATCGATTGATCGGTATGCAGTCCTAGCTTCCCAGATCGGCCAAACGTATTGTTTTGGAGGCGCAAAAAAACATTGACGATTTTTTGTCTTGAGATATCGCACGGCATTGATTCATATTCTCAATTCCAAAAACGATGACTAATTCCGGCATTTCAACTTTGGCTGAGAAACGACAATCTTCAAAAATTTTTAAGCCTCGAACAAATATATAGACTTATTGGAATCTTCTGTACGCTCTTTATTAAGAGTAATGCATACCTTGCCCAACAACAGTAAAAATATGCCCAATTGTAGTCATTGTCTAAATAATGGCCTAATCTGTTGACACAGTACACAGTAAAATACAAAAGATTTACTGACAAAAAACGTCTATCATTCAGTCATCAGTAAACCGGAAAGATGTAGTCATACTGGTTTCGAAACATCCTTTTAAACCATATTGTAAAATCTTGCTTCTATTAGCTAGAATTCAGATTCGCGAGTGCTTCGACGAGTATGACGTCTCTCGTCTCGAATATCCATAACTTCCTTATTTTTTGTTGGTCTGGGATTCATGAAAATAAATTATGTATTCAGACAAAAAGAAGGTGTCATTATTCAGAAAAAACAAGACATCTCAGAAGATCCAAAATAACAGATCCAAATAAGACCATCAGCCCAGACCTGACCAAGTTTTGCTGGAAGATGAAGACAGACTAAATATCCAAGCAAGAAATAGCAGAGAGCTGTATACGAGCCACAGATATAATTATATACGAAGAAACTCTGGTTGAAATGGTGGGAATCAAACTGTGCTCGTAATTGCACACCCTTTCGCCAGAAAAGTTTAAGAAAAATTAACCAAAATGGACAGTCAACACCGTTTCACCAAAAATGGAAAATAAACTAGGAGAAAAGAAGGCTACATAAATCATATGCCTTGGACGAAATGATTCTCTAAAAATCATTTAAGCTCGGGATCAACATGCAAACGCTTCAGAGGATCTTTATTAACACATTTGGTTATTATGGGAGTTATCGTATCTCATGGGATATCGATTGGATCGCTATGCCGTCCTAGCTCCAAAGATTGGCAAACTTTTTTTGGGACCGCGCAGAAAAACATGGACGATTTTGTCTTGAGCATATCGCAAATACTATTCAATATTCTCATTCCGAATTCGATGACCAATTCTGGCATTTCAAATTTTTTCGAGGAAGGGCAAATCTTTACAAAAATTTTGAAACAATATGGCCTTTGACACTAAATATATAGACTTATTGGAAATCTTCCTTTACGCTCTTTATCTCAGGGAAATGCATACTTTGACCAACAGAAAAATTTTGCCCGATTGTAGTCATTGTCAAATAATGGCCTCATCCGTAGATCGTACACAGTGCAAATGTAAAGATCTGCAGAAACGGCTGTCCTACCGTCATCAGTGCTATATAAAGCATATGCCAGACGAAATTATGATACCTTTTTAAAAATACGTTAATTGGTATGGTAGAGAGTTTATCTCAAAGATCAACATGCAAACGCTTCAGAGATCTTTTATTTACAACTGGTAGATTATTATTGGGAAGTTAACGTATCTCATGGGATATCGATTTAATCGGTATGCCGTCCTAGGTTTCCCCCAGATCAGCAAACTTAATTTTTTTTGACGCGCAGAAGAACTAGAAACTAAATATCCAAGCAAAGAAATAAGTTAGAGCTGTATGCAGCCACGCATACACAGGTAGTATCTATATACGAAGAAAGTTATATATTATGCAAGATAGTTTAAGTATGGTTTCAACAATGTGAAGATATTTTAGTGAATATCCTTGTGAATCTTGGTTCTTATAGTAATTCTGCTCAGATATGTGCACTCATCCCAATAACAACTAATGTGCTAGGGAAATCATTTTGCTTTGTGTATTATATAAAGTTAAGATGACCGAACGAAACTTCACATAGTAAGAAAAACGTAGACATAAACGTTAGAATTTTAAACGCAATATGTGTTGCACTTCCAGAGCCCAAAATAGACTTTTATGTATGGGTAATTTTGAAATTCTTCACAATCAGAGCTATAGTGGAACAGCTTCTGCGGGATTACAATCAAGAGAATATGGTGATTGAAAGTGCTGAACCTTTGCTGCAAAATTAAGATTTAACAGTTTAAAGTGAGGGAATGCATCTGATTTTGGCACATGCTCCTGAAGATGTTGTATTAAGCAGTCGAACCTCCATCTGAAATTTGGCCACTCTTGTATGAGACGTCTATCCAATAATCAACATGACATGAAACTGTTTTGATGCATTTCGTAAAGGAAACGCAATAAAGTACCTCTCATAAACGAAAACTGACTCCACAATCGAGTCACATTTTGGATATTGAAGGTATTAGGGAGGATAATTCCAGCAAAAGAAAAGTCCTGTATCGCTAAACGTAGATGTTAGATATGAGATAAATGATAGATAATAGGATTCTTTTTAAACTTAAAAATTAAATAAAATCAATTGACAATACTTTGGAATACATATAATACATACAAGTAAAAAAAAAAAATCATTAATGCTATAAAAGAACGCGAATTGTTATTTTGTCAGGCCAGTTTTTAGGATATATTTCTGAAATGTGTAGATTTGTCTCTGAAGCACCGTATTCAAACGAACAAAAAGGGGGATAGACCGCTTGCTGTTCCGGCTGATACGAGAATAGGTCAACGACATGTGTTTTACTGAGTAATCGTTAGCTAGCTACTCTCACAAATCTTTTTTCTTTTTTTTACTGAAATGAGAGTTCAATCCTTACTGGATGCCCCATATTTGTTCTTGTGACAGCTGGCCGTGCGCAAGCAGGAAGTGGGTAAATACCTAGAGGCCTCCTAGTGTTTCCCAGTGGACGGTCAGGTGTTATGTTAAGCAAGCTACTCCTCGCAAATCCTTTCTGAAAAAGGAGTTCCGATCGCTCCTAGATGCCCATATTTTGTGGACTAATTACTTGTACGGGTTAATAAGTTTGTTCAAAGTCGTTTGTTCTTTGACGTAATAATTTTGAAGCATGTATGGCATAATCTTAGAAGTTAAATGAAAAATAAGATATCGGCCAAAAGAACATTCACTCCTGTGTGAATTTTTAAAGAATTTCGATTTCATTAAAAGTAAGTTGAGAACCCCTAGAATTTGAGAGAATGCTTATCTACACGACAAGTAAGCCGTCCCGTCGTAGGGTAGGGGTTAACACGCTAGGTTCGCAAGATCGTTACAACCGAAATAGCGAGTTTTACCATCGCTGGATGACTATTTGTGACATTGTATTAAATCCTACTCCTAGGTTGGGTTTTTTTTGTCTTTCGGTATCTGCGAAATTGAGGGGCTTAGATTTTTACCTTAACTACCNAGATCTATCTAGCCTAAATTAAGGCTAGAAGTGGGGTGTTGCATGTCATGGACTGCTCATCCACCAGGATTCCGTCCATATGCATCACAGCCAACAGGTGCCCCGTAGGGAGTCTTAATCCTCTACATAAGTATTCTAGAGCACTAGACTCCAGGACGGTTGTAAACTATCCTCGTTTCTAGTAGCTAGAAAATCAGATTAGTCCGAGTGCTAGGACGAGAAAGACGTACGGCGACTGTCGTCCCAATAGACAAAATCTCAGCGTGTTTTGTTTTTTGATGGTCTGGAATTAATGAAAATAAATTATGTGTTCCAAACAAAAAGAAAGTGTCGTTAATTAAGAACAAAATAAAAGACATCTCAGAAGATCTAGAATAAGAACAGATCCAAATAAGCCCCAGACCTGCCCAAGTTTTGGTGGAAAATTGGGACAAACTAAATATCACCTGTTTTACACATGATATGTGTGAAATGAGAATAAAGTAGGGGAGGAGAGCTATATAAAGCATATGCCAGACGAAATTATGATGATTCTAAAAATTGAAATTTGAAGCTCCACCCACTTTTCCTCCTCCCCTCCAATGAATATACAAGAATATGCTGCGCTATTTCAATTCACTTTCAGCTTTTAAAGAGAAAGACCAATATGGAAATTTTAAGCCTATGCCGATAAATTTTTCTCACGTTGAAAGCGAATTCTGGCTTGCTTGTAAGTACAGTACTGAAGAGGGAAAATTAGAATTAGGATTTCAAGCCAAATTTTACAAGTTTCACGTGTGTGGACTGGAAGTAAGTACTCTAATAGTCTTTAATTTTTTTTTAAATTTAATTTTATTTGTAAGATTAAAAATTTTCCTTCCCTATTCACCAAAAAAAGAATTATTGTTTAAGATTTTTTTTATTTGCTTCGTTTTTTAGAAAAATTACGTTTTCATGTAATTATTACCTAAAAATTTGTTTTAAAATTGCTATCCTTTCTATATATAATAATCTAGGGACTGGCATTTTTGTCGTCTGCTAGGAATTTTAAAAGTGAAATACGTTAATGGTATGGATAGAGTTAATCTCGGATCAACATGCAAACGCTTCTGCGATCTTTTATTACACAGTGGATTATTATGGGAGAGTTATCGTATCTCATGGGATATCGATTGATCGGTATGCCGTCCTAGCTCCCCAGATCGGCAAACTTATTGTTTTGGAGGCGCAGAAAAACATGGACGATTTTTGTCTTGAGGATATCGCACGAGCACGATTCATATTCTCAATTCAAAAACGATGACCAATTCCGGCATTTCAACTGTTGGCTGAGAAACGACAATCTTTAGCAAAAGTTTGAAATATGCCTCGACACGTAATATAGACTATTGGTAAACTTCTGTACACTCTTTATTTCAGAGAAATGCATACCTTGACCAACAACAGAGTAAAACATTATGCCCGATCTGTTGACCCGTACACAGTAAAATACAAAAATTTACTCACAAAAACGTCTATCATTTAATTATCAGTAAACCGGAAGATGTAGTCATGCTGGTTTCGAAAACATATCCTTGTAACCATATTGTAAAATCTTGCTTCTATTAGCTAGGAATTCAGATAAATTATGTATTTCAGACAAAAAGAATGTCGTTAATTAAGAAAAAACAAGACATCTCAGAAGATCCAAATAAGACCACCAGCCCAGACCTGACCAAGTTTTGGTGGAAGATTGAGACAGACACTAAATATCCAAGCAAAGAAATAAGTAGAGTTGTATGCAGCCACTGCTATACACAGATAATCTATATACGAAGAACTCCGGTTGAAATGTGGGCAATCAACTGTGCTTGGAGAAATGCACACCTTTTCCAACAAAAAGGTGACCAAAATTATGCCTGACTGTAATCATCAAATAATAACCTGATCTGTAGATCCGTAAACAGTAAAATGGCAGGAGTCGTCCGAATTGTCAAAAATCTTCGTGCGTTTTTTTTCGTGGGTCGGGGATTCATGAAATACGAGCTCGAAAAAAAAAAAAGAAAAAGCGTTTGTTGTTAATTCAGAACAAGATAACACAAGATGTCTAATATAAGATGTAGAATAACAGATTATATACCTAAATATAAGGATTTTTCAGAGTTAGGAACTTTTTCACTAGTCTAAAATTCATACACATATACAAAAAGCAAATCCCATAAATCATCAATTCGTTTGATTTCATGGTAACGAATTTGGACAACTTCGTCATCATTCAGCAGAAAAGTAGAGTTCAAGTATTTGTGCAAATGAACTGTCTTTTCTTATATGGTTGGTTGCTTTGAAAACCCATGACCAATGGATTTCTGTCATTGTGAATACCAGCGATGCTCTGAGAGAGTTCATTATTTAATAATTTTGAAGATGTGTCATAACTACCACGCTGTTGGAAACAAGGTAAAGGACTTATCTAGGATTTGAAGACGGTTTATTTTGTCACCGTCTTGGGTTGGAATCGGAAATATATAAAAAAGAGTAGTGCATCTTTTATTCGTATTCAGTTGCGAAGATGGCTATCCCGATCAAAGTTTTAAAGTGAGGAATGCATCCTATTTTGCTCATATTCCAGAAGACTTGAAGGAAGCAGCTGATATCTGTAGAAAATGACGTCTTATCAGATCAAAAATACTCAAGCCATCAACATTACATAGGAATCAAATACTGCTTTCCTCACAGAAGTCACGGTATCTCCCTCTCATGACATGAACATTCTAAGTGAAGAAAGTGATTTATTAATGAAAACAAAATGTCTAAGAATCGAAAACGGAATGTCAATCTGTATAATGAACGCAATCTACACTTCACGCATAACAAGTAGATGAACTTAGAAAATTAACCAAAATCAAAAATCGACAGAAATAATAAACTAGGGGAGGAAAGATACATAAATCATATGCCAGATGAAATAATTTTGATTCTTCTCAAATACGTTAATGGTATGGATAAAGTTAATCTCGGATCAACATACAGTATTATGGGAGAATTATCGTATCTCAGGGGATATTGATTGATTGATCGGTATGCCGTCCTAGATCCCCAGTCTAGCCTAAGTAAGGCTAGATGTGGGGTGTTGCATGTCATGAACTGCTAATCCACAAGGATCACTGCTAACAGGCGCCCCGTAGGGGTCTTAACCCTCTACAGAAGTATTCTACAGCCCCAGCGGATAGGGCGGTTATAAAATCTTATTTCAAGTAGCTAGAAAATCAGATTCTTTAACATCGCCTTCTGTGAATAAGATAATCTCGGATCAACATGCAAACGCTTTCGAAATCTTTTATTACACACTGGATTATTATGGGAGAGTTCTCGTATCTCATGGGATATCTATTGATCGGTATGCCGTCCTTGCTCCCCAGATCGGCAAACTTATTGTTTTGGAGGCGTAGAAAAACGTGGACGATTTTTGTCTTTAGTATATGGCACAAATATGATTCATATTCTCAATTCCAAAAACGATGACCAATTCCGGCATTTCAAATGTTGGCGGGGAAGGGAAAATCTTCACCAAAATTCTGAAATATGCCTTGACACGAAATATATAGACTTATTGGAAATCTTCTGTATGCTCTTTATTTCAGAGAAATGCATACCATGTCTAATAACAGTAAAAACTTATGCCCGATTGTAGTCATCGTCAAATAATGGCCTGATCCGTAGACCCATAGACAGTAAAATGGAAAGGTCCGTGCCAGAAACTGCTGTCATGCGGTCATCAGTGTATTGAAAGATGTGGTTATACTGGTATCAGGATTTAGTGTGGGATCGAGGTTCCCAAATCATCCTTGAAACAAATTTGTACAATCCTGTTACTAGTAGATAGGAAAGTCAGATTTGACTTAATCCCGAAACGAGAAAGACGTATGGCCGGAGTCGTCCTATACGAGCCTTAAACAAAATTTAAAAATGCAATAACAAGATAATACAAGGCGCGTATTTGAAGAAAATACTACGCACCTGTTTATCTAGCATCAGAAAATTTCAAAGACGTCTATTTTTCTGCTTTCTCGGGATTTGAAAGATGTAAAAAGGAAGTAGGGGATCCTTTGTTCGAATCCAGTAAGGAAGAGATCACTCAAGTTTTTTTAACGTCATATCAACCAGTGGGCCATTTAATGTTGATATAACTTCTATCGAGCGGTCATCGTTTCGTGGGAAGATGTGGTTATACTGATATCAAGATTAAGTGTACGATTGAAATTTCCATAACATATCCTTGCAAACATATTACAAAATCACCGGGTTTCCAGCAAGTTGATATCTGTCCAGAATGCTGAACTAAACGCTTAGACTGTGGACATCAATGTAGTGGTACTTGTGGTGAGTGTTCTAATCGACGCATCCATTCAACTTGCTCGCACGGTTGTCAGAGACTTAATCTGTGGCCAGCAGTGCGTGAGCACTCAGTGCGATGTATGTTCACCTTGTCGGAAACGTTGTGAAAACAGATGTTTTCAAGATAAATGTCCCAAATTATGTGGAGAGTTGTGCGTGCCTTGCATTGAGCCACGCGAATGGCGTTGTGAACATTATCAATGCACAAAATACTGTCACAAGTTTTGTGATCGTCCCAGATGTGACTCGCCATGTTTGCAGTGTCTGCCCTGTAGAAACCCATGTGTTGGCTTGTGTGGGGAAAAGTGTTCACGTTTGTGTCGCCTGTGTGACCATAAAGAACTGACAAATATTTTTCGGCACAGGGGATGCACGCTTTCTAGAACTGGGGGATTGTGGACATATCTTTGAAGCATCTGGCCTCGATGAATGGAGGTCTCGAGAAACCGATGGCAAAATCCAGTTGAAAGCTTGTCCAAAATGCAAAAGAAAGGAAGTATGTCCACACTCGATAATAAGCCAGTAGAACAACTCACATGCCTAGGTAGTAATATCTCATTCACAGAAGGCGATGTTAATGCATGATTATGGAAGGAATGGTCTGCTATAAACAGATTGTCATATGAAAATCCGATCTCAATGACAAGTTAAAGCGACGATTCTTCCAAGTAGTTGTTGTATCAGTGCTACTGTATGGCTGCACCACTTGAACGTTAACTCAGCGCCTGGAGAATAAACTAGATGCGAGCTGAAATCCTGAGAATTTTTATCAAGCCAACTTGGACTATCAGTTCCATGAATTTTAAATGTTATCAGCCCATTGATAGTGTGGGGTTCTCTCCGATGCCCTATCTAGCCTAAGTAAGGCTAGAAGTGGGGTGTTGCATGTCATGGACTGCTCATCCACCAGGATTCTGTCCATATGCATCACAGTCAACAGGTGCCCCGTAGGGAGTCTTAACCCTCTACATAAGTATTCTAGAGCACTAGACTACAGGACGGTTGTAAACTATCCTTGTTTCTAGTAGCTAGAAAGGTCAGATTCGTCCGAGTGCTAGGACGAGAAAGACGTACGGCGACTGTCGTCCCAATAGACAAAATCTCTGCGTGTTTTGTTTTTTGATGGTCTGGAATTAATGAAAATAAATTATGTGTTCCAAACAAAAAGAAAGTCTTTGTCGTTAATTAAGAACAAAATAACACAAGACATCTCAGAGAAGATCTAGAATAAGAACAGATCCAAATAAGCCCCAGACCTGCCCAAGTTTTGGTGGAAAATTGGGACAAACTAAATATCACCTGTTTTACACATGATATGTGTGAAATTAGAACAAACTAGGGGAGGAGAGCTATATAAAGCATATGCCAGACGAAATTATGATGATTCTAAAAATTGAAATTTGAAGCTCCACCCACTTTTCCTCCTCCCCCTCCAATGAATATACAAGAATATGCTGCGCTATTTCAATTCACTTTCAGCTTTTAAAGAGAAAGACCAATATGGAAATTTTAAGCCTATGCCGATAAATTTTTCTCACGTTGAAAGCGAATTCTGGCTTGCTTGTAAGTACAGTACTGAAAAGGGAAAATTTGAATTAGGATTTCAAGCCAAATTTTACAAGTTTCACGTGTGTGGACTGGAAGTAAGTACTCTAATAGTCTTTTTAATGTTTTTTTAATTTAATTTTATTTGTAAGATTAAAAATTTTCCTTCCCTATTCCCAAAAAAACAGTTTTATTGTTTAACATTTTTTTTTATTTGCTTCGTTTTTTATAAAAAAAAAAAACTACGTTTTCATGTAATTATTACCTAAAAATTTGTTTTAAACTTGCTATCCTTTCTACATATAATAATCTACGGACTGGCATTTTTGTCGTCTGCTAGGAATTTTAAAAGTGAAATACGTTAATGGTATGGATAGAGTTAATCTCGGATCAACATGCAAACGCTTCTGCGATCTTTTATTACACAGTGGATTATTATGGGAGAGTTATCGTATCTCATGGGATATCGATTGATCGGTATGCCGTCCTAGATCCCCAGATCGGCAAACTTTTTCTTTTGGACGCGCAGAAAAACATGGACGATTTGCCTTGACATGAAATATATAGACTTATTGGAAATCCTCTGTACGCTCTTTATCTCAGAGAAATGCATACATTGCCCAACAACAATTAAAAAATTATGCCATATTGTAGTCATCGTCAAATAAGTGACCGATCCGTAGACCCATACACAGTAAAATGGAAAGGTCCCTACCAGAAACGACTGTCATACGGTCATCAGTGTATTGGAAGATGTGGTTATACTGTTTTAAGGATTCAGTGTGGGATTGAGGTTCCCAAATCATCCTTGAAACAAATTTGTACAATCCTATTACTAGTAGATAGGAAAGTCAGATTTGTCCGAGTGCTGGGACGAGAAAGACGTATGGCCGGAGTCGTCCTATACGAGCCCGAAACAAAATTAAAAAAAAAGGCAAGAACAAGATAATACAAGACGTGTATTGGAAGATGTGAAAATACCACGCACCAGATTATCTAGCATCAGAAAATTTCAAAAACGTTTATTTTTCTATTGCCTCAGGATGGAAAGATGTAAAAAGGAAGTAGTGGATCATTTATTCGTATCCAGTAACGAAGTGATCACTTTTATTTTAAAGGCATATCAACCCCAGTGGTCCATTTAATATTGGCAGAATCTTGAAAGATTTGTAGCGATAGTTTGGAATTTTTTCTAAACTAATTTTCCATTTAACCCATAGATGGGACCCTAACAGGTAGTACCACTTCGGGACAGAGTGGACATGGAAGCAATAGTGATGAAGGTGTCCGCCACCTTCCAGAGAGCTCCAGAACTGGAACCTCACAATCAGATAGGGTTTAACGTAGTTTCCAGGACATGAAAACCCTCAGCCCCCGCCTTCTAGCACATAATAAAAGGATTAGGGCTTGCCATAATAGCTATAGAGACGGATCAATCTTATAGGGGCTAGGTGTTGACATGACCAAGTGATTGATCGGGTGGGGGTGGGGGTCTTTCCGATCGCCTGTCTAGCCTAAGTAAAGCTCTAAGTGGTGTGTTGCATGTCATGGACTGCTAATCCACAAGGATTCCGTCCATAAGCATAACGGCCAACAAGTAAGGGGTATTAACCCTCTACTGAAGTATTTTACAGTCCCAGCCGACAGAGCGGTTGTAAAATCTCCATGTTTCTAGTAGCTAGAAAAGTCAGATTCGTTTGAGTGCTAGGATAGGAAAGACGTACGGCATCTTTCGTCCCAATAGCCAAAATCTCAGCATGTTTTGTTTTTGGTTTGTCTGGGATTCATGAAAATAAATGACCTCTTAGAAGATCGAGAATAAGAACAGATCCAAATAAGACCACCACCCTAGACCTGCCCAAGATTCAATGGAAGATTGAGACAAGAACTAAATAAATATCACCCGTTTCACACAGAAATGAGAATAAACTACCGGGAAAAAAAAGATACATAAATCAAATGCCAGACGAAATAATTTTGATTCTTCTAAAATACGTTAATCGTATGGATATAGTTAATCTCAGATCAATATGCAAACGCTTCCGAAATCTTTTATTACACGGTAGATTATCAGGGGGAGAGTTATCGTATCTCATGGGATATCAATTGATCGGTATGCCGTCCTAGCTCCCCAGATCGGCAAACTTATTGTTTTGGAGGCGCAGAAAAACATGGATGTAGTCATACTAGTTTCGAAAACATACTTGTAACCATATTGTAAAATCTTGCTTCTATTAGCTAAGAATTCAGATTCGGCCGAGTGCTTCGACGAGTATGAAGTCTCTCGTCTCGAATATCCATAATCTTCCTTATTTTTTGTTGGTCTGGGATTCATGAAAATAAATTATGTATTCCAGACAAAAAGAAAGTGTCATTAATTAACAAGCAAAATAACACGAGACATCTCAGAAGATCTAGAATAACAGATCCAAATAAGACCACCAGCCCAGACCTGACCAAGTTTTGGTGGAAGATGGAGAGACACTAAATATCCAAGCAAAGAAATAAGTAGAGCTTTATGCAGGCACTGCTATACACAGATAATCTATATACGAAGAACTCCGGTTGAAATGTGGGCAATCAACTATGCTCGGAGAATTGCACACCTTTCCAAGAAAATTAACCAAAATGGACAGGTCAACACCTATTTCACACAGAAATGAAAATAAACTAGGAGAAGAAGGCTACATAAATCATATGCCTGACGAAATAATGATTCTAAAATACTTAAATTTCGGATCAACATGCAAACGCTTCCGAGATCTTTTATTACACTGGATTATTATGGGAGAGTTATCGTATCTCATGGGATATCGATTGATCGGTATGCCGTTCTAGAACCCCAGATCGGCAAACATTGTTTTGGACGCGCAGAAAAACATGGACGATTTTTGTCTTGAGGATATCGCACGAACACGATTCATATTCTCAATCCTAAAATCGATAACCAATTCCGTCATTTCGACTGTTGGTTAAGAAACGACAATATTTATCAAAATTATGTAATATGCCTCGACACGAAATACATAGAATTATTGGAAATCTTCTGTACGCTCTTTATTTCAGAAATGCATACCTTGCCCAACAACAGATTAAAAAATTATGCCCAATTGTAGTCATCGTCAAATACTGGCCTGATCCGTAGACCCATAAACAGTAAAATGGAAGGGTCCCTACCAGAAACGGCTGTCATGCGGTCATCAGTGTATTGAAAGATGTGGTTATACTGGTATCAGGATTTAGTGTGGGATCGAGGTTCCCAAATCATCTTTGAAAGCATATTCTAAAATCCTGTTACTAGTAGCTAGGAAAGTCAGATTTGACTTAATACTGGGACGAGAAAGACGTATGGCCGGAGTCGTCCTATACGAGCCTTAAACAAAATTTAAAAATTCAAGAACAAGATAATACAAGGCGCGTATTTGAAGAAAATACTACGCACCTGTTTATCTAGCATCAGAAAATTTCAAAGACGTCTATTTTTCTGCTTTCTCGGGATTTGAAAGATGTAAAAAGGAAGTAGGGGATCCTTTGTTCGAATCCAGTAAGGAAGAGATCACTCAAGTTTTTTTAACGTCATATCACCAGTGGGCCATTTAATGTTGATATAACTTCTATCGAGCGGTCATCGTTTCGTGGGAAGATGTGGTTATACTGATATCAAGATTAAGTGTACGATTGAAATTTCCATAAATATCCTTGCAAACATTACAAAATCACCGGGTTTCCAGCAAGTTGATATCTGTCCAGAATGCTGAACTAAACGCTTAGACTGTGGACATCAATGTAGTGGTACTTGTGGTGAGTGTTCTAATCGACGCATCCATTCAACTTGCTCGCACGGTTGTCAGAGACTGTTAATCTGTGGCCAGCAGTGCGTGAGCACTCAGTGCGATGTATGTTCACATTGTTGGAAACCACGGTTGTCCATTTAATGTTGCCAATCTTAAGATTCGTAGCAATAGTTTGGAATTTTTTTCTTTAAAGAATTTTTTTCTAAAATTTTCCATTTAACCCATAACAGGTACTACCACTCCGGGCCAGAGTTGACATGGAAGCAATGGTGGTGAGGGAGTGCCCCACATTCCAGAGAGCTCCAGAACTGGAACCTCACAATCAGATAGGGTTTAACGTAGTTTCCAGGACATGAAAACCCTCAGCACCCACCTTCAAGCACATAAAAGGATTAGGGCTTGCCATAATAGCTATAGAGACGGATCAATCTTATAGGGGCTAGGTGGTGACATTTCCAGCCGACTGACCGGGAGGGCTTTCCGATCGCCTGTCTAGCCTAAGTAAAGCTCTAAGTGGGGTGTTGCATGTCATGGACTGCTAATCCACAAGGATTCCGCTCATAAGCATCACGGCCAACAGGTGCCCCGTAGGGGGTATTAACCCTCTACTCAAGTATTTTACAGTCCCAACCGTCAGGGCGGTTGTAAAATCTGTTTCTAGTAGCTAGAAAAGTCAGATTTGTTTGAGTGCTAGGATAGGAAAGACGAACGGCGTCTTTCGTCCCAATAGTCAAAATCTCAGCGTGTTTTGTTTTTTTTTTGTTTTTGTCTGGGATTCATAAAAAAAAATGACATCTCAGAAGATCTAGAATAAGAACAGATCCAAATAAGACCACCACCCTAGACCTGCCCAAGATTCAATGGAAGATCGACACAAAAACTCAATATCACCTGTTTCACACAGAAATGACAATAAACTAGGGGAAAAGAGATACATAAATCAAATGCCAGACGAAATAATTTTGATTCTTCTAAAATACGTTAATGGATATAGTTAATCTCAGATCAATATGCAGACGCTTCCGAAATCTTTTATTACACGGTAGATTATCAGGGGGAGAGTTATCGTATCTCATAGGATATCGATTGATCGGTATGCCGTCCTAGCTCCCCAGATCGGCAAACTTATTGTTTTGGAGGCGCAGAAAAACATGGACGATTTTTGTCTTGAGGATATCGCACGGGCATGATTCATATTCTCAATTCAAAAACGATGACCAATTCCGGCATTTCAACTGTTGGCTGAGAAACGACAATCTTTAGCAAAAGTTTGAAATATGCCTCGACACGAAATATAGACTCAATGGAAATCTTCTGTACGCTCTTTCTTTCAGAGTAATGCATACCTTGCCCAAAAAGTCAAAAATCATGCCCGATTGTAGTCATCGTCAAATAATGGCCTGATCTGTTGACCAGTACACAGTAAAATACAAAAGATTTACTCATAAAAACGTCTATCATTCAGTCATCAGTAAACAGGAAGATGTAGTCATACTGGTTTCGAAAACATATCCTTGTAACCATATTGTAAAATCTTGCTTCTATTAGCTAAGAATTCAGATTCGGCCGAGTGCTTCGACGAGTATGATGTCTCGTCTCGAATATTCATAATCTTCCTTATTTTTTGTTGGTCTGGGAGTCATGAAAATAAATTATGTATTCCAGACAAAAAGAAAGTGTCATTAATTAGGAAAAAACAGAAGACATCTCAGAAGATCGAAAATAACAGATCCAAATAAGCCCACCAGCCCAGACCTGACCAAGTTTTGCTGGAAGATCGAGACAGACTAAATATCCAAGCAAAGAAATAAGTAGAGCTGTATGCAGCCACTGCTATACACAGGTATAATTTATATACCAAGAACTCTGGTTGAAATGGGGGCAATCAACTGTGCTCGGTAATTGCACACCTTTCCCAGAAAAGTTTAGAAAATTAACCAAAATGGACAGGTCAACACCCGTTTCACACAAAAATGAAAATAAACTAGGAGAAGAAGGCTACATAAATCATATGCCTGACGAAATGATTCTTCTAAAATCATTTAAGCTCGGATCAACATGCAAACGCTTCAGAGATCTTTTATTACACATTGGTTTATTATGGGAGTTATCGTATCTCATGGGATATCGATTGATCGGTATGCCGTCCTAGCTCCAAAGATTGGCAAACTTTTTTTGGACGCGCAGAAAAACATGGACGATTTTTGTCTTGAGCATATCGCAAATATGATTCCTATTCTCAATTCCGAATTCGATGACCAATTCTGGCATTTCAAATTTTTTCGAGGAAGGGAAAATCTTTACAAAAATTTTGAAATATGCCTTGACACTAAATATATAGACTTATTGGAAATCTTCTGTACGCTCTTTATCTCAGGGAAATGCATACTTTGACCAACAGAAAAAATTTTGCCCGATTGTAGTCATTGTCAAATAATGGCCTCATCCGTAGATCCGTACACAGTCAAATGTAAAGATCCTTGCCAGAAACGGCTGTCCTACCGTCATCAGTGCTATATAAAGCATATGCCAGACGAAATTATGATACTTTTAAAATACGTTAATGGTATGGGTAGAGTTTATCTCAGATCAACATGAAAACGCTTCAGAGATCTTTTATTACACTGTAGATTATTATGGGAGAGTTAACGTATCTCATGGGATATCGATTAATCGGTATGCCGTCCTAGTTCCCCAGATCGGCAAACTTATTTTTGACGCGCAGAAGAACAGAAACTAAATATCCAAGCAAAGAAATAAGTAGAGCTGTATGCAGCCACGGCTATACACAGGTAGTATCTATATACGAAGAAAGTTATATATATGCAAGATAGTTAAGTATGGTATTCAACAATGTAAAGATATTTTAGTGAATATCCTTGTGAATCTTGTCTGTATAGTATTTGCTCAGATATGTGCACTCATCCCATAAGCAACTAATGTGCTAGGGAATCATTTTGCTTGTGTATTATATAAAGTTAAGATGACCGAACGAACTTCACATAGTAAGAAAACGTAGACATAAACGTTAGAATTTTAAATCGAATATGTGTTGCACTATCCAGAGCCAAAATAGACTTTTATGTTATGGGTAATTTTGAAATTCTTTCACAACAGAGCATATAGTGGAACAGCTTTCTGCGGGATCTACAATCAAAGAATATGGTGATTGAAGTGCTGACACTTTGCTGCAAAAATTAGATTAAAGTTTTAAAGTGAGGAATGCATCTGATTTTGCACATGCTCCTGAAGAATGTTGTATTAAGCAGTCCGAACCCCATCTGAAATTTGGCCACTCTTGTAGACGTCTATCTCCTAATCAAATGACATGAACTGTTTGATGCCATTTCGTAAGGAACGAATAAAGTCCTCTCATCAAACGGAACTGAACCTCCAAATAACGGTCAACATTTGGATAAGCACCTTGCAAAGGTCTTCAGGGGGAAATTCAAGCAAAGAAAAGTCCTGTTTTTCGCTTAACGTAGTGTCTGTAACCTGCCACCATTGATGTTGGATTCTTTTAAACCTTAAAAATATAAATAAAATCAATTGACAATACTTTGGAATACATATATACATACAAGTAAAAAAAAAATCATTAATGCTATAAAAAGACCGAATTGTTTATTTTTGTCAGGCCAGTTTTAGATATATTTCTGAAATGTGTAGATATTGCTCTGAGCACGTATTCAAACGAACAAAAAGGGGGATAGACCCGCTTGCTGTCCGGCTGATACCGAGAATAGGTCAACACATGTGTTACTGAGTAATCGTTAGCTAGCTACTCTCACAAATCTTTTTTCTTTTTTACTGAAATGAGAGTTCAATCCTTACTGGATGCCCCATACTTTTGTTCTTGTGACAGCGTGGCCGTGGCAACAGGAGTGGGTAAATACCTAGAGGCACTCTAGTGTTTCCCATGGACGTCATGGTGTTATGTTAGCAAGCTACTCTCGCAAATCCTTTACTGAAAAAGGAGTTCGATCCTCACTAGATGCCCCATATTTGTGACTAATTACTTGTAGGGTTAAATAAGTTTGTTCAAAGTCGTTTCTTTGACGTAATAATTGAACATGTATGGCATTAATTTAGAAGTTAATGAAATAGAATATCGCCAAAAGTAACATTCCACTCCTGTGTGAATTTTTAAAGAATTTTCGATTTTCATTAAAAGTAGTTGAGAACCCCTAGAATTTGAGAGAATGCTTATACTACACGACAAGTAAGCGTCCCGTCGTAGGGTAGGGGTTAACACGCTAGTTTCGCAGATCGTTACAACCGAAAAGCGAGTTTTACCATCGCTGGATGACCCATATTTGTGACATTGTATTAAATCCTACTCCTAGGTTGTTTTTTTTGTCTTCGGTATACTGCGAATTGAGGGGCTTAGATTTTTACCTTAACTACCGGACAGATGTTAGTGAAATAAATGAAGTCTAATGTATATATTTTTCATTTCTGAATTGGGATTAATACTTAGAATAAAAATGAAACTAAGGAAAACAACTTGATACGTTAATTCATTTATAAGCTTTTTAAAAAAAGCTTCAAACAGCATCAATTGTTGGTGTAGATTTAAAGTTGTTGCGTAGTGATACAGTTCTTATACACTTTTTTGTCCTGAGAACTGCAAAAATGTCCGGTTTTAACCTTTTTTCATTGTTACTTTTAAATAGACATATCGTTGAATACTCGGCAAAATTACCAGTGAATAGTAATTTTCAGTATTTTAGTAGAAGATTTGATAAGTTTATACTCAATTATAGTATAATAACTCCGTGGCTTTCCTTAGGGTTTCATTTTTATTAAAAGTAAAAATCCCAATTCAGAAATTTGAAAAATTGTACCTTGGACTTTATTTCGTATTCCACTAATATCTGTCCGGTAGACTATGGTAAAAAATTACGCCCCAGAATTCGGAGTCTACCACATTTTACATAAACATCCCGTCGTGGGGTAATGTCAACAAGCTAGTCTCGCTGATCCGTTATCAGCGAAAAGCGAGTTTGACCATCGCCGGATGACCCATACTTACATTGTAAAGAATTTAAAACGACTAAAACATTTTAGAAAAGAAATTCTTGATACAGCAAAAACTGAAAATGTGCATTTTCTTAACTCACCTTAATTGATAATGTTAGATATTTTTAAAGGTATGTTTGGAATATATTCTGAGATGTAGATATTGCTTAGATCAGGAATTTCATTCGGACACACAATAGTAATAACAGAAAATGATTTAAGCTGAACAGCAGTTTTTAAATTAAAAACCAGAGAATCGGAATAAACTGGAAGTTAAACTCATTTTCAGGATGACCCGAAGTAATTAAGTTTGCCGATAGAAAAGCCACCACTATAAATCAAATATTAAGAGTAGTGTTGGCATTCCTCAGACATTAGTTTCTGATAATGCCCCGAATTTTGTGATGAAAATTTGTGCTCGTGGCTTAAGCATATTGGATGTGTCCCTTATAAAATGCTATCCTACCACCCACAATCAAATGGAATCACAGAAAGAATGGTGCTGATGTTGAAAATGGGACTAAGCATTTTCATCATATAATATAGACTTACCTACCGAAATTATCATTGAGCTATCGAACAATTCCGCATGACGGCAGAATACAAAGTCCTTCCACACTAATGGGTAGGCAGATTAGAGCTCCCATAACCATGTCATTTGCAATGACTAAAAGGGTATGGTCTAAACAAAAACAAAGAGTCGAATGCTGAGAAGGCAAATTTCATATAGCAAAAAGGACACAACACAGCAATATTATTAAAAACTGGCAAAATAAACTTGCTCATGAGGATCAATTTAGAAGTCGAATAGAACCCGATGAAATAGAAATTGAATCTGAGGGGGAAGATGGGTTAGTGTAACGGTTAGCAACCTAGTCTTGCAAATCCGTAACTACCGAATAGCAAGTCCAAACTGATTAAGTTGGAGTTATCTAACTTAATGACTAATACAGAGTTGTCCCTTTATGTATTGTTGCTTTGCTAGCGAATGAGTAAAGATGGCGGTTTATTCTAACCTGTTATGTGTTGTTTGTGAGACAAGGATTCCTAAGTAAACACTAATTGCGACCTTTTGACAGCCTATCCGTAGGTACAAGGGTGACTAAATACATAGATGCACACAAGAGCATCCTATGGTCGTCGTCGTGTAATGGTTGGCAAGATTCCTTTGCCAGAGGCATTACTGTAGTGCGAGTTCGATCCTCGTTGGTTGCCACATACATTTGACCTTTAATCAAATCCTACCCTAGGTTTTTTTCAACGTAGTTTCTTTTTTTAAATTGAACTTTTAAGGCATATTAATTTCCAAGTTAAAAAAAAAAAAAAAAAAAAAAAAAAAAAAAAATATCCTACTCGCTCATAGAAAATTAAAATTCTTTATTTCCATAAGAGAAAATTAAGTTTACTTGAAATAGAATATCGGTACGAGTAACATTCGCTTGTAGAACTAAAAAAAATCTGTTCCATTAGAAAAAATAAAGTCAATTTTTAATTAATTCACTGAACAGAGGAAATTCTTGTGAATGGAAAATGAACGGAATATTTTGCTAAAACATCTTATCTTTTACTAGAGTTAACTTATAAGGTCCATTGTGGCTAAGATTTAAATTCTTTAAAATTAAATCAAATAAATATCTCAGCTGCAAAAGAAAATAACTTTCTATTAGTTTCTGTATTATCTTAACTCTCCCAGATTGACAATGTTATGTTTTGTTAGGGGTCAGTTTCAAATATATTTCTGAAATCTGCTTTGAACAGGTCAAATGGGGAACACGTTGATCACCATCCAGGTCGCACACAAGAGTAGTTACAATTAAACAAATATTTCAATATATTTTGTATTATCTTAATCATCAAATTATATTAGTTAATTTAAAAGGTAGAATATAAATATATTTCTGAAGTTGGGACTTCATAGGAAACATGTTTACGAACGAACACAAACACTAGTATACATACACTGGTAGTAAAAAGAAATGAATAACATTTTTTTTAAAGATATTTAAAAATGTTGTGGATTGAGAACTTTGTTTTTAAATCACCATATTCGCAAATTGAGGATGATCTTAACTTATTTTTTTATTGATATTTTTATTTCTGAAGATCACTATTATATATTTAAGAGAAACTGAAGAAATTTGAGCTGGACTTGAATGGGACACATGTGCTTTATTTTAAACATTTTTTCTTTAACTATAGAAGCTTAATTTAAAGATTAGCATTTAGTTTGTTTTTTTGCCCTTTTTTAAAGAATATTCGGATATTTTTCACTTATTTAAATAAGTTTAAATAAAATTTCGTAGTTTCTATGTTTTATTTTTAGTCACGAAATACTTAATTTTTGCAATTTTGATGGACTTTATAAAAAAGTGAAGTAAATGTTTAAATATGAAATCAGTATAATGAAAAAAAAAAAAAAAAATTGTATGATTTATTTTATATACTAAAGTGCCGCTTTAACTCGGTTGGTAGAGCACCCACCTAGGAATCCAAAGGTTCTTGGTTCGATACCGGTCAACGCCAACTCAGCCTATGTATGCATTTGTAAGGGGGCTTAGATAGGTAAGAAAGAATATATTTAAAAATATAACTTAAGTAGGAAGAGAAAATAAATGATATATTTACAAAAAAATCTACCAGAGAATTATTTTATGAAGGTATTGCCATTGATGAAGTCACATTCGTATTTTACAAAATAAATAATTTCCTGATTTTTGTTGGTCAATTTGAGTTAGTAACTTATCAGTGACGACCTACCGTAGATCCGTTAACCTTGTTTAAAACCAGCCCTCCCCCATTTCAAGATAAGGATAACAACTTCTAAAAAAAAAAAAAAAAAAAAAAAAAAAATAAAGAATAGTTATGAAAGCATTATAAAAGTGATCGTTTTGAGTGTATCATAAATCTTAACTATTTTTTAGCAAAATTCAAATGTTGAAAATCTATTAAAAATAAATTACATTTGTAATTTATTTTACTATGTTACTACTCGACTTAGACAAATATTAACTTATATAATCGATTTAATTTAATGATTTTAAAAATTAAATGAGATTTTGATATTGCCTAATTGTATGTCTTACGATGTGAATATTCAATAAATAGTTTAAATAACGTATATTAATTTACAAGTTAGAAAAACTAAATTGATGAATTCAAAATATATAATTTAAAAAAAACAAACAATTAGCCAATTTCAGAATTATCTTTATTGACAATGTTAATTTTCAAGTTCAGTTTATATTTCTGAAACCAGAAAAAAATTTAACAGGACACATGCTTAGTGTTCTTTTTAATATGGAGTATTATTCTAGGTTAATTGTTACTTTTTTTTTTTATTTTTTTTTTACTTGAGATTTCATTATTCAAATATCTTTTAATTAATCTTCGTAATTTCTAAGTTTTCTTTTACATAAAAAAATTGAATTTTTATTTGTTATTTAAGAATTTCAAAATTCATCTAATTTCTAAATCTGAGAAATCTGATAACACGAAATGAAAACTTAGTGTCTTTGACTTACAACTTTGCATGAAGATAAAATTTGCAATGAAATTCAGCCGACAGATATATGTATGTATTTCAGCTGCTCAAGTTACTTTGAATAAGTTACCTTTCCTTTGGACACATTCCAGGAGAAGGATTTTGAACTTCGTGAATATTCATTTTATATGAAAGGCCACGTATCAACTTTCGCAATTTTGATGGACTTTATAAAACAAAAACGAAATAAGTGGTTAAATATGAAGTCAATAAATCAAAAATTATATTCTATTGTAGTGTATGTATGAATGCATATATGTGCGTGCCTGTGTTAGGAGGTTGAATGGGCAAGATTGAGAATCTTAAAAAAAAAATTAGTTCATGTGTTAGTAAGAGAAATTAAATACAATTGCATACAATCCACATTTATTCTTTGAATAATTAAAAAAAATTTGGAATTTCTAAGTTTGTTTCCGGTTTTTGTCTTCAGCTTAAGATATTAGAATAGTTCCCATTTGTTATTTAATTTAAGTTGTTTTATGACAAAGCCCAAGGCAAAGAAAGATGCCTGTTATAGAATGAGTTGCAATAAGATGACAAGGGAGATCGTTACTGTAAGTTGGTTAGTCTATGTCTAACAGGGAACGTCGACAAAATGGAAGGGAATTGAGCAGAGGAGAATAAATTGGTCAGACTGCGGGCGGACCGGTTTTAACAGAATTCAGTTCCTTATAAAAATCTGTCTACGATGTTCTCCCAAGTCCAGCAAATCTATAGACATGGAGTGTAAGTGAGACTCCAGATGCACACAGTGTGGTAAGAGGGTCACCTTACAACATATTCTGAGTAGCTGCACTAAGGCTTTGGGATATGGACAGTATCGATTACGACATGACCAGGTGCTATAGCTGATGCAGTCATGATAGCAATCCGGTCGGGCAAACAGTAGAGTAGGCTGCAAAGTATTTATAAAGTTTATAAAGGCAGGAGAAAAAAAAATGAAACCAGGCAACAAAAACAAATATGCTATCAACTGCACCAGACAGACAATTAACAGCGGATTTGGGAATTTGAAAATCCCAAATTATAGTAAACAATTCTCCGACGTGACAATACAATCAGATAAAACTAAAACATAATCTGGGAATTATAAGTTTCCTGGGAAGATATCACTCTCAAAGGAAAGAAAATGTGAAATATATCAGGAACTGGTCGGGGAATGTCAGCAGAACCGATGGAATACTCACTATGATCAAGTCGAGGTGGGATGCAGGGGGAGGGCTCTCATTCACTAAGTAAGATTCTATAAAAAGTCGGAATTGTAGGTTCTGGAATAAGTAAATAAAATAAAATCCCAAAAGTAGAAGAACGAGCATACCAGTGGATAGGGACAACAAAATAAATCGTGGTCCAAAGAAAATAAACAGACAAGCAAATGTCACCCCCCCCCCAACCATGTTGATTTTTTCTTCATGGTGTTCTACCCCCATATCATAGTGTACTATATACTTACACTTTTATATTTTAAGACACTAATCTGTTAATCGCAATTGTTTTTGTAAATGTGTGTATGAATGAATTTTTAAATTAAGTCATCGATTGTTATAAAATCGTTTTGGAATTTTAATATTTATCGATAATTGATGTTTTTTTTCCGAGGATAGTTAATGCAATATTTTTGGTGCGTGTGGGGAGGGAGTTAACAAAGATAACAATTACTTACATAATTTTGTTCTCGGCTTCGCTCGCTGATTTTTTAAATCTGTATAATACTCTTTACGTATTAGTATTTTATTCGTAGTAGCAATTCTCAGACTTTTCTTTGTGGGGTGGTGTCCGGAAATACCTAAAGATATAGATTGTGAAGTTATTCTTAAAAGACATTACAGGTTTTAAATATATATATATATATATATAGGCATTCATATATTTGTATGTGTGTGGGGGTTATTTCTTGAAATAAGTGTGCAAGTTTTTCGAAGATGTATTTAATCGATCGTATTTTGAGTAAAACTTTTTACCGTTTAGTTTAATTATTAATAAGTAGTCAAAGTTTTTAACGTTAAATAACGGGGGGGGGGAGGAACAAAAAACTTTTCTTAGCTTGAAAAGCTAACATAGATATTCGTAGGTATTATATAGATCTTTTAGCAGTTTAACTAGGACTTTAGTATGTTAAGTTTTAATGGTGGTTATACTTTTAAACTTGAACACGCATTACTGTTACTCTGTAATTTTAAATTATACAACTAGTTAATTGTGTATAAATAACCAAAAGAAAGAAAATATAAAAATAATGCAAAAAATATACAATAAGACTATATAAGGCGAAATAGAAATAAAATGTAAAGTTAGTAAGAAAAATTGGTTTCTGAAGTGTGTAGTAATGTTTTGTTACCTTCACAATGTAGCAAACACCCTTAATCCATCTGCAAGGAAAAACAATGGCAATGTTTCGGTAGACCGGAAACCATTTAAATAGCCCATACCGCGCATGCCAATTGTAAATGTATGCAAAAATGTAATCACGTGATCTCTATAAATGGTGGGTGGAGGAATAGAAATATCGCCCCGTCTTATAAAGCACCCAAATGGAATACATGAAGGCCGGTAGATACGAACCTAAATTTTTGATGTCCAATATCTTTGAAGCCTTTGCGCATGCTTCTGAAGAGGAATTGTTTAAAGCCGTCAATGAACCAGTCTTCCATATGCCCACTTTTGCAAGCGCCAATGCAAAACGAAATGTTCAGTTTCCATCCGAAGGTTCTTCTGGATTCATCACCATGTCTCTTGTGCCACAAGGTAACCATTTCCAAAAGCCAATTGGAATAATCAAAAATTAAAATTAAACACCGTCAAAGCAATGAAACTTCCTCCTGGCCATTGGTTTAAATGTCCGAAAGGTAAATTTGCACTTTCTCCATTATATAATGATCCTTTGCATTTCTTTTCATACACAAAATATTCTTATTCAAATCCAATAAATCACTTATTAGATTTTCAATGTCAATTAAAATATTTTTTAGATAATAAAATGAATATTTCAAATTAAAGATTTATAAACACTTTTACAAAATCTGACTCTTCCATCCTTTCATTTTAAATAGAATATTTCTCATTTGTTAATTTTACTTTAAATGTTCTGCCATCAAATTTGAAAATCAATTATATAATAAACTAATGTCAATTGGGATTTTTCATATGCGTAAACCAAGCCTCTAATTCTACAATCTTCCACGTCTACCTGTATAATTCCATTGCAACTGACTCCCCACCTTCTGTGAAATATTAATGTTTTCATTTCATTTTCTTTCGTATCATTTCAACCTGCTTTCTTTGTTTTCAGGTCTTTGGATTGGTAATGGAGGGGCAACTAAACAAGCGAAATATCCAAAGTGTGGTTCATTTACTGGAGGAATAAACCATATATTGGATTTTAAGAATTTCTTTGCCAGAGAAGTAGATGGAGCTCATAATGCTAACTGGTCTTATCAAACCATTAGAATTCTGACAATATGAAGCAACCCAACGTCTATACAATTCCCATCGCTTTTCTGTTTGTATCTGCCACAGGTCATTGTAACGAATTTGTGCCATTTCGTCAGTCAGCAGAGTGTTCGAGTTCAAGTATTTGTGCAAATGATCTCCTCTTAATCTTATATCGTTTGCGTCTTTAAAAACAGTGACCAATGGATTTCTTTTCCCCGGAAATATCGATTTTCAGGGTTAAAATTCCATCATTAATAATTTTCAATATATGACATTACCACGCTTATCCACGTCACTCTAGTTTCTTGAAAACTGAGGATTCATCATCTAAATCCCCATTGTCCAACTTCCAGATGACATCTGCCTCTTCCTTCAAAACTTTCTCAGTTGCATCTTCATCCGCTCGGGGCAAAATTCCACCGTTTCCAAATCCTTGCCATTTGGTCATTACATATATATTTCTGTTTATTTTATAACCTATAATAATTTTCCGTGTTAGATACCACGTGATTGTGAGCAAGGTAACCGACTGATACACAGCTAACTTATTTGTCTGACATCCGATAACTTCAAGACTGTTTATTTTGCCACTTTTTCTGACTGCATTAAGACATCACAGAAGACGATTTACTGTTCCAAGATTATTTAATTTATGACAAATCTCAAGTGAAAGCTCCTAAGTATTTCACTGAACAGCCTCATCTAAAAATGTATCTTGGATGCCCTTTTAAAGACTGTCAACTGGATTTTGATTCCAGGCAGGAATCAAAGGAAATCTAAACGTGAATTTATCGATAAACATTTTGGAGAACACTTAGCCAGATGCCGAAAGGATATTGCTAAATGACTCTCATCATGAGTCACTACAAAAGGCTCTAAGAAAAGAATTCTCCCTAACGCAAGGACCATCTGGCATTGGAAAAAGCGACATCGGCCTGAAAATTGTAAAAACCCTCTGTTATAAAATTAACCGGCAATTTATGAGGAAGACCGTCCCGGTCTCCTGCCTCAAAACTTGCTAACGGTGAGTGGTGAAAAACCAGCCCCAGCTACGATTGAAGTCCGTAGCCGAAGCAATAGATAGGTATGAAGATGACTAGATAGATAGTTTATTTTATTTTATTAAAATATAAAAGAATATCTAAATATTCAGATTTTCTTTTATTCATGTTTAATGTCTTGTTTTTAGTTTAAATAAACAAGAATATCTAAATATTTTTATTTTTTTTATTTTTTCTTTTACTTGTAATTGATTGTTGGAAATAAATATATTAAAATAAAACGAAAATATCGAAAAAAAAAACAAAACAAAACGCCCTAAGCTGGTTGTTTACTTTCAAGTGACACTGCTTCGGCTACGGACTTCAATCGTAGCTGGGTTAGTTTTTCAGCAATTACCGGTAGCAAGTTTTGAGGCAGGAGACCGGGACGGTCTTCTTCATAAATTACCCATTAACCTATAGCAGAATAATAGTAAATGTCCAATGCTGATTGTTTGCTACATAAACCGTGCGTTAGATTAATTCTTAGAAGGTATATCTCGTTTTTCTTTATGTATAACCAATAAAATTAAACTTAATAAACAGGGGATTATAAACTATGAAGTACGAGAATATCGTGTGAGACAATTCTACGCCTGGTTACTCGAAATCTTTCAGTCTAATTTTGGTTGGAAAAGAAACGGCAATATATCCGTTATTGCCCATTGGCTTGGAATAAAGAAAGTTCCGGGATCTTGAGATCGTACCAACTTATGAGGCAATCCACTCTGAAAAAGATTTCCTACGAAGAATAAATCATTGTGACACATAAAATTATACTTTGTGTGCAATGCCATTCAATGTGCACCAGCTGACTAAATGCGTACACCATTAATATGTTGATGTTTATTTTCCAATGAAATGTACTGGTTGATGCCATTTCGTAAAGGACGAATTGTCTTCTCTCATCAGTCGGAACTGAACATCCAAATAATGGTCAACATTATCATAAGCACCTGACTTTATTCTTTCGTATAAATACCTTTTCTTCCAAGGGGATTGCCTCACCAGTTGGCATAATCTCTAGATTGCAAAAGTCTTTAGGGGGAACTTCAGGCAAAGAAGTTATCCACTGTTTCTTGCACACCGTCATCTGTATGTACAACGTATCGCCGTTTATAGTGGATTCTTTCGAACCTTCAAATAAAAAGAGGTCAATAGACAATACTATGAGATATATACCAAACTTATTGGTAAATCCTCGCGGTGAGAAAAAAAAAACACCACATAATTTGATTGTAAAAAAAATATACTACCAAACATCACCCGGGGAAAAAAGAAAAGACCAAGATAATCGTACCAACCGAAAATAATCTATTGGTACAATATTTGGCCAAAAGAAAAAAAAATTATATTTATATATATATTCATATTCATACAAACCGCCAGGAAACTATTTATTTACTGAAGCAAAACTTGCAATTTTTACTTTCTTAAATAGGGAACTACTAAACCAAAGATCTGAGGTTTTCAATAATTGTATACATAAAAAAAACTTGGCTTCTTCGTGAATAGTAAGACGTTTGTGGTTTAAGGTGCTAACTAGAACTGAAATAATAGGATTCAATTTAATTCTTATCAAAAATAATTAAAAAAATATTAAAAATATTAAAAATAATAAATGAATGAATAAAATAATAGATTTATACGGTGTTACGTCTTTTGTCTTTTTCTTTTATTGGTTAGTTTAGTCTCTGCTAATTTTGTGTCTAGGTGGTAGGTTTGTATAAATGCGAGTTTGCTCCAAATCTCTTAGCCCTGAAGAGCACTTACCAAAACTTTTAGTAGGTTTATCTGACTCATTATATATAATATATATATATATAATATATATATAGAGTTGTAGAAAAGTTTTTCTCTCTACCACGGTTTCGGTGTTTAAAGTACACCTCAGAACTAAAAAATATATATATAGGTAGCTAATATTATATATACTTGCCTAGTTTAGGATTATTTTTATCTGTCTCCTAAAAATAAAATTTTGTCCCTAAAAGTAAAACTTTTTCCTTTGAAATTGATTAGTTTACCATAAGTTTTTTTTAACCATAATTTTTTAATACCATATTTAGTTTACCATAACAGGTTTTTACTCATATTAGTAAAAACCTGTTAATACTATAAAAAGACTAATTAATTTTGTTCATTTCTGAAATCTGGAGACATTACTTTGAGCAGGACTTAAATAGGACACACGTAATCGAACGAACGATGTACACACTTCACTTGCACACTTAATAACTTACACCTACACAAAGGTAGTAACAGAAAAATAATAAAAAAAATAGCTATTTTAAAAATAAAACTATTTTAATGAAATAAAAGACCAAATAATTTGTCCATTTCTGAATATATTTCTGAATCTGGAGCAGAACTTAAATGGTACTACCTAAATAAGCTAACGTAAAAAATACGAAAACGGAAAGATATTTTTCTTTATATTTAATTTGCAATATATAAACATTTACTACCTACCGACTTGACATCATCGATTTTACTTTTAATATTTTTTCTTACATCTAAAAATATAAAATTCATTTTGAGACACTGAAAAAAATCACGAAAGAACATTGTCCACTATATTAAGGGGTCAGTAGAGCACCCGACGAGGTTCCTGGTTCGGTACTGGTCGGCACAAACTCAACGTATGAGTAGCACTGATTGGGGAGCTGAGGTAGGTGTGTCGCTCCACACCTCAGAAACAACCTCCCTGGTCCAGCCATAGCAAAAAAGGATAGAAATCACGCTTTCCGGCTGATGCATAGGTCACTCTACCAACTTTTTTTTTTACTTGATATGGGTGATCAATGCGTGAGACAAAAGCAAAGGAAAAATGCTTAGCCTTATTAATTTCCACCCTGTCGGTGGGGGCGTTAGAATGCCCGACTGTATCTCTGCAGAGGGGTAAGACTCCTCATGGGTCCCCTGTTAGCCGTGGGTGGTGACACGTGATGCTTAAGATAGAAATCAGGCGGTCGAGCAGTCCATGACTAGCAATACTCCACTTTAGTCCTTACTTAGGCTTGACAGTGCGGGTCGGAGTGGCCACTCGGATCAATCGCCTGGTCTCATCAAGCACTAGCACCTATATGATTGTCGCGACCTATTGCCCTTATGGCAAGCCCGAACCCTTTTTATCATATAGGTGCTAGAAGGCGGTGGCTGAGGGTCTTCATGTCTTGGAAATGACGTTAAACTCTGGTGAGGTTCCAGGTCTGGGAAATGTGGAGCTCCCCTTCATACACATTGCTCCTGGACCTGATAGGGTCCCATCTATGGGTTAAATAGTAAAATGTTTATAAACAAAACTGATTATCCATTTAAGAATGAATTTATTTCAAAACTTTATCGGCATTAAATGACCCATCGTGGTTGATATGCCGTAAAACAAAACAAAACAACCAACAAACTTTTTAATTTAGAAGAAACACTTATAATAAAAGCGTCCCGGCCTCCTGTCTTAAAAGAACGCTAGGCAGTGATAGCTGAAAAAAAAAAAAAAAAAAACAATCCTCTCTACGAATGATGTCCATAGCTGAAGCTGATCGTACCTATTGTACAATTGCGATACCATAGATAATTTTCTTTTAAATTGAAAATGACCTGACATTTTTTTTAATTGCAATATAAAAGAATATCTAATATTCAGATTTTTATTTGTTTGTTTAATGTTTTGTTTTTTAGTTAAAATAAAAAAAGAATATCTAAATATCTTATTTAATTTTTTCTTAATTTGTAATTGTTTGTTGAAATAAATATTAAATAATATAAAAATACCGAAAAAAGTTTTGATTAAAATTTTTTTTTTTTTATTAATAACATCAGCGAGGGACTCCCTTCGTAGAGCGGGTTATTTTTTCCCAGCTATCACCGCCTAGAGTTTTTTTTTTAAGACAGGAGGCCGGGACGCAATTCTGCGAATAGCACGCCCCGAAGTTTAGAAGTTTGTTTTTGTCTTCTCCTTCTTTTACCTAGAATATTAGAATCTTTTTTCAGTTGTTATTTAAGAAATATTTTAAAATTGATTTAATTTCTAAGAGAAATATTATATGTATGTGTGGGCAATATTGAGAATATATGCTTTTAAAAAATGAAGTATTAGTCCATGTGTTAGCAAGAGAAATTAAACGATATATTTACATAAAATCAAGAGAATTATTTTATGTTTTACGATGAGAATATTCAATTAATAATTTAAAATCCGTATCCTTATTGAGAATATTAGTTTTTTTAAAAAATTTTTTAAATATAAGTTATTGCCTCGAGCAGGACTTTAATGGAAAGCACGTGTGCGTAAAAACAAAACCAACACACAAACACACACGTTTGAGTAGTAATAGAAAATTATCTTAAAAACTAAGTATTCATATTTAGAATATTCAAAAATTTCTTTATCTTAAATTATCCTATTGAAGGTAAGTTTGAAGTATATTTCTGAATTTTAAAAGTTCTGTTTCGCATATATTTAGGAAATCCGAAGAAAATCGCTTCGAGTAGGAGAGACGCAGGTGCTTCATGTTAATTGGGACATTTTTAAAAATCTTTTAATATGGACAATTGTTTTAGAGGTTAACGTTTACGTTCTGATTTATTTATTTATTTATTTTTTACTTTAAGACATAGTAATAAATGAAAATATCCATTTTCATTATTATTGAAATATTTATTAATATTTCGTAATTTCTTTGTTTCTTGTTTTTGTCTTTCTGAAACCTTTTTAGAATAGGTTTCACTCATTATTTTAGAAATATTCTAAATTAATTTAGACTATTTTTGATAGACTTTATAAAACAAAAAAGAATCTAATGGTTAATAGGAAATCAATATAATAAAAAAGAATTAAATTAGATTAATTGTAATATATAGGTTCGCCCAAAATTCATAAGAGGAGGTAATACATTTTGATTAATTTTTAAAAAATTATCAAACTATCGCCAAGAATCAGGGGATTGTCCGATTTTAATGAAATTTTAGTATGTTATTCATTGATGACTTCCTTTCATAATAAATAGATTAGTTTCTTAAAAAAAAACAACTAGAAAGATTTTTATCAATTCAGAATGTAGGGGGATTTTGACCTTTTGTTTATTTCAAGATAAATATTCCGGTCCCTATTTTTTACTTTCTAGAATGAACAGAAAAAAATCTAAAGAACAGATAGACAAAAAAAAAAATTCAATACCCGAAAAAAAAAAAAGGTTTCAAATTAATTTTTTTAAAACTCAAAACATGATTCATGTATGACACACACACACATACACGATGGTAATGATAGGAAATTATATCTTTAAAATTATGTATACATTTAAAATATTAAATATTCTATATTATCTTCATCATCCTGTCGCGTAAGTAGCACGGATATCCATGACATTCTCTCGCAACCTTCCCTATCATTCATTGTCCCTGGGAGTTCTTCTGCGCAGCATCCAGCGTCCTCACATAATTGGTCAATGTAGGTCCTTGCTGGGCGGCCCACACTAGCATGCCCATGTTTTTGGCTTCCATAGGAGAACGTCGCTTATGAGCTCGTCCTTGCTTCTCCAACAGTGTCCTGCATGTCTAGTCCGTCTTACTCTGATGGTTTCTGAGATGGGGCAGGTGGCCATACAGCTGCTTCCTTTTGGGGTGCTGTTTCTACGATTTATTCAAGACTAAACGCAGCATTCTTGTGCAGCTCTCATCTAGTTTATTCTCAAGGAGCTTCGTTAGGGTCCAAGTGGTGCAGCATAAGCAGCAGTACTGACATAACCAAAGCCTGGAAGAATTGCTGCTTTAGCTTTTCAGTGAGATCGAACTTCCCACTGAGGCCATAATTGTTTTGTGGCCGCCATTCCTTTGCTATTTCGTATATTAACATCGCTCTCTGTGGATGAGACATTACTACCTAGGTATGTGAATTCTTAACTTACTAATTGGAAGGTAAGTTCGAAGTATATTTCTTAAATTCAAAAGTTCTGTTTCGCAAATGTTTTTTCAAATTGCCAATATTATTTTTAATGTAAGATATTGTCTCGAGCAGGACTTTAAAGTACATATACGTAGGAAATGAAAACACACACACACACACACGATTGGTAGTAATAGATAATTATCTTAAAAAACTAAAGTATCCGCATTTCAAATATTAAGAAAAAAAGTTCGGTATTATCTTACCAACCCTAATTGAAGTAAGTTTGAAGTATATTTTCTGAAATCAAAGACATTACTCTGAAACAGGAACTTTGAACATGAAGCACGAATTCATGTTAACAAACAGATTTATTAATTTGGAAGATGAATTTAATGGCAAATCGACATGATGCATTTAAAAAATTAACTATTAATCGTAGGTTTTGGCAATTATCTTAACTTTTTCTAATCGATAATTGAACGTGACACACGTGCTTCATGCTAAACTTTTTTTTCTTAAAATATGGAGGATTATTTATGAGGTTAAAGTTTACTTTCTGATTGTTTTTTTTTCTTCCTTTTTTTACATCATAGATTTTTGGATAATTTTCATGTATAAACTTTTTTTTCCCTTTAAATATGGACGATTATTTTACTGGTTAAAATTTGCTTTCTGATGTTTTTTTTTTTCTTTTTCTTACCTTTAGAATATTTGAATATTTTTATTAGGATTTAAATAATATTTTAGAATTAATTTTCACTGTATTATGTATTTGTTAGTGTGCGCGTGTTAGGTGTTTGATAGATACAAATGAGAATACATCATTAAAAAAAAATAAACGATACATTTATAAATCTACCATTATGTTTTTACTATGAGAATATTCAAATAATACTTAAATTATATTGATTTAAAGTTTAAAAAATAGCTACATTTAAAATATTTAAAATACTTTTGTTGAGAATAACTATAATGATTATTTATTTTCGTAATGGGACCCACGTGATTCATCAAATAAATATTTTTTCTTTAAATATGGACAATTATTTTTGAGGTTAAAGTTTACTTTCTGTTTGTCTTTTTTTTTTACATTAACAATAATCGGATATTTTTAATTATTTAGATAATATTTTTAATTACATTTCGTAATTTCTTAGTTTGGTTATTGTTTGTCTTCTTCTTAGAATATCAAAACAGAGTGTCTTCATTTGTTATTTAGAAATATTTAAAATTAATTTAATTTTCTAAGTTAGAGAAATAGAATATCAACTAACACGAAATAAAAATTCCTGTGTTTTTTTTATTTTATTTTATTTTTTTACTTCTAATTTTCCGTGAATAAGATGAACAATTACGCAGTGAATTCAACTAACAGATAACTGTGCGTATTTTAATGGAAGCACGTGCGCGCATGAAAAATAAATAGAACACGCACACACACTCAGACGATTGTAGTAATAGAAAATTATCTTAAAAGCTAAGTTCCACATTTCAAATGTAAAAAAAAAAAATGATCTGTATTATTCTTAGATTACTCTATTGAAAGTAAGTTGGAAGTATATTTCTGAAATTCAGTTCTGTTTCACAATATTTATGAAATCCTAAGAAATTGCTTCGAATAAGGACTTGAACGAGACGCACGTGCTTCATGTTAATAGACATTTTTTTTAAATTAAATATGGACGATTATTTTACTGTTTAACGTTTACGTTCTAATTTTTTGTCTTATTTTTGTTGATATTTTCATTATTTAAATAATAGTTTTACTTAATTTTTCGTAATTTCTAAGTTAAATGGTTTTAAATTCAGAATTTTCCATCTTCATAGAGAGTAGCTTCCACTACATATGTAGCTATAGAAATTTGTAAAACTTCTTTAAAATTCCTGAATCTTTTAAGCATCTTTTAAAGAAATCATGGATTGGATAAAAAAGATGAAGTAATTTTTACTTATCAAAATCATTCAATATCCTAATTTTTTGATTTGTGAAAATTTTACAAATGAATATTTTTCTAATTACTTTTCATCAATGAAAACTTTTTTGTTATTTTTTGTAATTTGCTTCTCCAGCGTTGTTTGAAATATCTAAGTTAATGACTTAGTATAAGTCCACCCATTTTAAATATTAAAATCCGGTTTGTAAATATCTCAAGGCTACAATCCTTGTATTTATCTGTTGAGAAGTCAATGAATGGGGGGGGGAGAAAGTCTGTTCTCGAGGGTACATAAAAATGAAATAAAATAAACTGTTAACAAAAAGAAAAAGGTAAGTATGAATAAACTGGACAAAAATTAATAAGCAAACAATCGAAATTTAAAAACATTTCTTAACCAAAATGTGACGTTTTTTCTCTACTTGCCAATTAGTTTGGTTCTGTGTGTTCACGAACTTCACGGAATTTATTTTTCAATTTTTGAAATTTTAACTCATAAATATTTTCCTATTTTAATTTATGTTTGTGTTTGTTATTTTTGAATTTTAAAATGAGTGAAAAACATTGGATAATTTAATTAATTTTTGTTCAGTTAATGGATTATGATTTTCTTTTCCAGCATTGTTCGAAAAATTAGATACATGTTCAAACTTTAAAATGATGTAAACATCATTGGACAATAAAGATAACATTTCTGGTGATTTTTAAATATTTTGGAGACTCTAACTTTGGGATTACCCTTTTATAATCGATATATTATTGATCTGCACAAGATAACTTTTTGAATTTCTATAGTTTTGGTTGGTGAATGAATAATTAAAATTTATAATGTTCCTTTTTATGTCTTGAATTTTAGATGGGAGGCTTAATAATTCGCTCACTCACTTAGATTTTTTTAGATCTTACAGAATAGCATGATATTCATTGATATAAATAATGATATTGAATTTTGTTATATATATAATCAAATTGATATAAATAATGATATTAATTGATATATGTATTAATAATCACAGTTGATATAAATAATGATATTAATTGATATATATATAATAATCAAATTGATATAATAATTGATATTAAATTGAATATAAATAATTGTATTAATTTGATATAAATAATTATATAAATTGATATGATAATATAATCAATTGATAATAAAAATAATTTATATAGAAATTGATATATATATATAATCAATTGATATAAATATGATTATATAAATTGATATATATATTTAATAAATTGTATAAATTTATATAAAATTGATATATTATATAATCAATTGATATAAAATAATTATATTAAATTGATATATATATAATCAAATTGTATAATAATGATATTAATTGATATAAATAATTATATTAATTGATATAATATAATCAAATGATATAAATAATGAATATTAATTGCATATATATATAATCAGAATTGATATAAATAAGTGATATTAATTGATATATATAATATATCAAATGATATAAATAATGATATTAATTTGATATATATATAATCAAATTGTATAAATAATGATATTAATTGATATATATATATCAATAGATTATATAATAATGATAATTATTGATATATTAATCAAATTGATATAAATAAATTAATATTAATGTGATATATATAATACAAATTGATATAAATATTATATTAATTGATATATAATTATTTAATTGATCTATATATAATCATATTAATTTGAAATAAATAATTATATAATTGAATATCTATATATAAGATCAAATTGATATAGATAATGATATCCAAATTGATATTAATAATCATATTAATTGAA
>CM042154.1:61973054-62005554 GCA_023376005.1 Doryteuthis pealeii
ACTACACCCATGCCTAAAAGGAGCTGGCGCTGGGTTAATACCTGGTGCCTTAAAGCGATCCAAAAGGAGGATGCCGACGAGACCACAACTTTTTTCCTGGGCGCAAATATCGGTGGGGTTATATACTTTCTGAACACTACATACAGTATAAATAAAAGACAAAAAGATCGAAGTAGTGAATAGAAGAAAAAATTAAGGGAAGACTCTGGTAGAAATAAATACCGAAAATTTGAAATTAATGTGGTAAAAGAAAAAACTATAAAAAATGTTTCGGAGATTATTTACTCTGGTATGTATATAATTGCTTTAGATTATCATAAAACATTTACATATATATATTTGTTCTGTTGAAAGGGTAAGGCTTAACTTTTCGTGAGTTTATTATAGATTATTAGATTAGATAAATATTAAAGTAGGCTTGTTATTAGATAATATTGTTTTAGATTCTAATTAATATGAAATTTAAACTTAAATTAGGAGTTTCATATTTTAAATGAATTATCTATTAATTAGTTTAATGAATTATTCCTCAAAGCGTGTATGTGTGGGGTAACGGTAATATTTATTTGAATAATCGATTCATTTCCATTGAATCAGTTTGATAGAAACATTCAGTAACTTAAAAGAAAGAATTCGTGTTTAATAAGTCAACCCTGAAAATTTATTAAATCAGATAATTCTGACTTTGTGGATTGTGTTATGTAGCACACTAAAAATTGAGCTTCCAATTCAGAATTGGCGCTGATTATGTCGAATTTTAAACTGCTCCAAATTTGTGTGGGGGGGGCGAAAAATGGCGCCTGTAATCTACTTTTGTCTGTACAATGAGTTCTAAAGCTTCCCTAGTCCTAAAAATTTTAACTATTGTTGTCGGTAAAATCGAGTTCTAGAGCTTCTCTAAGTTCTAAAGTTAACCAGTTTTAAGTTCTGAGCAAAAAACCAAACTATCTTGGTACAAAATAATGTTCAATATATGGAAATAATAATAATAATAAATAATAATAATCAATAAGTAAATATAATAAATAGCCACTTGATGCAGTGCCACGTGATCTTGCTATGAAAAAATCAGAAATCATCAATAACTTAAACTGGTTAACTTTAAGACTAGAGAAGCTCGGAAACTCATTCCCAGACGAAATAATGACGTACAAAAGTCGCCATTTTTGGCTGCGCATCTCCCTCAAATGGAGAGCTAAAAAATCTGACATATCCACCAATTTTTGGAGGGATATCTCAAATTTGGGAGAGTCTAACTTAACACAGATCCACACACAACAGACAAAATTCAGAAAAATTGAAGTGGAGGTGGGTGACAATTTTACTGTTGTCTGGATTATTTGACATGGAATACCCGGTGATATAAAACTTACAAACAAATAAGACTGCCATGAAAACTGCAACTAATACCCACCTTGATTATTATAACTAAATAAACAAAATGAAATAACTGAGGATGAAATCCACTACTGTACTTGAAATTCACTGTTTTAATTAGTTCACTTAATCATTAGAATATGGAGTTGGTGCTTATTATTTTGTATTGACTCGTTATGATGGGCTTATTAGGATTATAGCTTCATGCATAACTCTTGACATAAGGACACACACATTATTTTGTTGGTACATGGATTTTTTTTACCTTGTAGGAATACCCTTGTATAATAAATGTATTGTCATGACTTTGAATAATATTTTTATTACCTGTGAATGTTTGTTGAGAAATTGTAGACGATCTCCTCGACAAAATCTACATTTCGTTCCTTTAAACATTTATCTCACCAGGAACATTTTGAAATGCAATATGTAAGTCGGCATTTGAGAAAGAAGGTTAATCTCCTTTTTCTCCAGCATCAGAAATTAAGAAAGGAATTTGTATATTTGGATTTTTCGGACAGTTGTCCTCACTATATATATATATATATATATATATATATATATATAATATAATATTATATTATACTTACCCAACCCTACGCACGAGCAGTATGTGACACAAGGTCAATTTATCAAGCAGGGTTTAACGTTTGAATTCAGTTTCCTCTCATATATGGTTACCTAGCCATGGTTAATGAGCCAGGATTGTCCTACCATTTACCCACAGCTGGAGGAAGAGTAGTTCGATGCATAAGCGTCCTTTTAAATGAAATCAGCCTCATTCAGGATTTGAACTTTATCAGTCCGCCGAGTTAGAGCTGTTCTCATCCTTTATAAGTTCTGTATATAACAATTATCAAGCTTCATCTTAAAAAAATTCAATTCCCAATATCAATCATTAACTCCTTAAAAAAAAAAAATATATATGTTTATTCATTTGTTATAACATTTATTCAATTAATAGATATTATATCAATGATATCATTTTATATCAATTTGAATTATATATATATATCAATAATATATTATTATATCAATTAATATGATATAAATCAATTAATATATATTTATATCAATAATATAATTATTTATATTCAATTTGATTATATATATCATTAATATTATATATTTATATCAATTTTATTATAATATCAATAATATTCATTAATTTATATCTATTGATTAAATATATCAATTAATATCATTATTATATCAATTGATTATTATATATCAATTAATTCATTTTATTATATCAATGATCAATATATATAATAATATCATATTCTATATCAATGATATATTATATATCAATTTATATAATTATATATCAATTTGATTATATATATATCAATTTATATAATATTTATTATCAATTTGATTATATTATATATCAATTTATATTATATTATGATATTGATTATATATATATATCAATTTATATACATATTATATCAATTTGATTAATATATAATATCAATTATATAATTATTATATCAATTAATAATCATTATATATCATTAATATCATATTTAATCAATTGATTATATATATATATCAATTAATATCATTATTTATATCAATTGATTATATACATATATCAATTAATATCATTATTAATCAATTGATATATATATATATAATAATATCATTATTTATATCAATTATATATATATCAATAAATCATTTATATCAATTAATATTCATGTATTCTGTAAGAAAAAAATCTAAATAATACGAATTATTAAGCCTCATCTTAAGAATTCAGAATAAAAGGAACATATAATTTAATATCATTCACCAACTAAAACTATAGAAATTCAAAGAAGTTATTCTGGTGAGATCAATAAATATATGCGATTATAAAAGGGTAATCCCAAAGTTAGAGTCTCCAAATATTTAAAAATCACAGAAATGTTTATTCTTTATTGTCAATGATGTTTACATCATTTTAAAGTTTGAACATGTATCTAATTTTTCTACATTGCTGGAAAAAGAAAAATCATATCCATTAACTGAACAAAAATAATTAAAATTTTCCAATGTTTTTCACTCATTTTAAAAATTTCAAAAATAACAAACACAAACATAAATTAAAATAGGAAAAATATTTATTGTAAAATTTTCAAAATTGAAAATAATCCGTGAAGTTCGTGAACACACAGAACCAACTAATTGGCAAGTAGAGAAAAAAACGTCACATTTTGTTAAGAAATGTTTTTATAATTTCGATTGTTGCTTATTAATTTTTGTCCAGTTTATTCATACTTACCTTTTTCTTTTTGTTAACAGTTTATTTTATTTCATTTTCATGTACCCTCGAGGAAAACAGACTTTTCTCCCCCCCCCCATTCATTGACTTCTCAACAGATAAATACAGAGGATTGTAGCCTTGAGATATTTACAAACCGGATTTTAATATTAATGGCATGTGGACTTATACTAAGTCATAACTTAGATATTTCAACAACGTGGAGAAGCAAACAAAAAATAACAAAAGTTTCATTGATGAAAGTAATTAGAAAAAATATTCATTTGTAAAATTTTCACAAATCAAAAATTAGGATTATTGAATGATTTTGATAAGTAAAATTACTTCATCTTTTTATCAATCCGATTGATTTCTTTAAAAGATGCTTTAAAAGATTCAGGAATTTTAAGAAGGGTTTACAATTTCTATATACATATGTAGTGGAGCTACTCTTCTAGAAGATGGAAAATTCTGAATTAAAACCATTTAACTTAGAAATTACGAAAATTAATTAAAACTATTATTTAAATAATGAAAAATATCAACAAAAAATAAGACAAAAAATTAGAACGTAAACGTTAAACAGTAAAATAATCGTCCATATTTTAATTTAAAAAAAATGTCTATTAACATGAAGCACGTGCGTCTCGTTCAAGTCCTATTCGAAGCAATTCTTAGGATTTCATAAATATGTGTGAAACAGAACTGAATTCAGAAATATACTTCAAACTTACTTTCAATAGAGTAATTAAGATAATACAGATCATTTTTTTTTTTTTACATTTGAAATGTGATACTTAGCTTTTAAGATAATTTTCTATACTACAATCGTGTGAGTGTGTGTGCGTGTTCTATTTTATTTTTCATGCGCGCAACGTGCTTTCCATTAAAATACGCACATGTATCTGTTAGTTGAATTTCACTGCGTAATTGTTCATCTTATTCACGGAAAATTAGAAGTAAAAAAAATAAATAAAATAAAAAAACACAGGAAGTTTTTATTTCGTGTTAGTTGATATTCTATTTCTCTAACTTAGAAATTAAATTAATTTTAAAATATTTCTTAAATAACAAATGAAGACACTTCTGATATTCTAAGAAGAAGACAAACAATAACCAAACTAAGAAATTACGAAATGTAATTAAAAAAATATCTAAATAATTAAAAATATCCGATATTGTTAATGTAAAAAAAAAAGACAAACAGAAAGTAAACTTTAACCTCAAAAAAATTGTCATATTTAAAGAAAAAAAATATTTATTTTTGATGAATCACGTGGGTCCCATTACGAAAATAAATAATCATATAGTTATTCTCAACAAAGTATTTTAAATATATTTAAATGTAGCTATTTTTTAAACTTGTAAATCAATATAATTTAAAGTATTATTGAATATTCTCATAGTAAAAACATAATGGTGATTTTATGTAAATGTATCGTTTATTTTTTTTAATGATGTATTCTCATTGTATCTATCCAAACACCTAACACGCGTGCACACTAACAAATACATACATACAGTGAAAATTAATTCTAAAATATTATTTAAAATCCTAATAAAAATATTCAATATTCTAAAGTAAGAAAAAGAAAAAAAAAACATCAGAAAGCAAATTTAACCAGTAAAATAATCGTCCATATTTAAAGGAAAAAAAAGTTTATTTACATGAAAATTATCCAAAAATCTATGATGTAAAAAAAGGAAGAAAAAAAACAATCAGAAAGTAAACTTTAACCTCTAAAATAATCCTCCATATTTTAAGAAAAAAAGTTTAGCATGAAGCACGTGTGTCACGTTCAATTATCGATTAGAATAAGTTAAGATAATTGCCAACCTACGATTAATAGTTAATTTTTTAAATGCATCATGTCGATTTTTGCCATTAAATTCATCTTCCAAAATTAATAAATCTGTTTGTTAACATGAAGTTCGTGCTTCATGTTCAAGTCCTGTTCAGAGTAATGTCTTTGGATTTCAGAATATACTTCAAACTTACCTTCAATTAGGGTTGGTTAAGATAATACCGAACTTTTTTCTTAATATTTGAAATGCGGATACTTAGTTTTTAAGATAATTATCTATTACTACCATCGTGTGTGTGTGTGTGTGTTTCATTTCCTACGTATATGTACTTTAAAGTCCTGCTCGAGACAATATCTTACATTAAAAAATAATATTGGCAATTTGAAAACATTTGGGAAACAGAACTTTGAATTTAGAAATATACTTCGAACTTACCTTCAATTAGGGTAAGTTAAGAATTCACATACCTAGGTAGTAATGTCTCATCCACAGAGAGCGATGTTAATATACGAATAGCAAAGGAATGGCGGCCACAAAACAAATTATGGCTCATGTGGAAGTTCGATCTCACTGAAAAGCTAAAGCAGCAATTCTTCCAGGCTTTGGTTATGTCAGTACTGCTGTATGGCTGCACCACTTGGACCCTAACGAAGCTCCTTGAGAATAAACTAGATGAGAGCTGCACAAGAATGCTGCGTTTAGTCTTGAATAATCGTAGAAACAGCACCCCAAAAGGAAGCAGCTGTATGGCCACTGCCCCATCTCAGAAACCATCAGAGTAAGACGGACTAGACATGCAGGACACTGTTGGAGAAGCAAGGACGAGCTCATAAGCGACGTTCTCCTATGGAAGCCAAAACATGGGCATGCTAGTGTGGGCCGCCCAGCAAGGACCTACATTGACCAATTATGTGAGGACGCTGGATGCTGCGCAGAAGAACTCCCAGGGACAATGAATGATAGGAAGGTTGGCGAGAGAATGTCATGGATATCCGTGCTACTTACGCGACAGGATGATGAAGATAATATAGAATATTTAATATTTAAATGTATACATAATTTTAAAGATAATTTCCTATCATTACCATCGTGTATGTGTGTGTGTGTCATACATGAATCATGTTTTGAGTTTTAAGAAAATTAATTTTTGAAACCTTTTTTTTTTTTCGGTATTGAATTTTTATTTTTGTCTATCTGTTCTTTAGATTTTTTTCTGTTCATTCTAGAAAGTAAAAATTAGGGACCGGAATATTTATCTTGAAATAAACAAAAGGTCAAATCCCCCTACATTCTGAATTGATAAAAAAATCTTTCTAGTTGTTTTTTTTTTTTAAGAAACTAATCTATTTATTATGAAAGGAAGTCATCAATGAATAACATACTAAAAATTTTCATTAAAATCGGACAATCCCCTGATTCTTGGCGATAGTTTGATAATTTTTTAAAAAATTAATCAAAATGTATTACCTCCTCTTATGAATTTGGGCGAACCTATATATTACAATTAATCTAATTTAATTCTTTTTTATTATATTGATTTCCTATTTAACCATTAGATTCTTTTTGTTTTATAAAGTCTATCAAAATAGTCTAAATTAATTTTAGAATATTTCTAAAATAATGAGTGAAACCTATTCTAAAAAGGTTTCAGAAAGACAAAACAAGAAACAAAGAAATTACGAAATTAATAAATATTTCAATAATAATGAAAATGGATATTTTTCATTATTACTATGTCTTAAAGTAAAAAAATAAATAATAAATAAATCAGAACGTAAACGTTAACCTCTAAAACAATTGTCCATATTAAAAGATTTTTAAAAATGTCCAATTAACATGAAGCACCTGCGTCTCGTCCTACTCGAAGCGATTTCTTCGGATTTCCTAAAATATATGCGAAACAGAACTTTAAAATTCAGAAATATACTTCAAACTTACCTTCAATTAGGATAATTTAAGATAAAGAAATTTTTGAATATTCTAAATATGAATACTTAGTTTTTAAGATAATTTTATTACTACCAACGTGTGTGTTTGTGTGGTGTTTTGTTTTACGCACACGTGCTTTTCCATTAAAGTCCTGCTCGAGGCAATAACTTATATTTAAAAAAACTTTTTTAAAAAAACTAATATTCTCAATAAGGATACGGATTTTTAAATTATTAATTGAATATTCTCATCGTAAACATAAAATAATTCTCTTGATTTTATGTAAATATATCGTTTAATTTCTCTTGCTAACACATGGACTAATACTTCATTTTTTAAAAGCATATATTCTCAATATTGCCCACACATACATATAATATTTCTCTTAGAAATTAAATCAATTTTAAAATATTTCTTAAATAACAACTGAAAAAAGATTCTAATATTCTAGGTAAAAGAAGGAGAAGACAAAAACAAACTTCTAAACTTCGGGGGGTGCTATTCGCAAAATTGCGTCCCGGCCTCCTGTCTTAAAAAAAAAACTCTAGGCGGTGATAGCTGGGAAAAAATAACCCGCTCTACGAAGGGAGTCCCTCGCTGATGTTATTAATAAAAAAAAAAAATTTTAATCAAAACTTTTTCGGTATTTTTATATTATTTTAATATTTATTTCCAACAAACAATTACAAATAAGAAAAAAATTAAATAAAGATATTTAGATATTCTTTTTTTATTTTAACTAAAAACAAAACATTAAACAAACAAATTAAAAATCTGAATATTTAGATATTCTTTTATATTGCAATTAAAAAAAATGTCAGGTCATTTTCAATTTAAAAGAAAATTATCTTATGGTATCGCAATTGTACAATAGGTACGATCAGCTTCAGCTATGGACATCATTCGTAGAGAGGATTGTTTTTTTTTTGTTTTTTTTTTTTCAGCTATCACTGCCTAGCGTTCTTTTAAGACAGGAGGCCGGACGCTTTTATTATAGTGTTTCTTCTAAATTAAAAAGTTTGTTGGTTGTTTTGTTTTGTTTTACGGCATATCAACCACGATGGGTCATTTAATGCCGATAAAGTTTGAAATAAATTCATTCTTAAATGGATAATCAGTGTTTATAAACATGTTTTACTATTTAACCCATAGATGACCCTATCAGTCCAGGGAGCAATGGTGATGAAGGGGAGCTCCACATTTCCCAGACCTGGAACCTCACCAGAGTTTAACGTCATTTCCAAGACATGAAGACCCTCAGCACCGCCTTCTAGCACCTATATGATAAAAAGGGTTCGGGCTTGCCATAAGGGCAATAGGGTCGCGACAATCATATAGGTGCTAGTGCTTGATGAGACCAGGCGATTGATCCGAGTGGGCCACTCCGACCGCACTGTCAAGCCTAAGTAAGGACTAAAGTGGAGTATTGCTAGTCATGGACTGCTCGACCGCCTGATTTCTATTCTTAAGCATCACGTGTCACCACCCACGGCTAACAGGGGACCCATTGAGGGAGTCTTACCCCTCTGCAGAGATACAGTCGGTGCATTCTAACGCCCCACCGACAGGGTGGAAATTAATAAGGCTAAGCATTTTTTCCTTTGCTTTTGTCTCACGCATTGATCACCCATATCAAGTAAAAAAAAAAGTTGGTAGAGTGACCTATTGCATCAGCCGGAAAGCGTGGATTTCTATCCTTTTTTGCTATGGCTGGACCAGGGAGGTTGTTTCTGAGGTGGTGGAGCGACACACCTACCGTCAGCTCCCCAATCAGTGCTACTCATACGTTGAGTTTGTGCCGACCAGTACCGAACCAGGAACCTCGTCGGGTGCTCTACTGACCCCTTAATATAGTGGACAATGTTCTTCGTGATTTTTTTCAGTGTCTCAAAATGAATTTTATATTTTTAGATGTAAGAAAAAATATTAAAAGTAAAATCGATGATGTCAAGTCGGTAGTATGTTTAATATATTGCAAATTAAATATAAAGAAAAATATCTTTCCGTTTTCGTATTTTTTACGTTAGCTTATTTTAGGTAGGTACAGGAGCTTACCATTTAAGTTCTGCTCCAGATTTCAGAATATATTCAGAAATGAACAAATTATTTGGTCTCTTTATTTCATTAAAATAGCTTATTTTTTTAAGTTATTATTTTCTGTTACTACCTTTGTGTAGGTGTAAGTTATTAAGTGTGCAAGTGAAGTGTGTACATCGTTCGTTCGATTACGTGTGTCCTATTTAAGTCCTGCTCAAAGTAATGTCTCCAGATTTCAGAAATGACAAAATTAATTAGTCTTTTATAGTATTAACAGGTTTTTACTAATATGAGTAAAAACCTGTTATGTAAACTAAATATGGTATTAAAAAATTATGGTTAAAAAAACTTATGGTAAACTAATCAATTTCAAAGGAAAAAGTTTTACTTTTAGGGACAAATTTTATTTTAGGAGACAGATAAAAATAATCCTAAACTAGGCAAGTATATAATAATTTAGCTACCTATATATATATTTTAGTTCTGAGGTGTACTTTAAACACCGAAACCGTGGTAGAGAGAAAAACTTTTCTACAACTTTATATATATATATATATATATATATATATTATAATGAGTCAGATAAACCTTACTAAATTTTGGTAAGTGCTCTTCAGGGCTAAGAGATTTGGAGCAAACTCGCATTTATACAAACTACACCTAGACACAAAATTAGCAGAGACTAAACTAACCAATAAAAGAAAAAGACAAAAGACGTAACACCGTATAAATCTATTATTTTATTCATTCATTTATTATTTTTAATATTTTTAATATTTTTTTAATTATTTTTGATAAGAATTAAATTGAATCCTATTATTTCAGTTCTAGTTAGCACCTTAAACCAAAACGTCTTATATTCCACGAAGAAGCCAAGTTTTTTTTATATACAATTATTGAAAACCTCAGATCTTTGGTTTAGTAGTTCCCTATTTAAGAAAGTAAAAATTGCAAGTTTTGCTTCAGTAAATAAATAGTTTCCGGCGGTTTGTATGAATATGAATATATATATAAATATAATTTTTTTTCTTTTGGCCAAATATTGTACCAATAGATTATTTTCGGTTGGTACGATTATCTTTGGTCTTTTTTTCCCCGGGTGATGTTTGGTAGTATATTTTTTTTACAATCAAATATGTGGTGTTTTTTTTTCTCACCGCGAGGATTTACCAATAAGTTGGTATATATCTCATAGTATTGTCTATTGACCTTTTTATTTGAAGGTTCGAAAGAATCCACTATAAACGGCGATACGTTGTACATACAGATGACGGTGTGCAAGAAACAGTGGATAACTTCTTTGCCTGAAGTTCCCCCTAAAGACTTTTGCAATCTAGAGATTATGCCAACTGGTGAGGCAATCCCCTTGGAAGAAAAGGTATTTATACGAAAGAATAAAGTCAGGTGCTTATGATAATGTTGACCATTATTTGGATGTTCAGTTCCGACTGATGAGAGAAGACAATTCGTCCTTTACGAAATGGCATCAACCAGTACATTTCATTGGAAAATAAACATCAACATATTAATGGTGGTACGCATTTAGTCAGCTGGTGCACATTGAATGGCATTGCCACACAAAATAATTTTATGTGTCACAATGATTTATTCTTCGTAGGAAATCTTTTTCAGAGTGGATTGCCTCATAAGTTGGTACGATCTCAAGATCCCGGAACTTTCTTTATTCCAAGCCAATGGGCAATAACGGATATATTGCCGTTTCTTTTCCAACCAAAATTAGACTGAAAGATTTCGAGTAACCAGGCGAGAATTGTCTCACACGATATTCTCGTACTTCATAGTTTATAATCCCCTGTTTATTAGTTTAATTTATTGGTTATACATAAAGAAAAACGAGATATACCTTCTAAGAATTAATCTAACGCACGGTTTATGTAGCAAACAATCAGCATTGGACATTTACTATTATTCTGCTATAGGTTAATGGGTAATTTATGAAGAAGACCGTCCCGGTCTCCTGCCTCAAAACTTGCTACCGGTAATGCTGAAAAACTAACCCAGCTACGATTGAAGTCCGTAGCCGAAGCAGTGTCACTTGAAAGTAAACAACAGCTTAGGGCGTTTTTTTGGTTTTTTTTTTTCGATATTTTCGTTTTATTTTAATATATTTATTTCCAACAATCAATTACAAGTAAAAAGAAAAATAAAAAAAAATAAAAATATTTAGATATTCTTGTTTATTTAAACAAAACAAGACATTAAACATGAATAAAAGAAAATCTGAATATTTAGATATTCTTTTATATTTTAATAAAATAAAATAAACTATCTATCTAGTCATCTTCATACCTTATCTATTGCTTCGGCTACGGACTTCAATCGTAGCTGGGGCTGGTTTTTCACACTCACCGTTAGCAAGTTTTGGGCAGGAGACCGGGACGGTCTTCCTCATAAATTGCCGGTTAATTTTAAACAGAGGGTTTTTACAATTTTCAGGCCGATGTCGCTTTTTCCAATGCCAGATGGTCTTGCGTTAGGGAGAATTCTTTTTTCTTAGAGCCTTTTGTAGTGACTCATGATGAGAGTCATTTAGCAATATCCTTTCGGCATCTGGCTAAGTGTTCTCCAAAATGTTTATCGATAAATTCACGTTTAGATTTCCTTTGATCTGCCTGGAATCAAAAATCCAGTTGACAGTCTTTAAAAGGGCATCCAAGATACATTTTTAGATGAGGCTGTTCAGTGAAATACTTAGGAGCTTTCACTTGAGATTTGTCATAAATTAAATAATCTTGGCACAGAAATCGTCTTCTGTGATGTCTTAATGCAGTCAGAAAAAGTGGCAAAATAAACAGTCTTGAAGTTATCGGATGTCAGACAAATAAGTTAGCTGTGTATCAGTCGGTTACCTTGCTCACAATCACGTGGTATCTAACACGGAAAATTATATAGGTTATAAAATAAACAGAAATATATATGTAATGACCAAATGGCAAGGATTTGGAAACGGTGGAATTTTGCCCCGAGCGATGAAGATGCAACTGAGAAAGTTTTGAAGGAAGAGGCAGATGTCATCTGAAGTTGGACAATGGGGATTTAGATGATGAATCCTCAGTTTTCAGAAACTAGAGTGACGTGGATAAGCGTGGTAATGTCATATATTGAAAATTATTAATGATGGAATTTTAACCCTGAAAATCGATATTTCCGGGGAAAAGAAATCCCATTGGTCACTGTTTTAAAGACGCAAACGATATAAGATTAAGAGGAGATCATTTGCACAAATACTTGAACTCGAACACTCTGCTGACTTGACGAAATGGCACAAATTCGTTACAATGACCTGTGGCAGATACAAAACAGAAAAGCGATGGGAATGTATAGACGTTGGGTTGCTTCATATTGTCAGAATTCTAATGGTTGATAAGACCAGTTAGCATTATGAGCTCCATCTACTTCTCTGGCAAAGAAATTCTTAAAATCCAATATATGGTTATTCCTCCAGTAAATGAAACCACACTTTGGATATTCGCTTGTTTAGTTGCCCTCCATTACCAATCCAAAACCTGAAAACAAAGAAAGCAGTTGAAATGATACGAAAGAAAATGAAATGAAAAACATTAATATTTTCACAGAAGGGGGAGTCAGTTGCAATGGAATTATACAGGTAGACGTGGAAGATTGTAGAATTAGAGGCTTGGTTTACGCATATGAAAAATCCAATTGACATTAGTTTATTATATAATTGATTTTCAAAATTTGATGGCAGAACATTTAAAGTAAAAATTAACAAATGAGAAATATTCTATTTAAAATGAAAGATGGAAGAGTCAGATTTTGTAAAAGTGTTTATAAATCTTTAATTTGAAATATTCATTTTATTAAAAAATATTTTAATTGACATTGAAAAATCTAATAAGTGATTTATTGGATTTGAATAAGAATATTTTGTGTATGAAAAGAAATGCAAAGGATCATTATATAATGGGAGAAAGTGCAAATTTCCTTTCGGACATTTAACCAATGGCCAGGAGGAAGTTTCATTGCTTTGACGGTGTTTAATTTTAATTTTTGATTATTCCAATGGCTTTTGAAATGGTTACCTTGTGGCACAAGAGACATGGTGATGAATCCAGAAGAACCTTCGGATGGAAACTGAACATTTCGTTTTGCATTGGCGCTTGCAAAAGTGGGCATATGGAATGACTGGTTCATTGACGGCTTTAAACAATTCCTCTTCAGAAGCATGCGCAAAGGCTTCAAAATATTGGACATCAAAAATTTAGGTTCGTATCTACCGGCCTTCATGTATTCCATTTTGGGTGCTTTATAAACGGGCGATATTTCTATTCCTCCACCCACCATTTATAGAGATCACGTGATTACATTTTTGCATACATTTACAATTGGCATGCGCGGTATGGGCTATTTAAATGGTTTCCGGTCTACGAAACATTGCCATTGTTTTTCCTTGCAGATGGATTAAGGGTGTTTGCTACATTGTGAAGGTAACAAAACATTACTACACACTTCAGAACCAATTTTCTTACTACTTTACATTTATTTCTATTCGCCTTATATAGTCTTATTGTATATTTTTTGCATTATTTTTATATTTTTTTCTTTTGGTTATTTATCACAATTAACTAGTTGTATAATTAAAATTACAGAGTAACAGTAATGCGTGTTCAAGTTTAAAAGTATAACCACCATTAAAACTTAACATACTAAAAGTCCTAGTTAAACTGCTAAAAGATCTATATAATACCTACGAATATCTATGTTAGCTTTTCAGCTAAGAAAAGTTTTTGTTCCTCCCCCCCCCCCGTTATTTAACGTTAAAAACTTTGACTACTTATTAATAATTAAACTAAACGGTAAAAAGTTTTACTCAAAAATACGATCGATTAAATACATCTTCGAAAAACTTGCACACTTATTTCAAGAAATAACCCCACACACATACAAAATATATGAATGCCTATATTATATATATATATATATATATAATTTAAAACCTGTAATGTCTTTTAAGAATACTTCACAATCTATATCTTTAGGTATTTCCGGACAACCCCCCACAAAAAAAGTCTGAGAATTGCTACTACGAATAAAATACTAATACGTAAAGAGTATTATACTGATTTAAAAATCAGCGAGCGAAGCCGAGAACAAATTATGTAAGTAATTTTATCTTTGTTAAACCCCTCCCCACACGCACCAAAAAATATTGCATTAAACGGATCCTCCGGAAAAAAAACATCAATTATCGATAAATATTAAAATTCCAAAACGATTTATAACAAATCGATGACTTAATTTAAAAATTCATTCATACACACATTTAACAAAAACAATTGCGATTAACAGATTATGTCTTTAAAATATAAAATGTAAGTATATAGTACACTAGATTGGGGTAGAACAGCCATGAAGAAAAATAACATGGTTGGGGGGGTGACATTTGCTTGTCTGTTTATTTTCTTGTTTTGACACGATTATTTGTTCCCTATCCCTGGGTATGCTCGTTCTTCTACTTTTTTGGGATTTTATTTTATTACTTATTCCAGAACCTACAATTCCGCTTTTTATAGAATCTTATAGTGAATGAGAGCCCTCCCCTGATCCACCTCGCACTTGAATCATAGTGAGTATTCCATCGGTTCTGTGACATCCCGGACCAGTTCCTGATATATCTTCACATTTCTTTCCTTTGAGAGTGATATCTTCCCAGGAAACTTATATATTCCCCAGATTATGTTTTAGTTTATCGTGATTGTATTGTCACGTCGGAATTGTTTTACTATAATTTTGGGATTTCAAATGTCCAAATCCGCTGTTAATTCTTCTAGCGTGCAGTCTATGATAGCAATCCCGGTCGGGCAAACAGTAGAGTAGGTGCAAATATTTATAAAGGTTTATAAAGGCAGGAGAAAAAAAAAAAGAAACCAGGCAACAAAAACAAATATGCTATCAACTGCACCAGACAGACAATTAACAGCGGATTTGGGAATTTGAAATCCCAAATTATAGTAAACAATTCTCCGACGTGACAATACAATCAGAGAAAACTAAAACATAATCTGGGAATTATAAGTTTCCTGGAAGATATCACTCTCAAAGGAAAGAAAATGTGAAATATAGCAGGAACTGGTCGGGGAATGTCAGCAGAACCGATGGAAATACTCACTATGATCAAGTCGAGGTGGGATGCAGGGGGAGGGCTCTTCATTCACTAAGTAAGATTCTATAAAAAGTCGGAATTGTAGGTTCTGGAAATAAGTAAATAAAATAAAATCCCCAAAAGTAGAAGAACGAGGCATACCAGTGGATAGGGACAACAAAATAAATCGTGGTCCAAAACAAGAAAATAAACAGACAAGCAAATGTCACCCCCCCCCAACCATGTGAGATTTTTCTTCATGGTGTTCTACCCCATATCATAGTGACTACTATACTTACACTTTTATATTTTAAGACACTAATCTGTAATCCAATTGTTTTTGTAAATGTGTGTATGAATGAATTTTAAATTAGTCATCGATTGTATAAAATCGTTTTGGATTTAAATTTATCGATAATTGATTGTTTTTGTTTCGAGGATAGTTAATGCAATATTTTTGGTGCGTGTGGGGAGAGCGTTAACAAGATAACAATTACTTACATAATTTTGTTCTCGGCTTCGCTCGCTGATTTTTTAAATCAGTATAATACTCTTTACGTATTAGTATTTTATTCGTAGTAGCAATTCTCAGACTTTTCTTTGTGGGTGGTGTCCGGAAATACCTAAAGATATAGATTGTGAAGTTATTCTTAAAAGACATTACAGGTTTTAAATTATATATATATATATACTATATATATATTAGGCATCAATTTTGTATGTGTGTTGTGGGGTTATTTCTTGAAATAAGTGTGCAAGTTTTTCGAAGATGTATTTAATCGATCGTATTTTGAGTAAAACTTTTTACCGTTTAGTTTAATTATTAATAAGTAGTCAAAGTTTTTAACGTTAAATAACGGGGGGGGGGGAGGAACAAAAAACTTTTCTTAGCTTGAAAAGCTAACATAGATATTCGTAGGTATTATATAGATCTTTTAGCAGTTTTAACTAGGACTAGTATGTTAAGTTTTAATGGTGGTTATACTTTTAAACTTGAACACGCATTACTGTTACTCTGTAATTTAAATTATACAACTAGTTAATTGTGTATAAATAACCAAAGAAAAGAAATATAAAAATAATGCAAAAATATACAATAAGACTATATAAGCGAAATAGAAAAAAATGTAAAGTTAGTAAGAAAAAATTGGTTTCTGAAGTGTGTAGTAATGTTTTTGTTACCTTCACAATGTAGCAAACACCCTTAATCCATCTGCAAGGAAAAACAATGGCAATGTTTCGGTAGACCGGAAACCATTTAAATAGCCCATACCGCGCATGCCAATTGGTAAATGTATGCAAAAATGTAATCACGTGATCTCTATAAATGGTGGGTGAGGAATAGAAATATCGCCCCGTCTTAATAAAGCACCCAAATGGAATACATGAAGGCCGGTAGATACGAACCTAAATTTTTGATGTCCAATATCTTTGAAGCCTTGCGCATGCTTCTGAAGAGAATTGTTTAAAGCCGTCAATGAACCAGTCTTCCATATGCCCACTTTTGCAAGCGCCAATGCAAAACGAAATGGTCAGTTTCCATCCGAAGGTTCTTCTGGATTCATCACCATGTCTCTTGTGCCACAAGGTAACCATTTCCAAAAGCCAATTGGAATAATCAAAAATTAAAATTAAACACCGTCAAAGCAATGAAACTTCCTCCTGGCCATTGGTTTAAATGTCCGAAAGGTAAATTTGCACTTTCTCCATTATATAATGATCCTTTGCATTTCTTTTCATACACAAAATATTCTTATCAAATCAATAAATCACTTATTAGATTTCAATGTAATTAAAATATTTTTTAGATAATAAAATGAATATTTCAAATTAAAGATTTATAAACACTTTTACAAAATCTGACTCTTCCATCCTTTCATTTTAAATAGAATATTTCTCATTTGTTTAATTTTACTTTAAATGTTTCTGCCATCAAATTTGAAAATCAATTATATAATAAACTAATGTCAATTGGGATTTTTCATATGCGTAAACCAAGCCTCTAATTCTACAATCTTCCACGTCTACCTGTATAATTCCATTGCAACTGACTCCCCACCTTCTGTGAAATATTAATGTTTTCATTTCATTTTCTTTCGTATCATTTCAACCTGCTTTCTTTGTTTTCAGGTCTTTGGATTGGTAATGGAGGGGCAACTAAACAAGCGAAAATATCCAAAGTGTGGTTCATTTACTGGAGGAATAAACCATATATTGGATTTTAAGAATTTCTTTTGCCAGAGAAGTAGATGGAGCTCATAATGCTAACTGGTCTTATCAAACCATTAGAATTCTGACAATAATGAAGCAACCCAAACGTCTATACAATTCCCATCGCTTTTCTGTTTGTATCTGCCACAGGTCATTGTAACGAATTTGTGCCATTTCGTCAGTCAGCAGAGTGTTCGAGTTCAAGTATTTGTGCAAATGATCTCCTCTTAATCTTATATCGTTTGCGTCTTTAAAAAACAGTGACCAATGGATTCTTTCCCCGGAAATATCGATTTCAGTGGTTAAAATTCCCATCATTAATAATTTTCATATATGACATTACCACGCTTATCCACGTCACTCTAGTTTCTTGAAAACTGAGGATTCATCATCTAAATCCCCATTGTCCAACTTCCAGATGACATCTGCCTCTTCCTTCAAAACTTTCTCAGTTGCATCTTCATCCGCTCGGGGCAAAATTCCACCGTTTCCAAATCCTTGCCATTTGTTCATTACATATATATTTCTGTTTATTTTATAACCTATAATAAATTTCCGTGTTAGATACCACGTGATTGTGAGGCAAGGTAACCGACTGATACACAGCTAACTTATTTGTCTGACATCCGATAACTTCAAGACGTTTATTTTGCCACTTTTTCTGACTGCATTAAGACATCACAGAAGACGATTTTACTGTTCCAAGATTATTTAATTTATGACAAATCTCAAGTGAAAGCTCCTAAGTATTTCACTGAACAGCCTCATCTAAAAATGTATCTTGGATGCCCTTTAAAGACTGTCAACTGGGATTTTTGATTCCAGGCAGGAATCAAAAGGAAATCTAAACGTGAATTTATCGATAAACATTTTGGAGAACACTTAGCCAGATGCCGAAAGGATATTGCTAAATGACTCTCATCATGAGTCACTACAAAAGGCTCTAAGAAAAGAATTCTCCCTAACGCAAGGACCATCTGGCATTGGAAAAAGCGACATCGGCCTGAAAATGTAAAAACCCTCTGTTATAAAATTAACCGGCAATTTATGAGGAAGACCGTCCCGGTCTCCTGCCTCAAAACTTGCTAACGGTGAGTGGTGAAAAACCAGCCCCAGCTACGATTGAAGTCCGTAGCCGAAGCAATAGATAGTATGAAGATGACTAGATAGATAGTTTATTATTTATTAAAATATAAAAGAATATCTAAATATTCAGATTTTCTTTTATTCATGTTTAATGTCTTTTTTAGTTTAAATAAACAAGAATATCTAAATATTTTTATTTTTTTTATTTTTTCTTTTACTTGTAATTGATTGTGGAAATAAATATATTAAAATAAAACGAAAATATCGAAAAAAAAAAAAAACCCAAAAACAAAAACGCCCCTAGCTGGTTGTTTACTTTCAAGTGACACTGCTCGGCTACGGACTTCAATCGTAGCTGGGTTAGTTTTTCAGCAATTACCGGTAGCAGTTTTGAGGCAGGAGACCGGGACGTCTTCTTCATAAATTACCCATTAAACCTATAGCAGAATAATAGTAAATGTCCAATGCTGATTGTTTGCTACATTAAACCGTGCGTTTTAGATTAATTCTTAGAAGGTATATCTCGTTTTTTCTTTATGTATAACCAATAAAATTAAACTTAATAAACAGGGGATTTATAAACTATGAAGTACGAGAATATCGTGTGAGACAATTCTACGCCTGGTTACTCGAAATCTTTCAGTCTAATTTTGGTTGAAAAGAAACGGCAAATATCCGTTATTTGCCCATTGGCTTGGAATAAAGAAAGTTCCCGGATCTTGAGATCGTACCAAACTTATGAGGCAATCCACTCTGAAAAAGATTCCTACGAAGAATAAATCATTGTGACACATAAAATTATACTTTGTGTGCAATGCCATTCAATGTGCACCAGCTGACTAAATGCGTACACCATTAAATAGTTGATGTTTATTTTCCAATGAAATGTACTGGTTGATGCCATTTCGTAAAGGACGAATTGTCTTCTCTCTATCAGTCGGAACTGAACATCCAAATAATGCGTCAACATTATCATAAGCACCTGACTTTATTCTTTCGTATAAATACCTTTTCTTCCAAGGGGATTGCCTCACCAGTTGGCATAATCTCTAGATTGCAAAAGTCTTTAGGGGGAACTTCAGGCAAAGAAGTTATCCACTGTTTCTTGCACACCGTCATCTGTATGTAACAACGTATCGCCGTTATAGTGGATTCTTTCGAACCTTCAAATAAAAAGAGGTCAATAGACAATACTATGAGATATATACCAAACTTATTGGTAAACCTCGCGGTGAGAAAAAAAAACACCACATAATTTGATTGTAAAAAAAATATACTACCAAACATCACCCGGGGAAAAAAGAAAAGACCAATATAATCGTACCAACCGAAAATAATCTATTGGTACAATATTTGGCCAAAGAAAAAAAAAATTATATTTATATATATATTCATATTCATACAAACCGCCAGGGAAACTATTTATTTACTGAAGCAAAACTTGCCAATTTACTTTCTTAAATAGGGAACTACTAACCAAAGATCTGAGGTTTTCAATAATTGTATACATAAAAAACTTGGCTTCTTCGTGAATAGTAAGACGTTTGTGGTTTAAGGTGCTAACTAGAACTGAAATAATAGGATTCAATTTAATTCTTATCAAAAATAATTAAAAAAATATTAAAAATATTAAAAATAATAAATGAATGAATAAAATAATAGATTTATACGGTGTTACGTCTTTTGTCTTTTTCTTTTATTGGTTAGTTTAGTCTCTGCTAATTTTGTGTCTAGGTGGTAGGTTTGTATAAATGCGAGTTTGCTCCAAATCTCTTAGCCCTGAAGAGCACTTACCAAAACTTTTAGTAGGTTTATCTGACTCATTATATATATATATATATATATATATATATATATAGAGTTGTAGAAAAGTTTTTCTCTCTACCACGGTTTCGGTGTTTAAAGTACACCTCAGAACTAAAAAATATATATATAGGTAGCTATATTATTTATATACTCTATTTAGGATTATTTTTATCTGTCTCCTAAAAATAAAATTTTGTCCCTAAAAGTAAAACTTTTTCCTTTGAAATTGATTATTCCATAAGTTTTTTTTAACCATAATTTTTTAATACCATATTTAGTTTACCATAACAGGTTTTTACTCATATTAGTAAAAACCTGTTAATACTATAAAAAGACTAATTAATTTTGTTCATTTCTGAAATCTGGAGACATTACTTTGAGCAGGACTTAAATAGGACACACGTAATCGAACGAACGATGTACACACTTCACTTGCACACTTAATAACTTACACCTACACAAAGGTAGTAACAGAAAATAATAACTTAAAAAAATAAGCTATTTTAATGAAATAAAGAGACCAAATAATTTGTCATTTCTGAATATATTCTGAAATCTGGAGCAGAACTTAAATGGTAAGCTCCTGTACCTACCTAAAATAAGCTAACGTAAAAAATACGAAAACGGAAAGATATTTTTCTTTATATTTAATTTGCAATATATTAAACATACTACCGACTTGACATCATCGATTTTACTTTTAATATTTTTTCTTACATCTAAAAATATAAAATTCATTTTGAGACACTGAAAAAAATCACGAAGAACATTGTCCACTATATTAAGGGTCAGTAGAGCACCCGACGAGGTTCCTGGTTCTACTGGTCACAAACTCAACGTATGAGTAGCACTGATTGGGGAGCTGACGGTAGGTGTGTCGCTCCACCACCTCAGAAACAACCTCCCTGGTCCAGCCATAGCAAAAAAGGATAGAAATCCACGCTTTCCGGCTGATGCAATAGGTCACTCTACCAACTTTTTTTTTTACTTGATATGGGTGATCAATGCGTGAGACAAAAGCAAAAAAAAATGCTTAGCCTTAATTTCCACCCTGTCGGTGGGCGTTAGAATGCACCGACTGTATCTCTGCAGAGGGGTAAGACTCCCTCAATGGGTCCCCTGTTAGCCGTGGGTGGTGACACGTGATGCTTAAGAATAGAAATCAGGCGGTCGAGCAGTCCATGACTAGCAATACTCCACTTTAGTCCTTACTTAGGCTTGACAGTGCGGTCGGAGTGGCCCACTCGGATCAATCGCCTGGTCTCATCAAGCACTAGCACCTATATGATTGTCGCGACCCTATTGCCCTTATGGCAAGCCCGAACCCTTTTTATCATATAGGTGCTAGAAGGCGGTGGCTGAGGGTCTTCATGTCTTGGAAATGACGTTAAACTCTGGTGAGGTTCCAGGTCTGGGAAATGTGGAGCTCCCCTTCATCACCATTGCTCCCTGGACCTGATAGGGTCCCATCTATGGGTTAAATAGTAAAACATGTTTATAAACAAAACTGATTATCCATTTAAGAATGAATTTATTTCAAAACTTTATCGGCATTAAATGACCCATCGTGGTTGATATGCCGTAAAACAAAACAAAACAACCAACAAACTTTTTAATTTAGAAGAAACACTTATAATAAAAGCGTCCCGGCCTCCTGTCTTAAAAGAACGCTAGGCAGTGATAGCTGAAAAAAAAAAAAAAAAAAAAACAATCCTCTCTACGAATGATGTCCATAGCTGAAGCTGATCGTACCTATTGTACAATTGCGATACCATAAGATAATTTCTTTTAAATTGAAAATGACCTGACATTTTTTTTAATTGCAATATAAAAGAATATCTAAATATTCAGATTTTTAATTTGTTTGTTTAATGTTTTGTTTTAGTTAAAATAAAAAAGAATATCTAAATATCTTTATTTAATTTTTTTCTTATTTGTAATTGTTTGTTGGAAATAAATATTAAAAAATAAATAAAAATACCGAAAAAGTTTTGATTAAAATTTTTTTTTTTTATTAATAAACATCAGCGAGGGACTCCCTTCGTAGAGCGGGTTATTTTTCCCAGCTATCACCGCCTAGAGTTTTTTTTTTAAGACAGGAGGCCGGACGCAATTTCTGCGAATAGCACGCCCGAAGTTTAGAAGTTTGTTTTTGTCTTCTCCTTCTTTACCTAGAATATTAGAATCTTTTTTCAGTTGTTATTTAAGAAATATTTTAAAATTGATTTAATTTCTAAGAGAAATATTATATGTATGTGTGGGCAATATTGAGAATATATGCTTTTAAAAAATGAAGTATTAGTCCATGTGTTAGCAAGAGAAATTAAACGATATATTTACATAAAATCAAGAGAATTATTTTATGTTTTACGATGAGAATATTCAATTAATAATTTAAAAATCCGTATCCTTATTGAGAATATTAGTTTTTTTAAAAAAGTTTTTTTAAATATAAGTTATTGCCTCGAGCAGGACTTTAATGGAAAGCACGTGTGCGTAAAAACAAAACACACACAAACACACACGTTGGTAGTAATAGAAAATTATCTTAAAAACTAAGTATTCATATTTAGAATATTCAAAAATTTCTTTATCTTAAATTATCCTAATTGAAGGTAAGTTTGAAGTATATTTCTGAATTTTAAAGTTCTGTTTCGCATATATTTAGGAAATCCGAAGAAATCGCTTCGAGTAGGACGAGACGCAGGTGCTTCATGTTAATTGGACATTTTTAAAAATCTTTTAATATGGACAATTGTTTTAGAGGTTAACGTTTACGTTCTGATTTATTTATTTATTTATTTTTTTACTTTAAGACATAGTAATAATGAAAAATATCCATTTTCATTATTATTGAAATATTTATTAATTTTCGTAATTTCTTTGTTTCTTGTTTTTGTCTTTCTGAAACCTTTTTAGAATAGGTTTCACTCATTATTTTAGAAATATTCTAAAATTAATTTAGACTATTTTGATAGACTTTATAAAACAAAAAAGAATCTAATGGTTAAATAGGAAATCAATATAATAAAAAAAGAATTAAATTAGATTAATTGTAATATATAGGTTCGCCCAAAATTCATAAGAGGAGGTAATACATTTTGATTAATTTTTTAAAAAATTATCAAACTATCGCCAAGAATCAGGGGATTGTCCGATTTTAATGAAATTTTTAGTATGTTATTCATTGATGACTTCCTTTCATAATAAATAGATTAGTTTCTTAAAAAAAAAACAACTAGAAAGATTTTTTATCAATTCAGAATGTAGGGGGATTTTGACCTTTTGTTTATTTCAAGATAAATATTCCGGTCCCTAATTTTACTTTCTAGAATGAACAGAAAAAAATCTAAAGAACAGATAGACAAAAAATAAAAATTCAATACCCGAAAAAAAAAAAAAAGGTTTCAAAATTAATTTTCTTAAAACTCAAAACATGATTCATGTATGACACACACACACATACACGATGGTAATGATAGGAAATTATCTTTAAAATTATGTATACATTTAAAATATTAAATATTCTATATTATCTTCATCATCCTGTCGCGTAAGTAGCACGGATATCCATGACATTCTCTCGCCAACCTTCCCTATCATTCATTGTCCCTGGGAGTTCTTCTGCGCAGCATCCAGCGTCCTCACATAATTGGTCAATGTAGGTCCTTGCTGGGCGGCCCACACTAGCATGCCCATGTTTTGGCTTCCATAGGAGAACGTCGCTTATGAGCTCGTCCTTGCTTCTCCAACAGTGTCCTGCATGTCTAGTCCGTCTTACTCTGATGGTTTCTGAGATGGGGGCAGGTGGCCATACAGCTGCTTCCTTTTGGGGTGCTGTTTCTACGATTTATTCAAGACTAAACGCAGCATTCTTGTGCAGCTCTCATCTAGTTTATTCTCAAGGAGCTTCGTTAGGGTCCAAGTGGTGCAGCCATACAGCAGTACTGACATAACCAAAGCCTGGAAGAATTGCTGCTTTAGCTTTTCAGTGAGATCGAACTTCCACATGAGCCATAATTTGTTTGTGGCCGCCCATTCCTTTGCTATTCGTATATTAACATCGCTCTCTGTGGATGAGACATTACTACCTAGGTATGTGAATTCTTAACTTACCCTAATTGAAGGTAAGTTCGAAGTATATTTCTTAAATTCAAAGTTCTGTTTCCCAAATGTTTTCAAATTGCCAATATTATTTTTTAATGTAAGATATTGTCTCGAGCAGGACTTTAAAGTACATATACGTAGGAAATGAAACACACACACACACACACGATGGTAGTAATAGATAATTATCTTAAAAACTAAGTATCCGCATTTCAAATATTAAGAAAAAAAGTTCGGTATTATCTTAACCAACCCTAATTGAAGGTAAGTTTGAAGTATATTTCTGAAATCCAAAGACATTACTCTGAACAGGACTTGAACATGAAGCACGAACTTCATGTTAACAAACAGATTTATTAATTTTGGAAGATGAATTTAATGGCAAAAATCGACATGATGCATTTAAAAAATTAACTATTAATCGTAGGTTGGCAATTATCTTAACTTATTCTAATCGATAATTGAACGTGACACACGTGCTTCATGCTAAACTTTTTTTTCTTAAAATATGGAGGATTATTTTAGAGGTTAAAGTTTACTTTCTGATTGTTTTTTTTCTTCCTTTTTTTACATCATAGATTTTTGGATAATTTTCATGTAAATAAACTTTTTTTTCCCTTTAAATATGGACGATTATTTTACTGGTTAAAATTTGCTTTCTGATGTTTTTTTTTTCTTTTTCTTACCTTTAGAATATTTGAATATTTTTATTAGGATTTAAATAATATTTTAGAATTAATTTTCACTGTATGTATGTATTTGTTAGTGTGCACGCGTGTTAGGTGTTTGGATAGATAACAATGAGAATACATCATTAAAAAAAAAATAAACGATACATTTACATAAAATCTACCATTATGTTTTTACTATGAGAATATTCAAATAATACTTTAAATTATATTGATTTACAAGTTTAAAAAATAGCTACATTTAAATATATTTAAAATACTTTGTTGAGAATAACTATATGATTATTTATTTTCGTAATGGGACCCACGTGATTCATCAAAATAAATATTTTTTCTTTAAATATGGACAATTATTTTTGAGGTTAAAGTTTACTTTCTGTTTGTCTTTTTTTTTTTACATTAACAATAATCGGATATTTTTAATTATTTAGATAATATTTTTAATTACATTTCGTAATTTCTTAGTTTGGTTATTGTTTGTCTTCTTCTTAGAATATCAGAAGTGTCTTCATTTGTTATTTAAGAAATATTTTAAAATTAATTTAATTTCTAAGTTAGAGAAATAGAATATCAACTAACACGAAATAAAAACTTCCTGTGTTTTTTTTATTTTATTTTATTTTTTTACTTCTAATTTTCCGTGAATAAGATGAACAATTACGCAGTGAAATTCAACTAACAGATACATGTGCGTATTTTAATGGAAAGCACGTGCGCGCATGAAAAATAAATAGAACACGCACACACACTCACACGATTGTAGTAATAGAAAATTATCTTAAAAGCTAAGTATCCACATTTCAAATGTAAAAAAAAAAAAATGATCTGTATTATCTTAGATTACTCTATTGAAAGTAAGTTTGAAGTATATTTCTGAAATTCAGTTCTGTTTCACACATATTTATGAAATCCTAAGAAATTGCTTCGAATAGGACTTGAACGAGACGCACGTGCTTCATGTTAATAGACATTTTTTTTAAATTAAAATATGGACGATTATTTTACTGTTTAACGTTTACGTTCTAATTTTTTGTCTTATTTTTGTTGATATTTTTCATTATTTAAATAATAGTTTTAATTAATTTTCGTAATTTCTAAGTTAAATGGTTTTAATTCAGAATTTTCCATCTTCTAGAAGAGTAGCTCCACTACATATGTAGATATAGAAATTGTAAAACCTTCTTTTAAAATTCCTGAATCTTTTAAAGCATCTTTTAAAGAAATCAATCGGATTGATAAAAAAGATGAAGTAATTTTTACTTATCAAAAATCATTCAATAATCCTAATTTTTGATTTGTGAAAATTTTACAAATGAATATTTTTCTAATTACTTTCATCAATGAAACTTTTTGTTATTTTTGTAATTTGCTTCTCCAGCGTTGTTGAAATATCTAAGTTATGACTTAGTATAAGTCCACATGCCATTTAATATTAAAATCCGGTTTGTAAATATCTCAAGGCTACAATCCTCTGTATTTATCTGTTGAGAAGTCAATGAATGGGGGGGGGGAGAAAGTCTGTTTCCTCGAGGGTACATGAAAATGAAATAAAATAAACTGTTAACAAAAAGAAAAAGGTAAGTATGAATAAACTGGACAAAAAATTAATAAGCAAACAATCGAAATTATAAAAACATTTCTTAACAAAAATGTGACGTTTTTTCTCTACTTGCCAATTAGTTGGTTCTGTGTGTTCACGAACTTCACGGGAATTATTTTCAATTTTTGAAAATTTTACCAATAAATATTTTCCTATTTTAATTTATGTTTGTGTTTGTTATTTTTGAAATTTTAAAATGAGTGAAAAACATTGGAAAATTTTAAATTATTTTTGTTCAGTTAATGGATATGATTTTTCTTTTTCCAGCAATGTAGAAAAATTAGATACATGTTCAAACTTTAAAATGATGTAAACATCATTGACAATAAAGAATAAACATTTCTGTGATTTTTAAATATTTTGGAGACTCTAACTTTGGGATTACCCTTTTATAATCGCATATATTTATTGATCTCACCAGAATAAACTTCTTTGAATTTCTATAGTTTTAGTTGGTGAATGATATTAAGAATTATATGTTCCTTTTATTCTGAATTCTTAAGATGAGGCTTAATAATTCGTATTATTTAGATTTTTTTAGATCTTACCAGAATACATGATATTAATTGATATAAATAATGATATTAATTGATATATATATAATCAAATTGATATAAATAATGATATTAATTGATATATATATATAATCAAATTGATATAAATAATGATATTAATTGATATATGTATATAATCAAATTGATATAAATAATGATATTAATTGATATATATATATAATGATATTAATAATGATATTAATGATATATAAATTGATATATATATATAATCAAATTGATATAAATAATTATATAAATTGATATATATATATAATCAAATTGATATAAATAATTATATAAATTGATATATATATAATCAAATTGATATAAATAATTATATAAATTGATATATATATATCAAATTGATATAAATAATTATATTAATTGATATATATATATAATCAAATTGATATAAATAATGATATTAATTGATATATATATAATCAAATTGATATAAATAATGATATTAATTGATATATATATAATCAAATTGATATAAATAATGATATACGATATAATAATTATATTAATTGATATATATAATCAAATTGATATAAATAATTATATTAATTGATATAAATAATTATATTAATTGATATATATAATCATATTAATTGATATAAATAATTATATTAATTGATATATATATATAATCAAATTGATATAAATAATGATATCAATTGATATAAATAATCATATTAATTGAATAAATTGTTATAACAAAATGAATAAACATTATATATTTTTATTTCTTTAAGGAGTTAATGATTGATATTGGGAATTTGATTTTTTTAGATGAAGCTTGATAATTGTTATATACAGAACTTTATAAAGGAATGAGAACAGTCTAACTCGGCGGACTGAATAAAGTTCAAATCCTGAATGAGGCTGATTTCATTTAAAATAGGACTTATGCATCGAACTACTCTTCCTCCAGCTGTGGGTAAATGGTAGGACAATCCTGGCTCATTAACCATGGCTAGGTAACCAATATATGAGAAGGAAAACCCTGAATTCAAACCCGTTAAACCCTGCTTGATAAATTGACCTTGTGTCACATACTGCTCGTGCGTAGGGGTTGGTATATATATATATATATATATATATATATATATATATATATATATATATAAAGATGAGGACAACTGTCCGAAAAATCCAAATAATACAAATTCCTTTCTTTAATTTCTGATGCTGGAGAAAAAGGAGATTAACCTTCTTTCTCAAATGCGACTTCATATTGCATTTCAAATTGTTCCTGGTGAGATAAATGTTTAAAGAGAACGAATATGTAGATTTTGTCGAGGAGATCGGTCTACAATTTCTCAACAAAAAACATTCCACAAAGGTAATAAGAAATATTATTCAAAGTCAATGACAATACATTTATATATACAAGGGTATTCCTAACAAGGTAATAAAAAAAATCCATGTACCAACAAAATAATTGTGTGTCCTATATGTAAGAGTTATGCATGAAGCTATAATCCTATAAGCCCATCATAAGGTCAATAACAAAAATAAATAAGCACCAACTCCATATTCTAATGATTAAGTGAACTTAATTAAAACAGTGAATTTCAAGTAACATAGTGGTTTCATCCTCAAGTTTATTTCATTTTGTTTTATTTAGTTATATAAAATCAAGGTGGGTATTAGTTGCAGTTTTATGGCAGTCTTATTATTTGTAAGTTTTTATATCACGGTAATTCCATGTCAAATAATCCAGACAACAGTAAAATTGTCACCCACCCACTTCAATTTTTCTGAAATTTTGTACTGTTGTGGATTGTGTTAAAGTTAGACTCTCCCCAAAATTTGAGATTCCAATTCCAAAAAATTGGTGGAGTTATGTCGATTTTTAGCTCTCCAAATTTGAGGGAGATGCGCAAAAAATGGCGACTTTTTGTAGTCTATTTTCGTCTGGGAAATGAGTTCCAGAGCTTCTCTAAGTCTTAAAGTTAACCAGTTTTAAGTTATTGATGATTTCTGATTTTTTCATAGCAAGATCAACGTGGCACTGCATCAATGGCTATTTATTATTATTATTATTATTATTATTATTATTATTATTATTATTTCACATATATTGAACATTATTTGTACCAAAACGATAGTTTGGTTTTTGCTCAGAACTTAAAACTGGTTAACTTTAAGACTTAGAGAAGCTCTAGAACTCATTTTACCGACAACAATAGTTTAAAATTTTTAGGACTAGGGAAGCTTTAGAACTCATTGTACAGACAAAAGTAGATTACAAAAAGCCGCCATTTTTCGCCACCCCAACAAATTTGGAGAGTTAAATTCGACATAACTCCGCCAATTCTTGAAATTGGAAGCTCAAATTTTTGGGAGTGTCTAACATTAACACAATCCACAACAGTACAGGGAATTATCTGATTTTAATAAAATTTTCAGGGTTGACTTATTAATCAACGAATTCTTTCTTTTAAGTTACTGAATTGTTTCTATCAAACTGATTCAATGGAAATGAATCGAAATTATTCAAAATAAATATTACCGTTTACCCCACACATACACGCTTTGAGGAAATAATTCATATAACTAATTAATAGATAAAATTCATTTAAAATATGAAACTCCTAATTTTAAGTTTAAAATTTCATATTATTAGAATCTAAAAACAAATATTATCTAATAACAAGCCTACTTTATTATTTTTATCTAATAATCTAATAATCTAATAATAAACTCAACTGAAAAGTTAAGCCCTTACCCTTTTCAACAGAACAAATATATATATGTATAATGTTTTATGATAATCTAAAAGACAATTATATACATAAACAACAGAGTAAAAATAAAATCTCCGAAACATTTTTTTATAGTTTTTTCTTTTACATATAATTTTCAAATTTTCGGTATTTATTTTCTACCAGAGTCTCTCCCTTAATTTTTTTCTTCTATTCACACCTTCGATCTTTTGTCTTTTTATTTATACTGTAATTAGTTTCGAAAGTATATAACCCCACCGATATTTTGCGCCCAGGAAAAAAAGTGTGGTCTCGTCGGCATTCCTCCTTTTGGATCGCTTTAGGCACCAGGTATTAAACCCAGCCCAGCTCCTTTTAGGCATGGGTGTAGTTACTGCCAGGATGCTAGGTCTCCTGGGACCATGTGATTTATTTTACCTAACTTATTCGCCCTAATACAAAGAAGTACTTATTTTCTTGACTTCCCACCAGGCCGAACTAACACAATGTCTTTTTAACAAACCAGTGCGGTGTCACGTCGGGATTCCTCTTAAAGAGTGCCTCAGGATACATACAACAAACCCAGCCTTCAGCCCTTTTAGGTGAGGGGGTTACGCCCCCCCCCCCTACTCGGGTCCACGTGATATATTTTACCTCACTCAACGGTTTAGAAGCCGAATCACCCGAACGCAAAGTTTCAGTTCCTGACACCCATTCCCACCAGAGAAATCAGGCCTCTTCCTTTGTGCATACTGCCTAGTGGGGCGGTGATGTTTACACTGTAAAAAGCAAGCAAAATGGCGCGATCAGGCTTAAAATGTAAACGGAAAAAGAGAATCGTTATCGTCCTTCACACTTCAGAAAGGGTCAATCAAGTGCACACAAAGATAACAACGAAAGATAAAGTAAACCTTTACAAAATCACATGATTCTATTTTCATTCTTTTCAGTCCCCCACCCCCCCCACCCCAAAAGACCAAAAGACAAAACAAACTACGCTTCGTGTTTGATTTTCGCTTCAAAAGACACGCGCCCCGAATAAAATCGTGGATCGCTTCATGCTTCTGTACTTCGTTGCTAGAACCAACGGCACCACCAATGGCGATTTGTAAGGCGTTACAGTCGAGGTACACGTATCTATCTTGCACGAAGGAACATGCACAAAAATCGGACAGAGAAACGCGTGGATGTTTGCAAACCTTCAAACCATTTTTTTTGCGCGTGAAACCTCGATTTACGAGCGAGATTCAAAAGTTATCCGCACTCTTGTTTTATGGAAGCCGAGCACATCTTATATGATTTGATGGACAGAACCATGACTAATCTGCATAGAATACGAGATATTTCAGAAAAGTTCCAGTATGTCAGAACACTCTGATATCAGGGCTATCGCCTACTGCGAGTTCTTAAAACAGGGCCAGACGATCAACCAGCATGTCTACAAAGAGATACTGCGGCGTTTACTTCGTTCAGTGCGCGAGAAGAGGTGAGAGATGTGGCAGGACAACTTGTGGGTGTTTCACCATGACAGCGCATCTGAGTATCCGAGAGTTCTTGGTCCAGAAGAACATCACTGTGCTGGAGCAACCTCGCTACTTGCCAGACCTGGCTCCATGTGATTTTTCCCCTGCTCCAAACTCAAGGGTGTCATCAAGGGAACCCGTTTTGAGGATGTGCACGACATCAAAAAGGCCGTGACGACAGAGCTATGGAGAATCCCGGAAGAATCCTTACAGGAGTGCATGCAAGTGTGGCAGAGAAGAATGGGAAAGTACATTAGACTCTAGGGGGATTACTTTGAAGTGGATAACTTGTAGTTTGTCGTTTGGATTTGAAATAATGTTTTTGTGACACCAGACCTTGAACTTTTCTCACAAACCTCGTAAGCTACCTCATCGCTGATAACTCGCCGGTTCGCCGATGCCATTTCTCGAACTTGCTGAATATTCTCATCAGTGACCGAGGTCTCTCTTCGCACGTCACACATATCCGGGCACTTTTAAACTTCTTCATCCTCCGATACACACATCTACGCAGTAGTGTACTGTCCCTGTATTGTGCTAAAAAGCTCCGATGAATTTCAGTCTCTGACACTCCTTCCGATCAGAGAAATCGGGTCACTTTAATGGCGCATTCTGCTAAAAAACATTCTGTGAATATTTTTTCTCCATTTTTCTATTTTTATACTTACATACCGTCGGATTTATTTCCA
>CM042154.1:62010554-62068054 GCA_023376005.1 Doryteuthis pealeii
CCAATTAGATGTTCGATTTGATTATATCCTGATTGAATCATGGTATGTCTTTTTAGGTCTGAGGCAATTTGGGAAACTGGCACCCGTTGCCTAGCAACGCTTTTTCTAATTCGTCTGTCTGTGCGTCCGTCTGTCTTTCCCAACACTCTTTTTCCGGGCAAATACACAGCATTTCAGATGCCAGTGTTTGCTCGTTTATCTCCAGGGATAGGGAAGTGGATTTGGCTATTATTCTTAGCGCCGTTTGGAACTGAGAGCTTGTTGTTACAATCTATCTATCTATCTATCTAATATATATATATATATATATATATATATATATATATATATATATATATACAGGGTGTTCGTGATAAATTTGACATACTTATATTTGTTTATTTTTCTCCGTAAGTTGGAGGTATTGACGCACACTATGCATCATTTAAAAGCTTGGACCCTTCTTCATTTATATACGTGATGACAGATATAATGGATGACTGGAACCTACATGAATAATGGAAGAGAATAACTTGTATCATGATGATCTGCGCCGGCCATCAAAATAAGGACATTATGGTTACTGCCCAATGCTCCCTGAACACTGGAAAAACAATCAGGCATGAACTGGAAAATTGCAATGGAGACTACGAAGCTGTGATTAGAAGAAAGCAACATAGCAGACGATCTGATTGCGTTCGTACAGCAGAATTCCTCGAAAATCTGCAGCAAAAGTGTTAGAGGAACCTGGCATTGGACTTCGGGCATTATTACGTGAATTGAATGTTTAAGCCTCTACCATGAAGCTTGCACTCAATGAAGACCTTTGCTACTACTCATACAAGAGTCGCAGAGGTCAACTGCTCCCCAAAAGGCCCGTGAAAATCGTCGATTTGACAGAGATGAAAAGCACAGCATGCAGAATAACAGATGGCATGTATACAGTCCAAAGGACACTCTTCGTATCATGCAGACTAAATTTCCACAAAACTGTGATGGTCTTATGATGTGTGTCCTCTGAAGGTGATTTGAGACCTCCACATTTTTTCAGAGCTGGTATCAGGTTGAATTCAGATGCCTTACGTGGAGTTGCTAAACACTGTAGTCAAGCCCTGGATAACAAGGGTAGCCAATGGTAGGCCATATGTATGGCAGCAGGATTTGACTCCCTGCCACAACTATGAAAAGTAAAAAATGATTGTTGTCGAATTTTTACGACTACACCAGTCCCAATGTTTGGCCTCCGAACTCCCCAGATCTTAACCTCATGGATTATTATGTATGTGGCGCTGTTGAGAAAGACACCAATCGCCGTGCTAGTACTACAAAAGCGCCAGTTAATTGAGAGAATGAAGGTAGTTTTAGAGACCCTTCCCAGAAAAACTGTAACATCAGCTTGTTCCAGATTCCGGAGCAGGATAGAGGCTGTGATCGACGCTAATGGTGGTTATTTTGGTGAAACATGTTGACGGTAGTGTAATTCCCGTGCCTATTGAATTTCTTTACAATCCATTAAATTTTGTAGTTACCAAGCACTTTTTCTTTTTCCCTATGAAAATGTCAAATTTATCTGTTTGTCGGTCTGTCTATATATCTTAGTGTTTTTACAATCTATCTATCTATCTATCTATCTATCTATCTAACTCGAACCATTCATGTATATCTAAGAATCAATCTATTTTATCTCATGTTTCTATCAATGTATCTATTTAACTATTTCGAAATATTAAGATCTATCCATCCATCTATCTAATTAGAGAAGAGAGACAGACAGACAGACAGACAGACAGAGAGAGTGAGAATGAGAGAGACAGACAGACAGACATACAGACATGGACATAGAGAGAGAGACAGAGAGACAGAGAGACAGACAGAGACATTAATAAAAGGATATGTATGATCAAACTGAGATGAATAGAGATGTAAAATACCTAAATACAAAAGACCTAAATACTTATAAACACACACACACACACGCAAACACACACACACACACACACACACACACACACACATATATATATATATATATATATATATATATAGAGAGAGAGAGAGAGAGAGAGAAAGACCAGTATGAACATAGAGAGGGACAGAGACAGAAATGGAGAGAGCGAAATAGATAAATAAATATTTTATTTAATCTACCTCTCAGGTCCAATTATATATATATATATATATATATATATATATATATATATATATAAATCAGAACAGTTTTATTTAATCCACCTCTCTGGTCCAATATATATATATATATATATATATATATATATATCATTTGATCTTGCTTCCGTTTATCGATTGTTATTCAGCGACAGATTAAACCCGAAATATCCTCATCCGAGTGCATCCGCTCGTGGAAGCACTCCCTATACGACTGATTAAGGGCGGAAGAAGCTTTAAATTAAATATTCAACGAAACAATCTTCGTGTGGCCGATGCGAGGGGCCGTCCTTATTACGCTGACCGACCAGACAAGCGTATGAGAGCAGACAATTACACTGGCGGCACTGTTGATTAAACGACAATGCTTTTGGAACGGATCATTACTCAATTAATGTGGGGACCCCCGCTCTGTCACGGTGACATGGTCGTCGGCCTACAGGCTCGATGCACACATTAACGCGCTGAATTCGCTACGTTATCTGCGGTGTAGCGGCTATCGTCGTAAGAAAATGGACGCGGTGTCTGGAGCTCAAATCCTGGACGACCGAATTTTATTATTATCACGCGAGTATTGTAGTTAAACCACAAGGTTCCTAGTTCGATACCGGTCCTCGCCAACTCAGCGTATGAGTAGCACAGGGATTTGTGCGGTAAAGTAAGGAGCTGATGGTAGGTGTGGCGCTCCACCTCAGATGCTAAAACAATCTCCTTGGTCTAGCCTATTGAAAAGGGGATAGACTCCCTCGCTGACTGGCTAATACCGACTTTAGGCCGCCCCGACGACTTTACTTTACTTATTTAGTTTTATAGGACTGGTTTAGCTCAGTCGGTTGAGCGTCCGCCTCGGAAGCACAAGTTTTCGGGTTCGATACCGGCCCTCTCTCACTCTAGGTAAATTCCAGTTTTGAAGCTCTGGGGAGTGTGGAGTACCCCTTTATCGCCATTACTCCCATGTCTACTCTGACGCGAACTGGTTGTACCTGAAAGGGTCTCATCTATGAGTTTAATAGAAAAATATGTTAAAAATGAGTTAAAAAAGATTTGAATGCCCATCAAAAATTGATAAGAGAAAACGTCTTTGGCATAAAATAATCTAACCAGGATTGACCTGCCTTAAAATCCATTCAACCAACCAACGCTCATGTGTGGTCAGGTGGGGAGCTGACGCTAGGTGTGACTCTCCACCTTAGACGCAAAAGCAATCTTTCTTGTCTAGCGCTAGAAAAAGTGGATAGACTCCCACGCTGTCCGGCTGATACCGAAATAAGCAACTCCGTCTACTTTATTGTAATGGATTTGATAATTTGCTTTTGAAGCATTGTTAAGTAAAGTATATTATTATTTATATTTTTGAAGGCAATTACAATGCGTATATCCTAGAAAATTCGATAATTATTGAAAATAATCATGACAAGCAAACTCGGCGAATAACGCGCGCGACGTGGAACACCGTACAGCTGTTTCAACTTTTAAGTCTCATCAGCAGGTGTATACCTACGATCTCCATCTGACAGAGATCGAAACCGAGAACCCAGCACGCAAAGTTAGAAACTCTACCTCTGGGCTAGCAGCCCGTAGCACACGATACATGCCAAATTAACATGTCAATGATAAACTTTATTGTAGTTTTAGTAGTAAATAATCGTAGTAAATATATAAAGAGGTACGTTGCACAATGGTTATCGTTTTAGGAAATTGGATCTGCGCCTCGAGTTCAAATTCTGGAGGGCCGTTTGTCACAGTGTCACAAAAACACAACTATCTCATTCACTAAGCAGACAGGTTCTTCTATATTTAGACTGATTTTGATTTAAAAAAAAAAAAACAAGCCGCTCGGACATGGCACTCAATACGGATCGAATTCACTACCCCACTATTCATTACGCAGATTCAAAATCTTGCATATACCTTAATATACCTATAACTTAAAAACAAACGAAATTTAGTTATTGATTTTTACTGATTAATTGTTATAATTGATTAATTAAGCAAATATTAAAGGATTTGCCGAACTGTTCGCAGGGTGCTGCTCCTGATAATTTTTGCCTGCTGGTAATGTTTTTGCCTGGTTGCTATACTGCTGCTGCCTGATAATGTTTGTCTCAAACGAAAACATTTGACGATAACTCAACTTTTTAAAATTAATCCTTTCATTTTAGAATAATCAGTATAACTCAAATTTATTTGAAGGAAAGTATTATAATTTTTATTTTCATTATTCATAATTCATTTATTTAAGGCTACATTGATCATTGGATTTCAATTTGAAAAAATAGTAACGTTCAAGTTTAGTGTTGGAAAAATATTTTAAAATAAAGTTTATAAAAAAATTTATATTGTTATGAATTTTTAAAAATCTACTTTAAATGGTTCAATTAACTTTTAATCTTTTATCCAATTGTTAAAATTTAGCGTCGAAAAAAAAGAAATTGTGATAGGCGTTATTGTAAATATTTAATTTTTAGCATTTATTTTCATTGTAGTTTTAGGCAACTGTAAACCTCCCTCGGGGGGCGAGGCGTCTCCAAGCATCTTGCATTTGTTGCACTTTCAAACTTCCTACCTTACTGGCCGTCATCTTGTGATCGTCTGCTTGCTTAGCCCTCACTTGTATCCGTACTACTGCCTCATGGCCCCATCTAAGGGGTTCAACAATCAACAACAAAGAGAGAACAAAGACAAGACAAATTCAGGTGAACAGAAAAAAAAAAATGACAAAGATGAGGTGTAGGACTTTGTTCATTCTTCATCTCTTCCAAGCTTCTACTCTGTACTGTGGAGATGGGAGTGGGGAAACCCCACCTCCCTATTCCTTTAAAGTCTTCTGCTAAGGTTGTCTTCTCTGCTACTTAGTCTAAAGGTGATCTCTCTCGTCCGCTCTAACTGACCAACTGACTTTCAAATTTCCCAGGATTCTCTCAAATCTCATCTCTCACTCTCATTCCCAAGATTCCACGCGAGATTTCAAGACACACACATATTTATACTTATATCTAGCTGGATTTACTACTTATTAGTATAGACCACTATACAGTTATATACACACACACAACTGCATGCACATAACTGCACTGATGCATTGTGTCATACAATCATCATCATCATCATCATCATCATCATCATCATCATCATGTCGTGCAAGCAGCACGGATATGCATGACAATCTCTCGCCAGCCTTTCCTATCATTCATTGCCCCTGGGATATCTTCGGTTCAGTAATCAGCATCCTCGCATAGTTGGTCAATGTAGGTCCTTGTTGGCCGGTCCACATTAGCATGTCCATGTGTTGGCTTCCACAGGAGAACATCACTTATGAGCTCGTCCTTGCTTCTCCAACAGTCCTGCATGCCTAGTCCGTCTCACTCAGATGGTTTGTGAAATGGGAAGCAGGTGGCCATACAGCTGCTTCCTTGTGGGGTGCTGTTTCCACGACTTGTTCAAGACTGCACGCATCATTCTTTGCAGCTCTCATCTAGCTTATTCTCAAGGCGCTTCGTTGGGTTCCAAGTGGTGCAGCCATAGAGCAGTACTGATATAACCACAGCCTGGAAGAATTGTTGCTTTAACTTGTCAGTAAGATCGGATTTCCATATGACTGATAATTTGTTTGTGGCTGACCATGCCTTTCCTATTCGTGTATTAACATCACTCTCTGTGGATGAGATATTACTACCTAGGTATGTGAATTGTTCTACTAGCTTAAGAGGCTTACCGTCGATGCAACCATATCCACAGTAAATATATAAAGAGGCGCGTGGTGCAATGGTTATCTTAGGATTTATTTTGGCACCCCATGCCTTTCCTATTCGTGTATTAACATCACTCTCTGTCGATGAGATATTACTACCTAGGTATGTGAATTGTTCTACTAACTTAAGATGCCCACTGTCGATGCAACCGTATCCACAGTAAATATATAAAGAGGTGCGTGGTGCAATGGTTATCTTCTTAGGATTTATTTACTGGCACCCCACCATGCCAGTTGGACATAAGGTCCAGTGATGTGGGGGACTACAGAAAAACAGAAAATCATGAGTGGCCAGTGAAAAAATTGCTTGGATCCCTTCGGCATTCCTCTTTTGAGATGCCTCAAGCACTGGGCAATAAACCTACCCTGTCCCAGCTATTGTCTGGCGGGTTGATTCCCTGGGATCATGCAGATATTAAATATCTTACCGGTCCAATGGCCGAAACTACTGGACACAGAAGGTTATCATCGTAGTAAATGGAATCTGCGTCTCGAGTTCAAATCCTGGACAGTCGTTTGCAGCAGTGCCGAGCAACCCAACTAGCTCACTCCCCGAGCAGGCTGGTTCTTTTATTATATTTACCAACCCCTCCACACGAGTAGGATGCGACACCAGGTCAATTTCTTGCGCGGAGTTTAACAGGTCTAAATTCAGCGTTTTCTTCTCCTATACTGGTTACCAAGCCAAGGTTAAGGGCCCAGTCTTCCCTGCTAATTACCCATAGCTGGAAGGAGAGTTGTTGGATTCATACATTTCCCAGGGGTCTTACTATGTCAAATGCAAACAGCTTCGTCCAGGATTTGAACTCGGGTTGACGAGTCAATTTCCAACAACTCTAACACTTACACCACACGCCTCCATAGCAGGTTCTTTTATATTTATTAAATTGATTTTGGTCCAAACCAAAGGCCAATGTGGCAAAGCACCCAGTTCGGATCGAATTCATCATGATTATCCCACTATTATAATTTTAGGCAACCGTAATAACTATGCGCGTACTTCAATGGTTATCGTTGTAGGAAATGGAAAGCTGTATCCCGAGTTCAAATCCCAGGCGGTCGTTTGCCACTGTGCCGAAAACACAACTATCTCACCCATTGAGCATGCAGATTCTTTTATATTTTCTAAGTTGATTTTAGTCAGACGAAATACCGCTAAGTCAGGAACTCAGTGCGGTTCGAATTCACAATAATTATCTCACTATTGTAGCTTTAGGCAACTATCATTCTTAAGTCATGCTATTAGCATGGATTCCCTTGACTCTCCCTCGGCAAACATTGGTCATTGCTCTTGGTAAGTCTTTCGCACGGCATCCAGAATCCACACAGAGATTACTTACTTACTAGTTTTATTTCAAATTACGGAAACCCACGCACACAATATTTATCTATTGGTTTAAAAATCAAAAAGTAACAAAAACCGTTTTTATTCACTGTTTTTAACTACGGAATTTTTGAATTTCGATAAAATTAATGAAAAAAAGATGTGATCAACAATAGGAAATTTAAATGTAAAAAGAATGTGCGAATCACAACAATGAAAATTTTGAATAAAGTATGAATGGAAAAAATATGAAATATATTTATATACAAAAGATAAACAAATTTTTAATTCTTTTTTACTGATTAATCCTATCCCAACAGTTAGTTTAAAAACTGAATATTTTGAAAAAAACAAAAAAAAAAGCATTCGTAAGGTCTTGTCTAAAAAACTTGTTTGCTCTTGTTTTCTAAAAATAAATAAATAGATAAATCATAATCGTGCCCATGAATAAATAAGTTACAATAATTATATTTATATTTTTATCGTTCCTTTTGAAGTCAACAAACAAACAGCGTGTGTGGGTTTCAATAACGTCTTATCTATTACATTTGATGACAAAAAAAATCCATCCAAATTAAAATGAGCTAGTATGGATGGTCAAAACGCCACTACTGACCTTATTTCACGTACATTATTCGAAAATTGAAATTAATCAAACTTAGGTTTAAAAAACCCATAAAAAGTAAAGTCGTCGAGGTGGCCTAAAGTCGGTATCAGTCAGACGGCGAGGGAGTCTATCCCCTTTTCATTAGCGCTAGACCAAGGAGATTGTTTTGGCGTATGAGTTAAAGCGCCACACCTACCATCAACTCCTCACAATACCGCACAGATCCATGTGCTACTCATACGCTGTCGGTGAGGATCGGTATCGAACCCATAACCTTGTGGTTCCTAGTCGGACACTCTACCGACTGAGCTAAACCGGCCCTAAAACTCACAAAGAATTAATATTGTTAAACAAATAAACCAAGCCAAGCCAAACCTAAAACGATCCTATCGGGTGGGACTATATAGTATCGCCGATTGCGACTCTGCAGAGGGTTAAGACCTCCTCCCCCAACGATGGGACCACTTGTATGTTGTGGGTGGTGATCCATAATGCCTGTGTACGGGATATTGGTGGATTAGAAGTCCGTGACCCGTGTACTAAGTGGTCCTGTGAGATACAACACTCCACTTCTCATCTTGGGATAGACGAACGTTCGGAGAGGCCCTGTCCGATCAATCGGTTTATCATGTCAAGCAATATGTCCCGATTGTATTCTTCATTTCTCTTATGACAAACAGACACCCAACTCTTTTATCACACACACACACACACACACACACACACACACACACACCACACCACACCACACACACACACACACACACACACACACATATATATATATATATACCAACCCCACCGGATGAGTAGGATACGACACAAGGTCAATTTTTAAGTGAAGTTTAACAGGTTTAAATTCAAAGTTTTCTTTCTTCTAGACAGGTTACCTAGTCACGGTTTTGCCCTATTATTTACCTATAGCTGGAGGGAGAGTAGTTAGATGCGGTTGTCGCCCGATATTTTATTAATACGCATGAAGTTATTTCTTATTTATAATTTATTGATGTACATGAAGATATTAAATCATATCTACGAATCTATTGATTCCCACTAGGTTAAGCAACATTGAGCCTGTTCATTTTTCTAATTGGGTGGCCATTTAAGCAACAATAGGTACTGTAAGCAAGCTGAGTCCTTTGTTCATCAAATTACTTGATTTGGCATTAAATGGCCCGAAGAGGGTTAATATACCGTAAAACAAAACCAACCTCCCATTTTTTTATAAACACGAAGTTAATAAAAAGTATTTCTACTAGTTTATAAAATCAAGCGAAAATATTTACTTACAAACAATTCACTTACAAATTATATGAAAATTATATTTTTTATTCATTAATATATCAACACTGGACATTTCATTAAATTCAGTTAATTCCCTGATTTTTGGTATTTTTCTTTTCTCTCAGCGGGTGACATACGATGGTAGAATTTAGGTCCGTTAAGTTCAATTTAACCCATTTTGTAATGTACTGAAAAAGAATTTAACAGTGGAATTTAACCATGGAAATTTAGAGTGAGTTTACATAGAGATTTGACAGACAATGCATCATCCCTAGTTGATTTGTGATTGGATATTCTCATTAGTCGAGGATGACATGTGACTGGATTTGGTTTGATTTGTTTTACAGCATATCAACCTCAGTGGGTCATTTTTCTATTTAACCCATAGATAGGACCCTAACAGCTACTACCATTCCAGGTCAGAGTGGACCAGGGAGCAATGGTGATGAAGGGGTGGTCCACATTCCCCAAACCTCCAGAACTTGAACCTCACCATCAGATAGAGTTTAACGTCATTCCCAGGGCATGTTGTAAGAAAGGTTCAAAGTTATATATATTGGATACATGACTCCGACGAAGGTTAACAGACAAAACATTTAATATAGTACAGCACATGGATATGACGAGATACAAAGTACATAGGTAAAAAGATAGATACACATTCATGAATGGTACAAGATAACATATAAAAGCCACAGACATGAGACTAGGGATAGTCCATGCTGTGTTAATTCACTTACAGTAATATAAGGGGGGCGAAGCCCCAACGAGAAGGGTTAGACCAAAATCTACCCCATGTGTCTCGTGGTTACTGGAACAGGAAAAGAGACAGAAGGGTTTGAACCTGGCGCTTAAATACTCTAGTCCCTCGCGGGCACCATCAAACTAAACGGGCAGACAACTCAACGGGAAGATAATCCCTACAATGTAGACCCTCAGCCACTGCATTCTATCACCCATATGATAAAAGGGTTGGGGCTTGCCATAAGGGCAATAGGATTGGGGCAGAAACTAAAAAAACAACAACCAAACAAGATTTGGTATTAAATAACCCGCAAGGGTCGATATGCCAATATACAAAATTTCATCCAACCAACCAACCAACCAACCGACCAAATCTAATATTTACACATATCTATTTGACCCATTGATACAACCCTAGCCGGTAACATTACTCCGGATGATAGTGGATCTGGGAGTTATGGCAACGACAGGATACTCCACACTCCCCTAGAAGTGAACCCTCACTCTCAGACTCAGTTTGCTATCATATCCAGGACGTCTTATTTTTTTAGGGGGGTGGTGTCTTATTCATTTACAGAGAAAGTATTCTTGGATATTATGAATATTAAACTAACTTCGACATAGAATTCTCCCCAATGAGGATTGTCGTAAAATAACAATTAAACTTTAAATCTGGGATATAGCCATGTAACTTAGTCCAGTATCTGGTTAACTTGCAGATGTAGCTTCATAGATTATCGACAAATAACAGAATCTGATAAAATGGTCAAAATTATGTAGAAAATACCCGTTGTGAAAAAAAATCTCAAAGGACAATTCATATAAATAAATAACTTATTTTCACTAGCAGGGGCGTTCCAATTCAACACAGACTTGAGGTATAGAGAAAGAGCAGCGAATTGTCTCAGAAGGGACCCTGGCTAGTCTGTAAGCTTTGGCTGACTGTCATACTCTATCTTCGGTGGAAAAATGCCGTCTCTTTAATGTGGCCCCAGCTTCTTTATCCTGTCAGCTTTGCCCACAACTAATTAGTCATAAATATATTCCGCATGACCACATGTAAACCAGTTCATTATGCTTATCTCTAATACTAACGCTTTATTACTAAAGCCCAAGCACAAGCGGCCTCATTATACATAGAGAGGAATAGGGCGCTGCCAAGGGTTGTATAGTGGACGACGACTGTTATCTTGTTGGCTTTCAGATGTAGCTTCTTAGATCATCGCTTATGGCTGGTCAAAGAATCAGATAAAATCGTCAAAATTATCTAGAAAACACCCGTTGAAAAAAAATCTCAGAGGACAATATATAATAAAAAATACTTTCAACAGCAGCGGCGCTCCAATTCAACTCAGAGTTGGGCTATAGAGAAGGGGTGGCGAATAGTCTCAGCAGGGACCCTGGCTAGTCTGTATGCTTTGGCTGACAGTCCGACTCTATCTTCGATCGAAAAATACCATCTCTTTTATGTGGACCCAGTTTCTTTGTCTTGTCAGCTTCGCCCACAACTAATTAATCATAAATATATTCCGCATGACCGCATGTCAGCCAGTTCATTCTGCTCAGATCTAATGCTAAAGCTTTTTTATTGCTAAAGACCAAGCGCAACCCATCTGGTAATACTTAGAGAGGAAGAGGGCGCCGCTAAGTATTATATAGGGGACGACGACTGTTATCTGTTTGGGATCGGGAGATACAATCTTATTAGGGAAAACTGGTTATTGAGTGATAATGATAACGAAAGTAATGATAGTGGGTGGAGAAATAAATCACGCATTTGATGGTCGGAGTGAAGAAAAACAAATAAAAAACGCGACCATTTTAAACATAGGACGTTTCGTTGTTTCTTCATCAGTTTAAAACATAGAGTAAGTAAAGTCGTCGGGTTGGCCTAAAGTTGGTGTCAGCAAACAGAGAGGGAGTCTATCCGCTTTTTACTAGCGAGATTATTTTTGGCATCTGAGGTAGAGCACCACACCTACCATCAACTCCTCACTTTACCACACAGCTCCTTGTGCTACTCATACGCTGAGTTGTCGAAGGTCGGTATTGAACTAGGAACTTTGTGGCTCCTCGGCGGACGCTCTAACAACTGAGCTAACCGGCCCTTCCCAGTAACCTGGTTCGGTTGTGAGGACACTGCTCTTGTAGCGTGCCGTGGATAGGGATGGTCTGTTGGAGCCCACCCCTCTTCAGGTCTGCTTCTGGTTTAGCCACTTCACACCGGCCAGTTACTCTACCAAGTCGATTTAAATTCTCCTAGACCGGTTAATTTCAGAGAGCAGAAAAAGTTGTGGAATATGAAGGTGACGGTGACACCAGTTGTAATTGGGACTCTTGGAACGGTCTACCTGAAAAAAAGAAAGAATAAGGGAATTGAATCAAGCGAAGAATTAAGACCATTTAGACCACAGCACTGTTAAAATTGGCCAGAGACATGGAGACCAGAGGATACTTGATGGCACACAGGCTTCAGTGAAAAAGAACCAGTTAAAAGTGGTGTGAAAAACTCGCATAGACTGAAAGTAATAATAATAATAATAATAATAATAATAATAATAATAATAATAATAATAATAATAGAACTGGTGTTAACTAACAAGAAAATAGAACTTGTCGTCTTGTAGATTTTGCTGTTCTATAAGTCCACAAAGTGAAAATGAAAGAAAGTGAAAAGATTGACAAATACTTGGACCTTGCCAGAGAACTGAAAAAATATTGGAGGACATGAGACTGAAGGTGTTACCAATTGTAGTTGGCACGCTTGGAATTGTCCTCGATGGATTGGGAAATATACTGGAGGAATTGGAAATCAGAGGAAGGAATTGTTAAGATCGGCTAAAATATTCAGAAGGGTCCTGGAAACCTGACCGAGGAACTTGCTGTCATCCAGTCGCCAGTAAAAAAAAAGTCAGCTAACGTTGGCGTTAAAAACTCTCTAAGAGTGATATAATAATAATAATAATAATAATAATAATAATAATAATAATAATAAGAAGAAGAAGAAGAAGAAGAATCAGAGGAGGAGGAGGAACAGCAACAACAAAAAAGAAAAAGAACAATTCTAAAGTACATTGATGATGATGATGATGATGATGATGAAGAGAAGAAGGGGAGAAAATGAAAAAGGAGAATGTGTAGGAGAAGAAAAGAATTAGAATAAGAATATAATGGTACAATCATTTATTATCGCGAATAAAAAGGAAAAAAAATGAAAAAAAAAAAAATACAAAAACAAAAGCATAAAGAAAAACAGCATCAAAAATTGCATTTTGCGGCTATATATTTTAATTAATTGATTTGTCTTAATTAGATTTTGCATATTAATTATACGTAATTGCGTTTTAGAATATTTAATTTTATTTCTGAACCAGAAGGCAAAACGTCAATTGATAGTCACCGTACGCCTCCTTTTTGGATCAGTGTGGATGCACGCATTTTAACACGTGAATATCTTCTCACACGTGTTCATTCATAAAAAAAAGTTTTTTTTATGAATGAATCTACAAATCCATACATCTTCATATATAATTGTATAAATGTTTGATTTGGTTTCTATGTTTAATTGCATATCAGCCTTCGTGGGTTATTTAATACCAAAGCAATCCTTATATAAGAACAGTAATGATGCTATTAAAGCCAATAGAAACTTGATAATGGAATGGGATGAAAATTCTATACGGAACAGCATCATTCTGGCGGAACTGACTATTTGTATTAAGAATAATTACTTGAAGCTATAATAGTATTAGTCTGATAGATAAGAAGGTTGACCGGGAAAATATTGTTACCAAGCTAATTTTGGTCTTTTTTGGAAGCTTAGGGTATCCACTTTTGAAATTCGAAAACTCCTCTTTTTGGCCCCCTTGGGGAAATTTTCATTGGGAGTGTGGAGTATGGAAACCAGATCTATATATAAATACTATTAGTGGACCTGAGTATTTAAAAAAAATCTAATAGATTGGTGTGTAATCGATAATAATCCATTGAAGGAAAAATAAATAAATAAATAAATAATTTTTTTTAGCGGTTCCGATATAGGGGATCGATTTACGATAAACTTATACGGGGAATTGAACACCACTGAAAACTCGAAAAATAAATAACTCTTTTGAATTTTTTTTTTTACAATCTGATAGATTGGTGTGCAATCGATAATAATCCATTGAAAAAAAGATGCTCAGGTCCGCCTTACTATTATTTTACTCCTTGCGATTTTTTTACGCCAGTTTAACCGTTTGGCTGTTCACTAAGGCCTGAGTGATAGAAAGTCTCCTCAAGTCCCCAAGACTCTTCTAAGCTAATTTCAACTGCACTGTGATCTAATGGCTTTGATTCTTTTTCTGGTTTCCAGTTCCCGTAGTCTCTTTTTCAGGCTTGTGGCTTCCCCGTCTCATTCATGTTCCACTCCCTTTTCTAGCTCTCTGGCAAGATCCAGGTATTTTGCTTCCTTTCTCAGTCGGTATCGTACTTGACTAGGAATCGCAAAGTTTCTGGTTTGATACCAGCCTTCGCCAACTCAATATATAAGTAGCACAGGGATCTGTGCAGTAAAGTGAGAAGCTGATAGTAGGTATGGCCCTATACCTCAGACGCTAAAAAACAATCTCCTCTGTCTAGCGCAAGTGAAAAAGGGATAGACTCCTTCGCTGTCTGGCTGATACCGACTATAGGCCACCCCGGCGAGTTTTTTTCCTTAAAAAGATGTGACTCTATGGTCTGTTGGAATGGCAAAATTCAATAGACGTTCTGTTTATGTTTTTTTGTTCTTTGTTTTTTTAAATTAAATATGGTCTTTTGGTCAGGATTATGTGATCTGTTTGTAGCCATTTTCGAATGCACTATTTTTCAGCAGGGACAAATTTTGATCTTATAATAATATAGTCTGTGCGTTTCTGAGTCTTCTTATTCTCTACCTATTGTAGCATAGGGCTAAATTCGAGTTGTAGTAGTAGTCGTTAGTAGTAGTAGTCGTCGTTAGTTTTGAAACAACATACGCAAGTCGTATAGTCACAAAGGGGTTGTTTATTTATTTCTAGGCAATTTCCGCCAGATCACAGAGTAAAAATGAAAGAAAGGTAAAAGATATACAAATACTGAACTGAAAAAAAAAAACAACAACTGCGGAACATGAGGGTGATGGTGACAGCAATTGTAGTCGGTGCCCTTGGAACGATCCTCAAAGATTTGGAAAAGAGACGGGAGAGAGGAACTGAAAATCAGAACTGAGAAGACTTGCCGTCACTCAGCTTCCAGAGAAAGACCAAACCCTCAAGGAGAGATATATAATATCTCTCTCCCATCCCTTTTCCAAATCTTTGAGAATCGTTCCAAGGGCACCAACTACAATTGCTATCACCATCACCCTCATGTTCCACAGTTTTTTTTTTCAGTTCAGTATTTGTATATATTTTTAGCTTTCTTTCATTTTTACTCAGTGATGTGGCGGAACAGCGAAATGTACTCGATAACAAGTTCTCTTCTTATTGTTAATTAATACTAGGTTTGGTCTTTTGGTCGGGTTTAAATTACTGTATCTGTATTACTGATTAGATGTCTGCATCTCAAAATTCAGAAGAAATGGATCTGTGAGTCTAGATCACTAACCATTACACCACGATGGAACGCTCTTTCTGGATGAAGTGTATGTCCACACTGTTTGGTTTAGAAGCTAAATATAAATTAAAAAAGGACAATACTGGGTTTTAAGACACTGTTAAGTTAACACAAAATAATAGCCACATACCCCCTAATAAAAACTGATACAAAGATATACGATGAGAGAAAGGGATACAGGTAAATTACGTGTACATGCATGGATGTGTACACACACACACAGACACACACATATATATATATATATATATATGTGTGTGTGTGTGTGTGTGTGTGTGTATAGTCACAAAAGGGTTGTTTATTTATTTCTAGGCTCGCGGGTTCTTTTTTAGAGAGGAGAGAGAGAGAGAGAGAGGTTAAGGTCAAATTATTCTATCGTAAATCATGTTCGGTACTACAATGCGAAACATATCACAGGCGAACCCGGGAAGCCGTCTGCCCCTTACAAAGGTCCAGCTGAAAAAGCATGACTTTTCTCCTCTTCCGTTTCTCGTCTCGGGGGTGGGAGGGTCATTCACTTCAGCTCATCTGCAGAAACTAGAACTTCCGGTTTCATTTTTAACTTTAGTTCTGGGGTCAATGGTCGGCCAGTGGCTGCCCCCGCCTCTGAGTGTTTACCGATCCAAACTTTGTTCGTATTTCTTTTTCTTCTCTTTCTCCAGAAATCCGATTACCGTTTTCTTTTCAATCCCCAAATTCCCCGTAGACCATAATAATTACGCTAAACTATCTATCGTGTATTTCACACATTTTTTATTTATGTTTCTCTGTAGTTTGGTCTGTCAGTCCACCTTGCTTCCAATCTGTTTGTCGGTCTGTAAATCTATCTATCTATCTATCTATCTATCTGTCTGCCCGTATGTTCATTTTTACTTCCTCTTCTATCTTTCTATCTATGTTTCTATCTATCTTAACTGTTTCTGGATCGGCCAGTTCGTCTTGTTGCCTGCCTACTTATAAGTCTATCTATCTATCTATCTATCTATCTATCTGTCACTATTTATCCATATGTTCCTTTTTACATTCCCTTCTATTCTTTTTTCCTCCTCTCTCTCTCTCTCTCTCTCTCTCTCTGTGTGTGTGTGTATAGATTACTATGAGTGACTATAGGTATACATAATTATATGTGTGTTTAGTTTGCTCGCACACATATGTAGAAGGACGATATGTATTTAACAAAAGAAAATATTGTATGTGGTGCTTTTTTTAAATACACACAGACACAGACACAGACACAGGCACACACTCACACACACACACACACACATATATATATATGTGAGTGAGTGTGTGTGTGTGTGTGTGTGTGTGTGTGTGTGTGTCTTTGTGTGTGTATGTGTGTTGAAAAATAGCATGAATTCGAAGGAAAAAAAAATTAAAACCGTATAATGTAAAGACAAAAGATACAGACATGAAAGTTTGAGTTTGTTTGTTCTAGTAATATTTTTTCTCTTTTCTTCTTTTTTTATGTTATATTTTTTGTTGTGTTTTATTTTAACGACTGTCATGCACATCCAGGGGGAATGACATCGATGCTAGTCGACGTCTCGTCGCCTGACTAACGCCTCGATTGACACTTTTTTTCTTCTTGTTTTACACTTTTCGTGAGATATTTAAATAACTCCTCTCCACCTTTTCCGGACATGGTTCACTTGTATGATATTACCAAAAATCTTATAAACAAGGCGGTGCATGGAAAACACAGACGGATATATCATTTCAAAACAAATAGATAGATGAATAGATAGGGAGAAATAATGGATGAATGGGAAGGAAAAAGAACAGTTATATATATATATATATATATATATATATATATATATATATATATATATATATATATATATATATATATATTTGCTCTGTTTACAATAATTAAACATTGAGCTCTCATACGAAACCTGAACTCTACAACAAACTACGGGTAGAGAATTAGGACCCACCTAGAATCACCTTGTACCAAGAAACTTGGTACCGCACCAAAGAAAAAAAAAAAAAGTATATATATATATATATATGTATAAGGTCTGTTAAAGAAGTATCGAGATTTTTGGTACTTTTTGACACACATTGTATACTGAAAAATAAAAGAGCAATAACAAAACGTACCGTTCATTTTTCATTTCTATCTTGGTAAATACAGCTTTAAACTTGGCACTTTTTGACACACCTTACATTCTGAAAAAAATTAATGAATGGGACGTTATCTTTTTTCAGAATACATGATGTGTCAAAAAGTACAAAAAATCCCGATTCTCTTTTTACGCATCTTGTATATATATATATATATATATATATATATATATAGAGAGAGAGAGAGAGAGAGAGAGAGAGAGAGAGAGAGAGAGAGAGAGAGACAGAGACAGATACAGACAGACAGACAGACAGACAGATACATAAACACAAACATACATACATACATAAACACAACATACATACATACATACAATCCGAATATATATATATATATATATATATATATATATATATATATATATATTAATAGATAGATAGAGACAGACAGATAGATAGATAGAGACACAAAGATAGCGGGATAAAAAAGACGACGGTAGAAAAGAAAGAATAGAAAGGAGAAAGGAACAGTGAGATAGATCGATACATAGATAGATATGAACACATTTATATATATATATATATATATATATATATATATATATATATATATATATATATATATACCAATGCTGTAAAATCTAATCAATCATTAATTATAATGTTACCACAGTATTTTAGCCAAAATTAGATACCGTGAGAGCAAACGTTATGCTGCGACAGGTGTCATGGTGAATAGAATAGATCTGGTATATTGAGAAATATTTATAAAAAAAAATTGCTATTGCTTCAGTTTTAGACATTAAGCATAACATAAACTTTCACACTGATAACAATTTTCGTTTTGGGATCGTACCTGTATCGCGAGGTGGAAAAGATAAACAACAGAATGGTGTACTTAATACATTTATTAAGCACTAGCATTTGGTGCCAAACGGATACATGCAAGCACAGAACAAATAAGTACAACCGATTAACAAGACAAAATTTACACTAAATAGAGGAGGGTCAATTTGGCATAGCCAACGCAGCAAAGTCAGTCTGAATATTATTCAGCTAGTTAATCCATTCATCGTAGGCATGGCCATGAGCTAGTCCATCTGGTAGAGTGCAGAAGGGGTGCTAGCTACTCTACAACATACCCCCAAATACCCACTCTTGTTATGAGGATTTCCAAAAAAAGAATCTATTTGTTTCTGCATACTGAAGTATATTAGAAAAAACAACATTCTAAACACCAGCTACTAGCATGAAAAACTAGGAAAAAAATTGGTTGTAAATCGTCTAATTTCCAAATCCCCAGTAATAATGACTTGACCCCAGGGCCGGTGCAAGTATCTCAATGCCCCCCCCTCAAATTTACCATACGAGTGCCCAGTTTACTGCATGTCAAATTTCCTAAGAAGTATCCATAAAAATATACTAAGTCCACCTTTTCGGTGCCCGAAAGCAAACTTAGACACTCCCTGGTCGGTGGGGGGGGGTGTAAGGATTAGCAAGCTAGTTTAACAGACCGTTGTTAGTAGGTTTGATTCTCACTGGGTGGTCCATGCTTCTGGCCTTGTGTAAAACTAAGATCAGCTGAATGAATGGTAGCCATATGTCTCATGTGTTTCATATCTATCTATCTATCTATCTTTCTATCTATTTTCTTTATATTCCCTTTTTTTCATATTTCCTAAGCATATGACAATAGCCAGGAAAACTATCTATTTATTCACAATCTATCTATCCATCTATCTATTTTTTAAAAATTTCTATCTCAGGGTAGGTGTTACGGTCTCATGGACCCCACCCCAAATCTATGATATCTCCCCTCACTCTACTACATGACAATTCTCATGAAATAGTATCCATAAAAGACATATGAAACCCGTCCTTCCAGTGTCCCTACGCAGGCTTGTGATCAAAGGTCTGAATGAATCAGGGGTTGTACGCGCCGGTTCTGCTGGACCTGATCCAATAAATCGCAACCCCCCCATCACAAAACTATCTGATCACGAGTCCTCTATTCCCCATCACCATACTACACATCTGCAACCTTTTCATATTTTCTGTTCATGGGAAAACCCTGTCGGCTGTATAGAATGAGCATCATACTCACCTTCACAGGAAGGCTGTGACAAGCGTCCAGTCACCAGACAAAAAAAAGACAGAGAGTAACCGAAAACACTGGATACAAATATACACACTAAAACCACCAGCTAATCAAAATCCTGTTCGCAGCGCCATGTATGGATTTATGTAGACTGAAACAGATTCAACTTGCAACACAGTTGAATACTGATTAGTCTACACAAATCTCTATAGGCTAGGGCCGCAGAATACACAGACTGCGTGTTAGCAGACTGGTAAGCCCACTCCTAATGGTACCACCGGTTGGCCGGAAGTGACGCCCCGTAATTCCCGAGAATAGAATTATAGTAGCTGAGCGGTCCGTAACCCGGGGAGTAAGTAATCTGTGACACGCAACACACCAATTCCGCCCTTGATTGGGCTAGACGAGTGATCTAAGAGACCCGAACCGATCAATCTGCTGTTCATTTCAAGCACTAGCACCGGTATGATTATTCTGACCGTATTCTTGCATTTGATTTTATGGCAAACACCCATCACATTTTATCATATAGGTACTAGTAGGCGATGGATGAAGGCGAACCACGACGATAAATAATCATTATTTATTACATTATTTATTAATACACATAAAGTTAATGAGAATTTTTACCAATTTATTAATATCGATGAAGATAATGAAAATGATTTATTAAATCATATATATATATATATATATATATATGAACGTAAACAAATATGGCTATTTTCAGCCGACAATATTTGGGAGAATATGTGCTTAATTGAAGTCAAACCTAATTTTTTTGAAAGTTAATTCATTAATGATTAATTAGGCGGGATTTAACTACTTAAATGTAAGGCTAAACAAATCGAGAAAAATACATTCAGAGATTGATTTTTCTCGATTTGTTTAGCCTTACATTTAAGTAGTTAAATCCCGCCTAATTAATCATTAATGAATTAACTTTCAAAAAAATTAGGTTTGACTTCAATTAAGCACATATTCTCCCAAATATATATATATATAAAAAAAACAAAACAAAAAAAAACAATTTATTTTACATAATGCATATGCTTTTACGCGTCCTTATTAATATATATATATATATATATATATATATATATATATATATATATATATATATATTTGGGAGAATATGTGGTTAATTGAAGTCAAACCTAATTTTTTTGAAAGTTAACTTTAAAAAAAAATTAGGTTTGACTTCAATTAAGCACATATTCTCCAAATATTGTCGGCTGAAAATGGCCATATTTGTTTACGTTCACACACACACACACACACACACACGCATATATATATATATATATATATATATGTGTATATATATATGTGTATGTGTGTGTGTGTGTGTGTGTGTGTGGTAAGGATAAAGGAAAAGTGGATAAAAAGGAATAACTCAAAACTTTTGTCCCCTTTTCCTTTATCCTTACCACATTCTATCGGATTTACTCCAACCCTCCCGACTTATTAATATATGCTCCCATAAATTTGGCATGAGCTCTCTAATTGGTAATTTAAATCAACTTTCACTATTAAGCATATAAGCAATGATTGTTTCCCCGGAAAATTGATCTCTTTGTGACCGTAAAATACATAAACAAACCTATGTATTCAATAGTTTAAAAAACAGCTGTCAGTGGCCGAGGGGATAAGATATCAGGCTGGCAAACAATCAGTCTGAGTTCGAACCTAGCCAAGGATAGTCGTTGTGTCTAGCCACACTGAAGAGGCGTGAAACGCCGAAACACGTGTCTGTAGATGACTTATTAATTTATATATATATATATATATATATATATATATATATATATAAAATTGTTGAAAAAATTATGGAACTACCATGGTTTCAATCTTTTACGATCTAATCACGACCCCTTTACTGTACTAAGTCACCCAGCTACTATTTATCCTTATTTGCCCTTAGGAAGGTGTGGAAGTTTGAGCTAACCTTAGGCAAGTGAATTTGCTTTCCTCCTCCCGTGATAAATTACTAAGGCCACTATATATATATATATATATATATATATATATATATATATATATACTCACACTACACAAAGATAAAGACAAACAAAAACTTCAAATAATCGAAGCTCTATATATCAAAGAAAAAAAACCCACCTTAAACAAAATAAACTTCGAAACAAGTCAACATGTCCTCAAATGCTTATAATTTCCCGCCTATCCTCCTTCCACCATTCCCCTTTCATTCTTACAAACTTGTGACCCCTCCTCCTACAAAATCTCTACTGCTATTGTTCGTTTGAACCCACTACCAATTCCTACTACCTCCCACTACTAATTCATACACTACTGCTCGTTCTAAAAACATTCCATCAGTTTCACACCTGAAGATGGCAGATAGACATGCCGAAAGCGCTCGTGAAGAAACCATTGGCGGATTGCTACACCAGTTCCACCTTGACATAAAAAAGATGGCCAGACAGTTAGATATGATCGAACAAAAACTCGTCAGACAAGAATCGTCAGGAAAGTTTAACACAACATATATATATATATATATATACACACACACACACACACACATATATATATATATATGAATTAGGCGTGCATATCGGTTTAAATGTAAAGCGTAAACAAATCGAGAAAATGTCGATCTCTGTATGTACATTCCAGCCTATTAGGCCTCATCGTTTAATTATAATTAATTAATTAACAAAATTAGGTATTACTTTAATTAAGCACATAATCTCCCAAATAGTTGTCGGCCTTCGCCATTTCAAACGCATTGTCTGTCCATTTCATACTGTCACCCTGTCCATAAGTCACCCAAAAAGTGCGATATACACATCAGTTTAAAATAAACGAGAAATTCTGGGGAAGCCAGCTAGTGTAATGGTTAGAATGTCTGCCTGTCAGCCTTACAGGTTGGGTTCGAATCACGCACAAAGCACTGTCCTGTTTATAGCTCTGCTGATGAGGCCTAATAGACTGAAATGTACATACAGAAATATATATATATATATATATATATATATATATATATAACATTTGGCTTTAAATAACTTACATGGGTTGATATGACATTTAACCAAAAAACTACAAAATCAACCCTTGGATGCTCATCACTTTCAACTGAGGTTTATTTTTCCTCAACCCTGACACACGACTCATTGGAACAAGCCCGTTATTTTCTTTCGGTATTTCAAGACAGTTTTGATCAGTTTTGGGGCAGATCTTAACGCAGACTGGTTATTCAGGATTTTCTGTCGGGCAAAATGCAATACGTAAAAAAAAAAAAATCAAAAAATCAAATGAAACCAAGAAAACAATACAATAAAGTGTTGATGTCTAGACGTATTGATGAGTCAGTAGGAATTGGAAAAAAACAAAAAAACAAAAAAAAACAAAAAAACAAACATCCAGCCTGTCATTTTGAACACACCACGAATTTGTGTTGGAATATGCTGGTATTTTTTTGTCTCACTGTAGTTATGCATATTTCTGCACACACACACACACACACACACACACACACACACACACACACACAACACACACAACACAAACGCGCGCGGGCACACACGCGCGATGAGGCCTAATAGGCCGAAATGTACATACAGAGATTGATTTTTCTCGATTTGTTTAGCCATACATTTAAATAGATATTCTCGCCTAATTCATTATTAATTAATTAATTTTCAAAATTAGGTACGACTCAATTAAGCACTTATATATATATATATATATATATATATATATATATATATATATATAACATACTTATTCATCTTATACATTATTATATACATTAAACCTACTTATACATCAGTATGTCTGCCCCCCCCCACATGCATACATATATATATGTTTTTTGTCTGTGTGTGTATATACAGAACATACACGAACATAGACACACATACACACGCACAGTATGAGAGAACAATCTCTATCTCTGTGTTTGTACAGAAACACACACACATATACATATATATATATTTATATATATATATATATATATATATATATATATATACATATGTGTGTGTGTGTGTGTGTTTATTAGGTAGATTTATACAGTCTATATTAAAACATCCTTATATGTTTCCAACATTTTTATACATCTGTATTTTTGTACACACACACACACACACACACACACACACACACACACACATATATATATATATATATATATATATATATATATATATATATATATCTTCCTGTATATTTTAAATCACAGATTCACATATTTTCCCAATCATTATCTCGTAAATGAGCTCAGCGTTAAAATAAATAAATGTATGTATATATAGATAGATAGATACACCAAGAAATTTTGTTTTTCAAGTCATATTTCTTACGTTCTGTCCAATATATTTTATCCTACACCTCTCCCCCATATATATATATATATATATATATATATATATATATATATATATATATATATATATATATATGTGTGTGTGTGTGTGTGTGTGTGTGTATATATATATATAAGAAACACACACACATATATATATATATATATGTGTGTGTGTGTGTGTATATATTTATATAAGAAACACACACCCATACACACTGTATATCTGTATATTGTGTCTGTGTTTTCTTTTCTTTTTTATCCTTTTACGTTCATTTATCCCCTCTCTTTGTCTCTTTGTCTCTCTCTCTTTATCTGTCTCTCTCTCTCTCTTTGCGTCTCTCTCTCTCTCTCTCACACACACACACACACACGCGCGCACACACAAGCGTTAGACTAACAACCTTCCTTATGCCAATGAAGTTACAAGGCCGAACTCACACGGGAGATATTTTTCAGAGCAAGGGAATTATCTAATTTCCTGGGCTCAGGTCACAAGAGTGCATTACTGATGATGTGGCAATGAGTAAACTTGCCTCCAGGACAACGTAGGCATCGTTTGCGTTGCCTTTTTTTCTGCAATACATTTATTTTTTGTTTACGTCGCGAGGAATGAAAAAATATTTCAAACCGTGAAGCATACACTAGCGTCGCAGTAAGTACAACTGAGATTGACATAACAACCAAGTACTGATTTCGAGCCTCACTGGGTGCCTCTTATTTTTGTTATTTTGAAACAACCTTTAAAAATAGCTCTACAGTTTACAACATATGGGGAATATTGGATAGCAGGTACGCATAAAACATAAGCCTCTTATTTATTTTCAAGCGTCTTTTAATAAATTCATTGGATTTTACGGAATGTCAACACTTGTTGGGTTATTTTATGACGAAGACATTTTTGTCTTATTCATTCCTGTATTTGTATATTCGATTTTGTTTCAAATTAAAAATATTTAAAAACACTTTTAAAACAGATTTTTATCTATTCAACCCATAGATGGGACGCTAACAGGTACTACCACTTCGAGTCAGGGATGACCTGGAAGTAATGACGATAAAGGGGTAAACCACATTCTCAGAATTGAAACTTCGCCATTAGATGCACTTTGACATAATATCTCGAACGCTAAGACCCTAAGCGACCGCCTACTAGCACATATATGATAAAACGGCTGGAGAGTTGCCATAAGGGCAATAGGATTGGGGCAATCATATAGGTGCTAGGGCTTGATATGAGCAGCCGATTGAAAAATGGTGGGGGCTCTCCCACTGTGCGTCTAGTCTACATAAATGCCCAAGTAGAGTGTTGCAAATCAAGAACTGCTCAGCCACCAGGATGAAATCCTTAAGCATCACGGTTCGCCACCCGCGACCAACAGGTGGCCCTATTAGAGGGATTGTATCCCTCTGTTGAGGTGCAGTCTACACCCCAGACAACAGGGTGGTAAGAGGAATTTTGTTGAAGAACTTGACAATTAGAAGTACTTATTACAGCAGCAATTTTTTCAAGGAAATCAATAGTGATGGATCTGTGATAATATTGTGCAAGACAATAGAATTTGGCTAACGATTTCATTTTATCCAATTCTACTGAGGACAGTGGTATGGCGAACTACGACGGTGAATCAAAAAGTAATGTCATTTTGTTTAGGACAGGTATAATTACCAACACAGGAACATGTTTCATACATCAAAATGAAGCTTGTCCTATTTGGATTACATCCATACTTCTCCACATAGTAACCTTTTTTCTCAAGAGCAATGTTCCACCTTCGAATACGAGTATGTATCCCTGCTCTGTAAAATTATGTTGACTGTTCTTTGAGCCACGTTTTCACCACGGATTTCACTTCCTCGTCACTGGAATAATGTTTGCATCTCTTCGGCCTCACGAAAGAGGCTTTGAGTGGCAAATATTATTCCATAAAAATAAATAGTTCAAAAACAAGAATATATAAAGAACAAAACAGTATAAAACGAATATAGTAAATTATTTTTATCAATCTATATATAAACATAGATAAAAGATTTGTTTATTTCCTATAAGTCTAACATGATCAAAGGGGAACCACTCTTGACTGATAAATTATTTATTTATTTTCCCATTAAAGTAACCCTAAACCCTAACCTAACCTAACCCTGTTTTCTTTTTTCCTAGTAGATCAATAAATAAATATATAATTTATCAGTCAAGAGTGGTTCCCCTTTGATCATGTTAGACTAATAGGAAATAACCAAAGATTTATTTTCATTTTTTAAATCTAGGGTAATGCCAGGTAGCTCTGCTAGTATATATTGATTTTGCTCACGATCCGCCAAGAAACCACAAGGTTTTGTTCCATCCCGCCCTAGCTAACTCAGCGCATGAGTAGCACAGCTTGGATATATGTGGTAATATGGGAGCAGATAGTAGGTTTGGGGTTCCACCTTAGACCCAAAACCAAGCTCCCAGATGAAAAGGGGATAGGTTCCTCGCTGTCCGGCTGATACTGACAATAGATCACTCTGCTGACGTTACTTTATATATACTAGCAAATATATGCACCCTCCGGGTGCAAGTATTTAAGTTTTAATGTAATGAAATATCGTATTAAATTAGAAAGTCTAATAAGAAGGCAGATAAAAGATATGTAACAGAGTGGGGGTATAATAGAAAAATAGAAATGAAACTTACTCTTCCAACACTCCCGTCTTTCATTGCTGAATTTTACTTATTTAACTATTTAGTTAAATTAGGAAATAAAGAAAAAAATGACAGTTATTTTTCTTGTTAATGGATTTCATTTAAGATTCATTGAAGAGATTTTTGCTTATATTCATTAAAATAAAACCAAACAATTAGAAATCAATAATACTAAGCAAATATTTAATAAAATCACATTTTTAATATCAATATGCAAATTAGCCTTCCCATTCACACTGTAAACCGCTATTTTGTTGTATATATAAATACAATTGCATATTATTTGTATGTAGACCTGGTCAACACCGGGGGTCCAGTGGCTTTACGAGTTAATAGCGTCGATCCCAGGGGGCCATCCCCCCAGGCAACACCTGCCCCCTCGATTTAAAGGGGCAGGGCTGGGTTTATTGCCCAGTGCCTGAGGCGCCCCTTGAGGGGGAATGCCGATGGGATCGACGCAATTTTTCACCTGCCACCCATGAGCTTCGGCTTGTGGGTGGTCCCACATAAATAGGGACTTTGTGCCTGACCCGTACAAGTGGGGTACGCGGTAAATACTATGTAGACCTGGCCAACGCCAGGGGTCCAGTGGCTTCGGCCCTGGATCTTTACGAGTTAATAGCGTCGATCCAGGGGGCCATCCCCCAGGCAACACCTGCCCCTCGATTTAAAGGGCAGGGCTGGGTTTATTGCCAGTGCCTGAGGCGCCCCCCTTGAGGGGGAATGCCGACGGGATCGACGCAATTTTTCACCTGCCACTCCATGAGCTTCGGTTTGTGGGTGGTCCCACGTTAATAGGGACTTTGTGCCTGACCCGTACAAGTGGGGTACGCGGTAAATACAGTAGATATGGACAACACTAATAAAAAGGTGAAGCAATTTTATCAATAATTGAGGTTTAAATATAAATAAAATCATGGAGAATGTGATGTAAATAACGAAGGGAATTGTGACTTGAGTAGTAATATAGTTTTGGTTACAGACAGAAAAACACACAACCTCCATTATAATAAGATATATATATATATATATACTTTCAAAGAAAGAAAAACATAACAAACCGTCATTTGTCTTTTCTTTTTTTTTTTGAAAGTTAAATATTCCCTGTATGTAATTAATTTATCGGTTATTGTACATTGAGCTCTGTTAGGGATTTATAAAAATACTTGTATTAATATATATGCTTGCACCTACAAAAGCATACAGTATGGTTGTACAATGAGATTTCGATGATCCTGAATAGAACCATCCCTTACTTACCAGTTGTTTGGATTATCTTACACACACACACACACACACACACACACACACACACACATATATATAATATATATATATATATGTATATAGTATGTGTGTGTGTGGGTGTGTGCGTGTGTTCTTATATGTATAGCTATATCCATAAAAAAAACGTTTTAAATAGTATATATATATATACATGCATTATGAATATAATAGGTTATAATGAAGATGACAATTGAATACATTATCATCATTATATTGTATTGTTATTCATATTTTCAATGATTTTCTTTAGAAAAATGAGATAATGATTACGTAATGAATATCACATGGTGGTAACAAGGAAATATATAAAAATTGAAAATGAGCAAAGTGAAAAATATTGATATATGATAAGTATATATAAGAGTATATGTAACTATATATATATATATATATATATATATATATATATATATATATATATATATATATATATATATATATATATATATATATATATATATATATATATATTATATATATATATATATATATATATATATATATATATATATACATATATATATATATATATATATTATATATATATATATATATATATATATATATATATATATATATATATATTATATATTATATATTTTTTTATATATTTATATTTATATTATATGTAATAAAATAAGTCTAATGAGTCAGTGAATAACTACCAAGGTTTCTTCTAAGGGATCATCAGGATAATTCTGATTTAGTATTGGGCTTTAGTATATTTAACGTAGGGAAATTTTAAAGTATTTCCTCTCTTTTTTGGTCATTCTGATTGCTTTTCTTAAGGAGGTGCAGATGATTTGGTCTTTTTATATATATATATATTTTTCTACAGCACAAAGTTTGAGTTGTCTAATTACAAACTATAAAGCCGGGAGTTTTTTTTATACTGTTTAGAAATACACACACACACACACACACACACACACACACACACACACACACACAATATATATATATATATATATATATATATATATATATAATCCAAAAGTCCAGAGAAGAAATCTTCCTTACGACACAAGAGTTTTATTTTAAAAAAACCTGTCGCGGTTTGAGAGCTCAATGTGTGCTCTTAATGTTAGAGTCACAGAGCAAATATATAAGTAAAGAAATAACAAAAGACTTAGAGGATTAGCTAACTCTCCCGACTCATCAGATGCGAATGATGAATTCTTTATTACTTTAAAGGCATTTGAAAACAGATTTTTATTTTTTTAATTTTTTTTGTATTTTTGAAAATGTTATAGTCCTGTGATATGAATTCCAAAAGAAAACCTTGATGTTGCAAAAAGAAAAAAAAAAATTATGTTGTAGTTTCAAATATGAGCACTTCCGCGACAGATATCTTTTCATATTTTGAAAAAGAAAGACATATTTCAAGTTCGACACCAGATGAATTTTCTTATTCAAACAATATGAATATTAACCGTTGACTTACTGTCAACGGTTAATATAGCAATGGATTTTTAGAAAAGGTTTTTTTATTATTTATTTTAGTAATAAATTATCTTTATTTTATTTTTCTTATATATAAAGTAAGAGAATTAAGAATGAATGTAAGGTTTTTAATTTTTTGGATAATGTTTAATTTAAATTTAATGTGAAATTAAAATTAATTTAATCTATTATATTTAATTATGTTTTTCTTTCTAAGTCAAATATATTATAATATATATAATATATATATATATATATATATATATATATATAAACATACATAAACATATACATATACCTACATATACACACATACACATACATACATATATGAAGATGTATGTATATGTGTATGTTTATGTTTATGTATGTATATATATATATATATATATATATATTATGTATTTTGGCAGCACATCATTGTCTAAGCTGGTACTAATGAAGACCACGGAATATTTCATCTTTACGATCTTTATTTGTATCCTTTCTCGTCTTCTAGTGGTTTTTCGAAAATCGGGATCCAGTTGGTAGAGGAACTGTTCCACACTTTTTAACATAGCGCTCTCGACCATTTCGCCGGTCGTCATCGGAGGATTGTAGGTTGTAGTGTGTTAGTTTCTTTTTTCTCATTTGAATTTATTCATTCATTTATTTACTGCTCTTTCAATTTAGGACAGTCTATTATTATATTTTTGTGGGTTGTTAATATTAGTGTGTTAGTTATTGAAAATGGTTAGTGAATTATTGTCCGTATTAAATTCTATTTTATTAATGTCAGGTTGGATTTTTTTAATATACAAATCGCCGATTACGTGAAAGGGCTAGGGTAAAAAGTATGGGAAAGTTCATCCACCAACTGGATCCCGATTTACAAAAAAAATAAAAAAATAAAAAATAAAAAATAATTAAAAAAAAAACATTCGGAGACGAGAAAGAAGAAAGATAAAGATTATAAAGAAGAAATATTCCGTGGTACAGCAAGTCTCCTCAGGTCTTCAGGACTCTCATGAGTATTCCAGTTGATAGCAACAATGCTGTTGTCTGAATGGTCTCAATCTTTTTTAAGCTTTTGGAGACCGTTCATAGTGCCCCAACTACTATTGGTATCACTTTCAACCTCATTCCACAGTTTTTTTTTTCAATTCTCTAGCGAGGTCTATATTTTCAATTTTTTTATCTTCACACTGTGATCAACGAGAACTTCAAAATCTACCAATTGACAAGTTCTCTGTCTTTTTGTTAATCAATACTAGGCCTGCTCTTCAGGCTGGGATGAGATATTATTATTATTATTATTATTATTATTATTATTATTATTATTATTATTATTATTATTGTTTTTGTTTCCATTTTTCAGTTTTACTTTCAGTTTCTTACAATTATTCTTTGGTTCTTTACCCAAGACCTAGGGCGAGGGAAGATAGTGACTATATACATTATATGTATGTATCTATGTTTGTTTTTGCTGCCTTTGGCGGGGACTGTTATTTTTCCAGTCACATTGACAGTACTCTCCTCAGGAGAAGAGCTGTTCCTAAAAGTTATTATATTTTTTATAAATTTCATATTAGATGGGACTGCCATATATCTTAATAATGTGTTTATCTGTCCCTTTCTTGTTCCTACCCAGGGCTCCTACCATTATTGACATGGTGGAGGTCCACATTTTTTTCAATTTTTATGTCCAGTTTATTATTATTATTATTATTATTATTATTATTATTGAGTTTTTCACACCTGCCAGATCGGTGGTTCACTGGAGGCTGGGTGACAGCAAGTCTCTTCAGGACTTCAGGACTCTTATGAGTATTCTAGGCGATCTTAACAATGCTGTAGTTTGGATTGCCTCGATTCTTCCTCTGATTTCCAATTCGCTCAAATTCTTTTCCAGACCCTTGAGGACCGTTACAAGAACACCAATTACAATTGGCACGACCTTCACCTTCATGTTTCACAGTTGTCTCAGTTCTCTAGCAAGGTCCAAGTATTTGTCTATTTTTTCGCTTTCTTTCATTTTCACTCGGTGGTCGACCGGGACGGCATTATTATTATTATTATTATTATTATTATTATTATTATTATTATTGAGTTTTTCACACCTGCCCTAGCTGGTGGTTCACTGGAGGCTGAGTGACTGAAAGTCTTCTCAGGCCTCCAGGACTCTTCTGTGTATTCTAGTCGATCTTAACAGGGCTGTAGTTTGGATCACCTTGATTCTTCCTCTGATTTCTAATTCACCGAAATTCTTTTCCGGGGCTTTGGGGACCGTTGCCTACGAATTATGACTAGTGCAGTAAAATTTAAATGGCGGTATTGTGGATGGAAAGTTACCATAACCGTCATAAAAGTTATTGACAACAGTTAATCTTTCACTGACCTAGGCGCCAATTTTTGATTGGCCAAAGGAAAATCCTGAGAAGAGAACTGAGTTAAAGTAGCTAGAATTTGGCGATTAGTCGAGGGGAACGGACGTGATAGTCGTGTGTTACAGTGTAAGCCATTTTCCCACCGCGCGATTGGGCCATTTTGAGTTTGGGCTTTAATAAAGACGTCATAAAAATTAAAAATAAAATACATAACGTCTTGTTTCATTATAAAAAAAGAGTATGAGCAGAGACAACAAGTGTTAAGTTTTTATGGGCCATCCTTTGGCCTTCAAGCAAGAGCGTTTGTCCAGTGGAATTGGATCCTTGGTAATCCCTTGGTAAAGGGTCCTGAGTATTGGTAATCGTCTGGTAATAAGTCCCTCCTCAATGAGTGCAATTAGAATTATGGTCTGTGTCAGTGTTTACGTAGTGTATCAGCCATGTAGTATGGTTGATGATTGGCGAAGTAATAAACCACGTGACTTAGGCTAGTTTATACATTCAGGTAGGCAATTGGAGCACACCTTATATACACAAAATATTCCAACAATCAGAGCTCAGCAGAAAGAAACCGTATCAACAAGTGGAAGAAATCGTACCAAAAGAAGATGGCCAGTCGGTAAAATAGAACTCTCCTTATAACCCCCTCTCTACTCCCCGATATATACCCAGCAGATAGGGGGTATATAACATTACACCCTGTTTAGCGCCCAACCAAGAACTGACCTTCTAAAATGTCTCATGTTGGCTCTGTCCAATGAGAGCCAAGGTGAATTACAGGTTAAAATCAGCGAATCAACGAACTCCACACTTTTCCGTTAAACCGTTATTTCAGTTTTTACTTCACTAAATTATGTAATTCATAGGTAAGCCATCAATTATGTCACACAAAAAACAGAGCAATGGTGTAACCAACGAGGATCTAACAAAAGATGGGAAACTTGGTAGAGTCGTCGTCCTATAATCACATCATCATCATCATGTCACGCAATTAGCACGGATACACATGACAATCTCTCACCAACCTTCCCTATCATTCATTGTCCCCGGGAGCTCCTCTGCGCAGCATCCAGTGTCCACACAGAACTGTTCAATGTAGGTCCTTACTGGGCGGCCCACATTAGCATGTCCATATGCTGGTTCCACGGGAGAATGTTGCTTATGAGTTTATCCTTGCTTCTCCAGAAGCGTCCTGCATGTCTTTTCCGTCTCACTCGGATATTTTGGGAGATAGTGGGCTAGTAACCGTACAGCCGCTTCCATGTAGGGTGTTATTTCCGCGACTTGTTCAAGATCGCACGAAACATTCTTTTGCAGCTCCCGTCTAGCTTATTCTTCAGGTGCTTCGTTAGGGTCCAAGTAGTGCAACCATACAGCAGTACCGACACAACCACAGCTTGGAAGAATTGTCGTTTTAGCTTATCAGTGAATGATCAGATTTCCATATGACTGATAATCTGTTTTTAGCCGAATATGCCTCCCCTATTCGTACATTAATATCGCTTTCTGTGGATGTGATATTACTACCAAAGTATGTGAATTGTTCTACTGGTTTTAAGGGCTTACCATCGAGTGTGCATATTGCCATCCATAAGATGTTCTTTAAGACAAGTTATGGCATGCTGTCAATAAAAGAATACAAAATAAAGACGAAGGGAAAGACAATGTGAAAGAAAAAAAATGACGGAGGAGATTCAATGATTTATCACCAGATAGATAAAAAAGAAGAAAAAGAAAAAAAAAGAAAAAATAGAAAAGAAAAAGAAAAAAAGAAGCAATATTTTTGAGTATACGAAAGGCGTGTCTTTCGAGATTGAAATGCAGGAGATGAAAGCGAGACAATTGACTCGACGGCATGTCAGCGATCAGTTGCTGCTTCTTCCTTCAAGTGTGGCAACGCGAAGGCGTCAACTTCAAAGGGACGCACATGACAAAAAAGAAAAAAAGAAAGAAAGATTATTTATAAATCACTTAAGTAGGAAAATTTTCAAAACCAATTGAAGCAAATGAAAAGGTTTAATAAACATTCGTCCCATCTGTAAAGGTTGGGCGAGGGTGGTAGTGGTGGGTGGGTGTATGGGTGAACACATAGATAAAAAAGTTAACAAGGAGATGAGAAAGTTATGCAATAATGACAAGTATTTTCACAAATCACATTATCATTATTATTATAATTATTATCATTGTTATTGTTGTTATTGCTATTATTATCATTTCACACCAGCGTAAGCCATTATTATTATTATTATTATTATTATTATTATTATTATTATTATTATTATTATTATTACTTTTGTTTTTCACATCTGCCGTAGCTGGTGGATCACTGGAGGCTGAGTGACAGCAAGTCTCCTCGGGTCTCCAGGACTCTTCTGAGTATTCTAGCCGATCCCAACAGTGCCGTAGTTTGGATGGTCTCGATTCTTCCACTGATTTCTAGTTCACCCAAAATTTTTTCCAGTGTTTTGGGGATCGTTCCAATGGCACCAATTACATTTGGTACGACCTTCACCTTCATGTTCCACAGCTTCTTCAGTTCTCTGGCAAGGTCCAAGTATTTGTCTATCTTTTCGATTTCCTTCATTTTTACTCGGTGATCAGCCGGGACAGCAAAATCACCGAGATGGCAGGTTCTCTCTTTCTTGTCAATTAATACTAGGTCCGGTTTCCTGGCCGATTATTATTATTATTATTATTATTATTATTATATTATATTATTATTATATTATTATTATTATTATTATTATTATTATTTTCACTCCTTTTGAGTTTTTTCACACCAGCGTTAGCTGATGGTATTTCACTGGAGTGAGTGACAACAAGTCTCCACATGTCTCCAGAACTCTTCTGAGTATTCTAGCGGATTGCAGCAGTGCAGTAGCCTGGATGGTCTCAGTTCTTCCTCTGATTTCCAGATCATCCAGTCTTTTTTCCAGGTTTATGGGGACCGGTCCAACTACAATTGGTATCAATTTCACTCTCATATTCCAGTTTTTTCAATTCTCTGGCAAGATCCAGGTATTTATCCATCTTTCCATTTCCCTTTTTTGCCACGTGCTGTATCCTGAAGAAAAAATTAATGTTCCTTTCATTGTTCATTTCTATCCTGGTAAATACAGCTCGATACTTTTCGATACACCTTGTATATGTTTATGAGATATGCATTTATGAGATATATATTAATGGGATATATATTTTAATGGGATATATATTTTAATAGGATATATAATTATGGGACACACATACACACACACACACACATATATATTCATTATATATATATATTATTCATATATATATATATATATATATATATTCATTCATTCTTTCAACATACCGTCGGATTCACTTCCAGTTTCATTTACACACACACACACACACACACACACACACACACATATATATATATATATATATCCCATTAATATCTGAACGTAATTATATTCATAATCCCAGATTTATTTTAGCGTTGAATCACATAGCGAAGAATTTTCATCTGAGTTCTTTATTTGGTTTTATGAAGACTTTTGGAATTCAATTTATTTGCAAAGTGTTTGTTCTCTCCAAGAGAAATAACGACGACTTCTTTTAGACTTGGGACTTGCATTGATTATTTTAGCAACGAATAAAAACGATATTAGAATACAAAACAGAAAAAAAAAGAACGAATAAAAACTCCACTTGAAAAGAATAAGAGAGAAAACAATAATCGCTGGTATGACGCTAACTTTCATTATTGAAAATAATATCGTAAACATTCTAACGTTACCTCCTGATTTCCTGAGTCTTAACGGATATGGAAAGAAAATCAACAAGTCTTATTTTGTGCTTGTTATTAGCAGATTGAGAGACGCGAGGTAGCATGATGATTACCGGAATGGATAAAGGAATCGACACATCGAGCTGTGGATATCCATCTAATATTATGTTATACATATATAAAGAGCAGTTGTGTATATATATATGTATGTGTTATGTCCGAGAGAAACTACTAAAATAAAACAATTAACGACAAAGTAAATATATATATATACACATTCACTATCGCCTGATCTTGCTTTGCGAGCAAATATAATGAATGTTGGATTCAAATGTATAATAATGTGAATTATTGTTGAAAAAACAATCCCGAGTAAGTGTATTACATACAATAATAGAATTTAATACGCGGAGCACGTGGAGATGATACATATAACAAGAAATACGTATACAAGATACATAAGAAACACATATAAGGGAGAAGATACAGTAATGAAGTAAATAGGAGATAACTAAATGAAAGAGTTCATAAGACAAGGTCACTTACTGACGTAGTCTGTGTGGGGGTGAAAACCCCCACACAAGAAGGGTGTCGACCAAAGTGTCTAACCCATGTGTGTTCGTTGAGTTACCGCGAAGAAAGAGAATTCAAACTTGGCGCTTGCCTGCTTAAATAGTCAAGACGCCTGGTTTAGGAAAAACAGAAACACGAGGGAAGATAACTCTTCCAGCCAAACAAGGGCAGATAATCCCACATGGAGGTTTGAGTTATATTCGTGAAGATAATCAAAAAATAAAATTCAAATAGTAACAGCATGGAATTTTAAAAACATTTAATATTTCAAATTGGAGACCATAAGATTTTTTTTAGGATGTTTGTGCACTTTTTTCCCCTGGCGCACCACCAGGCCGGATCAACACAAGGTCTGCTTTACGTAGGAATTTTAATGGGGCATCCTGCGAGGATACAACTTGTGATTCAGTAATAATGGATCTGCGGGACTAACTTTTTGCCCCCTCCCAAGGTGATGCCGGGTAGCCGATTCTAGTACTGTCTATAATTTTCAGAAAAGTCTTCAATGTTCAAAGAATTATTCTGACAATAAAATAAGTACTTGTTTTTTGTTGTTGTTGTTGTTGTTGTTGTTGTTCACATCTTCCGGTCCGTATGTTTAGGTGTAATATGTATTTACCCAACACTTCCGCACGAGCAGGAAACAACACAAGATCAATTTCTCAAGCGGAGTTTAACAGGTTTGAATACAAAGTTTTCCTTACCTTAGATCGGTTGACATAAAACTTCTATCTATCTATCTATCTAGAGAAAGAGAGAAAGTGAAAGAGATAGATAGATAGATAGATAGAGAGAGAGAGAGAAGAGAGAGAGAGAGAGAGAGAGAGAGAGAGAGAGAGAGAGAGAGAATATTGTCTCGTCGAGGTATTGCTCATTTCAGATTCGATACATTTAGTAATACATCTCCAAGAGATATTCTAGCAAGGCAAACCGCATGAGTGGAAAAATTCCCATAATGTTGCTGACAGCTCTTAATTAAGGAAACAATTAAGATTGTTTGTTTGTTTGTTTTGTTTGGTTGGTTGGATTTTACAGCATGTCAAACATTCAGTTATTTCATGCTGAGAACGTTCTTATTGGCTATTCCAATTTTTAAAAACTCATTTTTGATCAATTTTACCCATTGACGGAACTCTAACAGGTTCTACTACACCGGATCAGAGAGTAATAGCAATGAAAGTGTCCTCCACACTTCCCATAGCTCCAGAATGGGAACGCCATTACTAAATGCCGTTTAGCGTCATATCCAAGACACTAAGACCCCCAGGTACCGGACAATAAACCCGGCCTCTCCCCTTTTATACGACAAAACAGGCAGTGCCTGGGAGGACGGCCTCCTGAGATCCCACGATTAATTTCATCTTACTTACCTGTTCAGAAGCCAAAGCCATTGAACACCAGGTAAGTATAGCACCGCTAAATATATTCTGTGTATCTATTTACTCGCACACTTGAGAAGGTATCGTCATCGGGTGGCCAGACAGTGAGAGAGTCTATCCCCTTTTTACTAGCATTAGACCAAGGAGACTGTTGTTAGTTTCTGAGACGGAGCGCCACACCTAAATCAGCTCCTCAATTTACCGCTCAAATCCATGTGCTACTCATTCACTGAGTTGGGGAGGGCCGGTATCGAACCAGGAACCTTGCGGTTTCCAGCCAAACTCTCTACCGACTGAGCTAAACCAGCCATTTTGGAAAAGTATGAGCCCCACTAAACACCCAGCTTTTGGTTAAACAATTCCAATAATATTCTTCTACAAGGACGGTTTGGGCATTAAATAAGCCATGACGGATGATATGCCTTTAAACAAAGAAAACAAACCCTTTATCTCAGTCTGTTCATATCTATCTCAATTTGTTTAGATCTATCTCAGTCTGTTCATTATCTGTCTGTCTGTTTGTCGATTGATTTCACACATCTTATTATACCTTACTCTATATATTAGTGTGTTTGTGTGTGTTTGTATATATATATATATATATATATATATATATATATATAGTGTGTGTTGTCATTCTCTTCTTTCACTCGATTATTGTCAAGTTCCCGCCTTTTCCCTGACGTATCCCGCAGCAAATATGGCGGACTAACATAGCGACTGTCAATTAAATCAGAAGAGGCAAGGGAAACAATTCGCTACTGGTTGATTAATTATTAGAGCTAATCACCATTACTGGAGGTACGCAGCAGACACATATACTCGTGTGTGCATACAAGCGTACACACTTTTGTGTGTTTATAAGCATTTATGTGGGTTTGTTTGTATTTATATGTATGTCTTTAACTTTTAGCTTTGCACATAATTACGCAAACATATATAAGTGCAAATGTACGCCTGTTTGCGTGTGAGTATCTATGTAGGTGCACTTGCGAACAGCGTCTCGTTAAACGTATGTGTACGAATAATAATTTCGTATATATGGTTAGATCTTATATATATGTGTGTATATATATATGTGTGTGTGTGTATATATATATATATATATATATATATATATATATATATACAGATATATATATGTGTGTGTGCGTGTGCCTGTGTGTGTGCCTGTATATGATGTTAGGAGTGTGCAAATATACAGTGAATAGAGTTTGGTGACTGTCTATATCTACGCTATCTTAGAGATATATGTCTATTACTCATATCGAACACTTTTTATTTATCAATATAGCAAACTATATATATATATATATATATATATATATATTATATATATATATATATATACAGTGTGTCAAAAAAGTATCGGGATTTATTTTTTTCCGAATACAAGGTATGTCCAAAAAGTACCAAGTTTAAAGCTGTATTTACCAAGATAGAAATGAAGAATGAATGGAATATTATTTTTTTTCAGAATACATGGTGTGTCAAAAAGCACAAAAAATGTAGATAATTTTTGACACACATTGTATATATATATATATATATATATATATATATATGTGTGTGTGTGTCTGTGGCAGTGTATATACATACATACATACATACATATATATATATATATATATATATATATATATATATATATATATATATCGAACCTTGTGATTCTTAGGCGGACGCTCTACCGACCTAAACCGGCCATTGTATATAGATATTTATAAATGGTCAGATCATTAATGGGAACATGTTTCCGTTATTTTACCAATAACAATTATATCCAATTAGGCTCAATGGCGAATGGAGATTTTATGAAGAGGCGAAAATAAATACATTTATATAATGGTCTTACTTATGTGCCGACACAGACACAAAGTTACACACAAAATAATTACTGAATTAATATTATTATTACTAGCAACAAAAGAAAAAAGAAAAAAACTCTCTCCGGGTTGTGTAAAAATATATTTTTGAAAGATATTGCTTCGGGAGGGGAGTTAAAAATTCAATGTCAGTGGATTTATATCATAAGTAAGTAAAATCGTCACATTTATTAAAGGAGTTAAAGAACAAATTTGAAATGGTAACATAGTTCTGTTCTCCTCAAATAAAATGTTGCTCGAGTCTCTTAATTATTAATTAAACTAGTACAAAATAAAAAAAAACGCCCTCCAGGCGATATAAAAATAGATTTTTGAAACATATTGCCTGAAGGGTGGGAGTAAAAAATTCAATGTCAGTGAGTTTGTATCCTAAGTAAGTAAAATCATCAAATTTATTAAAGGATTAAAAAATAAAACAATTTGAAATGTAAACTTTAAATATGTATTAAAATAAAACAATCTATATATAGATATATAATACCAGTCATGTATTTATTAAAACTTGTTTTAAAAATCAATGAGGACTGTCTAATGTTGCATGTTCAAATTTTGAGTGTATTTATTTTGTTATGACGATTTCGGGTATAGTGACGTAAGCAGTGACGTAGTTTTTGTTACAGACAAAAACTGGAAGCGAATCTCCATTATTGATAGATAATTATCTTCAATATTTTACACATCAATTTTACAGAGTATCGTTGGTATTTTTTCATTTTTAAACCTTTTAGTAAACTTCTTGTTACAGAAAAAAGTGCGAGAGTAAAAAATAATTTCTAAAATTGATTAAAAATTTCGCAAATATTTTTTTTTTTTCAATGAAAGTGATGATCCAATCTTTTTTAACCACTTTCATAGTTTATATAGTTTATTTATCTAAATGATATAGAGTTTATTAAATTAAAATTGTTCCTATTAAAATTGAAAGTATTCAAATGCTGAATTAAGAAACAGCTTTTATTTATTTTACCAATGTTAATTGTTCTTTATCCTATGTATTGACGATTTGGGGTTTTGTGACGTAGACAGTAACGTAATTTTGGTTAGGGACAAATAGAGACCAAATCTCCATTATTAATACATTTATCTTCATGGGAGTTTTTCACACCATCTAAGCTGGGGGTTCACTGGAGCCTGAGTGACATCATGTCTCTTTAGGTCTCCAGGACTCTTCTGAGTATTTTAGTTGATCTTAACAATGTTGTTGTTTAGATGGTCTTGACTCTTCCTCAGATTTCAAATTCCTCCAGACTCTTTCCCAAACCCTTTGAGACTATTCCCAGGGTCCCAATTACGACCTTCACTCTCATATTCCACATTTTCTTCAGCTCTCTGGCCAGGTCCATGTATTTGTCTGACTTTTCATTTTCCTTCATCTTCGCTATTTGATCAGTCGGGACGGCAAAATCCACAAGATTAAAAGTGTTCTTCTTGTTGTTAATTAAGACTAGGTCTGGTCTCCTGGGCAAGATTAGGTGATCCGTATTATCATTATTATTATTTAACTCCATTAGAGTTTTTCACACCTTCTTAGCCAGTGGTTTCCTGGAGGCTGAGTGACAGATAGTCTCCTCAAGTCTCAGGTCTCTGAGTATTTTAGCCGATCTTAACAATGCTGTAGTCTGGATGGTCTCGATTCTTCCTCTGATTTTCAGACTCTTTTCCAGAACCCTGATGACCGTGTTATATATATATATATATATATATATATATATATATATATAAGATTTTTGGATGTTTGTTTTTATAGAAGCAATGTTGAATAAATTATTATTTATATTTTTGCTTGAAGGCAATTATAAATGCATGTATTGCATAAAATTCGATAATTATAGAAAATAAACTTGACAAGTAAATCCCGCAAAGGATGGTTCGCTATGCAGAACACCGTACAGACTGTTTCGACTTTATTAAGTCTCTTCAGCGATGTATACTAACGACTCCCCTCCGACAGGAATCGAAACCGGGACTTCACAGGCATAGTCAGAGACCATATCCGTTCGGCCGCCGGTACATAGCGAACAATCCCTGCGAAATTAACCTTGTCAAGGAAACTATTACACGCCCCTGCCATAGTAGGCAAGTGGACGTTTATTTAGTAAACAAACCCGGCCGTAAGCTCTTCGGCGAAGTGAATAAGATTTTTGGATGTTTGTTTTTATAGAAGCATTGTTGAATAAATTATTATTTATATTTTTGCTTGAAGGCAATTATAAATGCATGTATCGCATAAAATTCGATAATTATAGAAAATAAACTTGACAAGTAAATCCCGCAAAGGATGGTTCGCTATGCAGAACACCGTACAGACTGTTTCGACTTTATTAAGTCTCTTCAGCGATGTATACTAACGACTCCCCTCCGACAGGAATCGAAACCGGGACTTCACAGGCATAGTCAGAGACCATATCCGTTCGGCCGCCGGTACATAGCGAACAATCCCTGCGAAATTAACCTTGTCAAGGAAACTATTACACGCTCCTGTAAGCCAAGCGGTTAAGATGTCCGACTGATGTTGAAACGATCAGAATTCTATCCCGGTTGTAGCCACACTGAAGAGATTTGATAAGTCGAAAAACGTGTCTGTGGATGCATATATATATATATATATATATATATGAGAGGCATATATATATATATATATATATATATATATGTATGAGAATGAGAGGGAGAGAGATAAGGCAACATAGAATAAAGAGAGAGAGAGGGGGGGGAAGAATCATAGAAGAAGCGAGAAAAAAAACGAAGAAGGAATGGGGGGGGAGTGAGTGAGAGAGACAGACAGACATACGGGGGGGGTAAGAGATACAAAGCAAGAGAGAGTAAAAGAAAAGAAAGGTACGTAGAAAGAGATGAATAGAAAGAAAGGAGGAAAGATAGAATGAAAAAAGAAAGAGACGCCAGAAGAAGAGAAGACAAAGAAAATGCAAGAAAATTACAAAAAAAGATAGAATGAATGGACAATAATGATATATATATATATATATATATATATATATATATATATATATATATATATATACTTCGTTATTCCTAAATTCTATTGTACATTTTTTGCAGACTTTTGTAGATTTCTTTGTCTCCTTTTTTTCTCTCTCAACATTTTCTTCAAAAGTCAATGTATTTAATACCTGTGGGAGTTATAGGTGAATGACCCAGATTTTCAGGCGATTTTAAGCTGTGAAAAAAGAAAGATGAAATAGACTCGAAATTGATTAGTAAGTAAGAATGTAGATGGGGGAATGGTAGATCTCACCCCCCCAAAAAAAAAACAAAAAACAAAAAAAACGAAAGGTGCGTATCTGAGAAAATTAAAGTAATAATATTAAGAGGAGAAGAAAAGCTAAAAGGAAAGAAAGAATGAAGTGTGCACCCCCCCCCAAAAAAAAAACCGAAAGAAACAAAGAAAAAATAAAAGAATAAAACAAAAAGCAAGATTCGAAAAAAATGTTATGAAAAGAGTGTTGAGGAGATTTTCTGTCACCTGCTCCTGAGTAAGTGCCACTAGATATACTCTGACGTGATGCTAAACTTTGCAAAGAAACGAATATATATATATATATATATATATATATATATATATATATATGAAGTGGTCAAACAATGTGTTTGAAATGGCGAAGGCCGACAATTTTTTGAAAGATTATGTGCTTAATTAAAGTCATACCTAATTTGTTAATTAATTAATTATAATTAAATGAATTAGGCGTGCATATCGGTTTAAATGTAAAGCGTAAACAAATCGAGAAAAAAGTCGATCTCTGTATGTACATTTCAGTCCATTAGGCCTCATCAGCAGAGCTATAGACAGGGCAGTGCTTTGTGCGCGATTTGAACCCTACCTGTCAGGTTGAGAGGCGGACATTCTAACCACTACACAAGCTGGCTTAAGTCACCCAAAAAGTATATATACATATCAGTTTAAAATAAACGAGAGATTCTGGGGAAGCCAGCTAGTGTAGTGGTTAGAATGTCCGCCTATCAGCCTAACAGGTAGGGTTCGAATCGCGCACAAAGCACTGTCGTCTATAGCTCTGCTGATGAAGCCTAATGGGCTGAAATGTACATACAGAGATCGACTTTTTCTCGATTTGTTTACGCTTTACATTTAAACCGATATGCACGCCTAATTCATTTAATTATAATTAATTAATTAACAAATTAGGTATGACTTTAATAATCTCCCATATATATATATAAATGTTTTGAAAAAAGACGAAACGGTCAGTCACATAATAAGCGAATGCAGTAAACTAGCACACAGAGAGTATAAAACTAGGCACGACTGTGTTGGAAGGGTGATTCACCGGGAATTGTGCAAGAAATTACATTTTCAACATACAACTAAATGGTATATATATACAAACCTTAATATGTCCTGGAGAATGAGACGCACAAATTCTCTGTGACTTTAAGATACAGACGGATCCCCTTGTCTCAGTCAGGAGACCGGACCCAGCGTTGATTAACAAAAAGAAGAGAACTTGTCATCACATGGATTTTGACGTCTCGGTCGATAACCGAGTGAAAGTGAAAGAAAGCGAAAAGATGGAAAAATATTTTGACCTTGCCAAAGAATTAAGAAAATTGTAGAAAATGAAGGTGAAGGTCGTTCCAGTTATAATTGGTATCCTTGGAACGGTCCCCAAACGGTCTGGAAAAGAGTCTGGATGAACTGGAAACCACAGGAAGAAACAGACATCCAAGCTAGAGCATTGTTAAGATCGGCTAGAATACCAATAAGAGTCCTGGAGATCTGAGGAGACTTGCTGTCACTCAGCCTACAGTGAACCACCGGCTAAGGTGAAAAACGCAAATTGAATGAGATAATAATAATAATAATAATAATAATAATAATAATAATAATAATAAATCTTCTGGGGCTAGATATGGGGGAAAATCATAACGGAAAGGCTAAATGGATGCATAGGATAAAAAAGAAGGTTAAGTCTTATAAAGCCAAAAAAAAAAAACCAAAAAAAAAAAAAAAACGATGAAATTGTACTTGCGCATTATTTGAAATCAAGTTAGCTGTTACTGAATACAAATTAGGGAGCCACAGTGGTTTCCCTTGCTTATTTTTCTGAAGGAAACCGGAAGTTTACAGCGTTCCGCCATTTCTCTTGCATGATAAAATCAAAATTCACGGAGATTGGTATTTTCAATGCAACCGCATGTTTTAACTCGAACATAATATTAAAAAACTGTTTTTAGTAACAGCTAACTTCATTTAAAATAATGCGCAAATACAATTTCATCACTGGACTTTTTGTTGGTTAAATAGGAAACTACCAAAAAGGAACTGCAAGGACTCGAAGAAAGACCCAAGGCAAACATACACCTGAACTCGCTAAGAGCAACACAAAAGAAAATACCAAACTGGAAAACACTGGCTCATGATGGTATTCAGGGATACTGGTTAAATAAATTTCCATACATCCACGACAGATTCGATTTGAGCAAAGGTTTAGACGAAGAAAACATACCAAACATGCCAAAAATAGAGAGATTGCACATGAGAAGATCTAGACACGATCAAGAAAAGGAAACCTCAAAAGTGAAACTGAATTTCTCATAATTGAAGCGAAATGCAATACCATAAGAACCAATTATATCTGAGCGAAAATAGATAAAACAACAGAATAGCAAGTGTAGTATATGTAAAGACAGGGAAAATAACGATCAACTCTGTAATATGCGAATGTATTAAACAAGCACATCGAGAGTACAAGACTGGGTGGAAAAGGTGATCCGCTGGGAATTATGCCAGAAACTCAATTTTGACCATGCAACCAAATGGTATATGCACAAATGTTCTTTATGTTCCTTATGTTCATGTTCCTTCACGGTGATACTTTTAACCTGAATATAATCCAAGTATTTAACTGTGAAATCAAGCCCTGCGAACATGACATCCATGATTAGTTGAAAGATGGTGTGTGTGATTTTTACACCAAAATTGTTGATTCTGTTTTCAAAGATTTTTTTTAGCTGGGCATGACATCATACATAAACATGAACGATATTGGTGTTGATTTGAAGTTTAAGTATAACATTTAAAAATCACAAGACTGTGGATCCACTAAGGTGTAGGACTTGCATTTTAAGACTCTCACTCCTAAGCTAAAAGAGATTTTGGTTAATCTATATTGTCTATTCTTTATTTCTATCACTTCTAATACTAGGAGTTGTTTTCTGCAATTAATGGTATATAATATTTTAGTATTGTCAACTAGAATTTGTCAAATAATATACATATATATACATATTATATATATATATATATAAATATATATATATATATATATGCACACACACACACACAATTTTTTTCCAAATATATATATATATATATATATATATATATATATATATATATATATATATATTATTATTATTATACTAAAGCTGAATGAATCAATGTTTGTCTCTTCAAGGTTTTTTTTACTGTTTAGTTTAATGACACAAAATGTATACTAAATTATTCCTTAGGTCTAGGATAGAGTTATGTTTTTTAAAAATCCATTTTAATTGGTTCTAATTAGTTGTAATTTGCAATTAAGTTAAAAACTGACCAGTATCTTACTCCTCATTCAGCCAATCATTTTCCCCCTCTCTATGTATATCTTGCTTACCTCCTCGTTATATATATGTTAGTTTCTCTATGAGCGTAAAATGTTATAGCGAAACAAACCGTTGTGTGTTTGATTAGTCAGAATTTTTTACTTTCTTTCTTCCTTCCCCCACTTTAACTAGAAGGTATGTGTTAGATAGGTCTATCAATGGAAATATAAAATATCTGTGTACATTACCGTAGAAATAATGGAATCTTTCTTTATTGAACACCCTACAAGTATCAGTTGAGTTCAACCTCTTCTAAACTAAAATAAGTTTTTCTCCTTGCATTTATCTCTTAGCCTACCAAATTTTCCCTACAACTGTACCAAAATTTCCATTTAGCAGGTTCCCTATTGCAAAAGGATAACGTATCAGTCTCAGAGTTGAAAAACAAAAGATAGACTCTCTTGCTGTCTGGCTGATACCAACTTTAGGCCACAACTTTTTAAAACTTTTATTCTTAGTAAATAGTTATACTTCTCTTTTATCTTTAGATTAATACTATTTCTTCCATCTATGTGTCCAGTGTTGAGGCTCCAGTTCTGGAGCATGTGGAGTACCCATTCATTGTCATTATTCCCAGGTCCACTTTGACCCGGTGTGGTAGTACCCGTTAGAGTTCAATCTATGTGTCAAATACATCTGTTTGAAAATTATTTATATTTGATAGGAATATTGATAGTATGCAAATTATTAGTATTAGATAGGAATACTTGTTACCATATAACTGTGTGCAAATTATTTGTTTTACGAATAGTTACTTGAATCTATAATAGTTTACTAATGATTATTATTAGTTACTTAAAACCATATAATGCAAACAAATGATTATTCTTAAATAATTACTGAACACCATATAATTATTAGAATTAAACAGTAATGGTTGACACGATACAACTGTGCGCAAATTATTTGAATTAGATGATAAAACTTGATATCATTAATGGTCAAGTCAGACTAAAAGCACTTAATGAACATGAAAGGGGTGATCTTTCATTGTAAACAAATGACACGTGTAAGAGCCACAGCCAGTAGTTTACAGTAGGATCGCAGTAATGAGAGAACCGTTATGAGCGACTTATAGTCGGCAAAGAGTTAAAGATGCTACGTTAAGGGTTAAATCGTTTCTTTCGTTTAAAAGTTAGCAGAATCAACACTGGTGGAAGTTCCCGATCAATTCACCTCAGAACCCATTTTATTCAAATTAAGACAAAAACAAAAGATGGCAGAGGTGTTTACGTTGGGATTTTTCAATGTAAACCAGAAACATATGCGAGGGCCAATGCCAGCGGTTTACGGTAGGGTCGTAGTGGTGGGATCAGTTGCTGTGAGTGTCTTGAAGTAGGCAAAGAGTTAAGAAGGTGGAGCTTACTGAATCTTTAATGATAGCAGGACTACATAAGGCCTTATGGACTTTTTATATCAAAACAAAACATTGATAATACCAAGGAGAATAGAAAAAGTTGGCTAAAGATGAAACTCTCAATTACAAGATAAGCGAATGCACACTAGCAACAAGGAATACAATATCAAGAACGACTGCGTAGGAAGCCGATCCACTGGGAATTATGCAAGAGACTGAAAATTTACTATAATGAAAAATGCCATATGCACAAAATAGTATCCTGGAAAAACAGTGTTATAAAAAAATGAGACCCATATAATTATCTGGGACTTTGAGTTAAAACCAAACCCAAAACAGATCAGTTAATTCAGATCAGAGATAGTTTTATTAACAAGAAGAAAATAACTCTTCATTTAGTGGATTTTGCCGTTCCAATAGACAACAGAGTGAAGGAAAGCCAAGGAGTATTTCCAGTGGGACTCCAGTGAAAAAACAATACTTAGAACTGTTGTGAAAAATTCCCAAGAAGTAAAAAAAAAAATCTATTTCCGTATGTTCCTATCTATCTATCTATCTATCTATCTCTATATATCTATATCTATATATCTATATCTATATCTATCTATCTATCTATCTATCTATCTATCTATATATATATATATATATATATATATATATATATATATATCCAGTATTCTATCTATCTATCTATCTATCTATCTATCTATCTATCTAATATTTCATTTACCTATGTATATAGAAAATAGAAAAATAAAATTTCCGAAAAAAGATGAATTTGTTTTTGATGGTGAGATCGACGTTTAAACGTTTCGGTTTATATTAAAATTTCGTCAAAACAACACAAAAAAATTTGAAAAAAGATGGTTGTTTTATAATTACATGCGTTATCTATCTATTTATCTATCTATCTCAGACAATTCATGAGTTAAATAGTACCACTAATGTTCTTGTACAATGCTGGCTTTAATTTTTCGTTCTTCTAAAATGATGATATTAAATAACCTACGAAAGTAGATATACCATTAAACAAAGAAGACAAACCTATATATATTATATATCTATCGATCTATCTATCTATCTTTCATCATCAAATCTAACTGGCAGCACAAATTCAAATTTACCTTATTTTCTGGATATTTAAATATTTACCCAACCATTCGCCACGGATAGAATGTGACACAAGGTCGTAAATATGGGGTATCCAGCGAGGATCGAACGTGCTGTTCAGTAGTAATGGATCAGCGAGACTAACTTACTATCCACTACACCACGATTCCTTTCTTTCTTTCTTTCTTCTTTCTTTCTTTCTTTCTTTCTTTCTTCCCAGGCCTATTCAATATATCCCTACTTAATATCTATCTATCTATCTATCTATCTATCTATCTATCTACTTCAGTCTGCTTATACCTATACCAATCTGTTCGTATCTATCTATCTATCTATCTATTGTACTTACTTTAGGGGCTTACGGTTATATTATATAATATATATATATATATATATTAATAGAGAGAGAGAGAGAGAGAGAGAGAGAAAGAGAAAGAAAGAGATAGAGAAGGGGCAGTGATATAGCTATACACCAGACGCATATCGTTTGCTTTTATAAAAGTGAAAAGAGAGAGAGAGAGAGAGAGAGAGAGAGAGAGAGAGAGAGAGAGAGAGAGAGAGAGAGAGAGAGAGAGAGAGAGAGATGAATAATAGAAAGAAATAAAGAATGTTTTGAAAACTAATTTATCCTAAAAATTTATTTGTGAATAAAAAAAATCCATTTTTAATTTTTTAGATTTATCATTAATAGATAAAAATAAACTGAACAATAAATTCGAATTACTCTTATTTATTCGTTTACTTATCTATAATAAAATGGAATTTACACAGAAATTCCTGTAAAATATACAATATCTATCCATCTATCTATTATCTATCTGTATGCCATATAGTACCTAGATAATGAGAATGGAATCGTCTGTTTCCGTATAAATATTATCTGACGTAACCTAAGAAGGAAGAAACGACGAGATCTCATAAGACTTGTTAATTCATCCTAGCAATTGTTAATTACTCTGTTCATCTTGTAACTTTGCTTAGTAAACCTTTTTCCATATCCTTAATATTCGTTGTGTTTCTTCCTATTATTTCTCTATTAATTCTAATACATGAGTTACAACAGTATCTATCTATGATGCTTCTTCGCTGTCCTGTTGCTCAACACTATTGGCAACCAATGTTCGATTCTATGAAAACTGGGTCTTAAAAGTTCTGCATTTTATACCTCATGGCTTTTCTCTTCACCGGAAGTTTGGTCACCGCTCAGCCACTGTAATCAGCAAATTCTTCCCGCCATGACACATGCCATTCTCATGAAGCACAAATATCCATTCGGGTCCTTCCAGAATAAAAGGCACAGCCTTTCTCGGATGAGAGGGTCTGGCCTATTCACTTTTTGTATTTTTTTCTTTTCTTTCTTTCTTTCTTTCTTTTTTTTTTACCTTCGTCTTACGTCTTACTTTGGTGCTGGCTTTGGTAAATGCCAGTGTTTAGCAAGAAGGTAGTGCCAATAAGATGGAGGCGAGATAAAGGCGAATGAGAGAGAGAGAGAGAGAGAGAGAGAGAGAAGAGAGAGAGAGAGAGAGAGAGAGAGAGAGAGAGAGAGAGAGAGGGGGAGGGGTACAGCACCGAAGCTTGGCTTCGGGAAACAATGATTTTATTAAATTAGTGACGGCGAGTAAGCAGACACAGAGATGGGAACAGATTAAGGTATAGATGTCTACAAGAGAACATAATGAGACCGACAGCCGATGGATAGATTTGAAATCACACACATCACAGGCACACACAGACACACACAGACACACACGAACACACGGACACACATACAAATGGATACAAATAAGAACGTACTCTTCTGTTTTTATCCTCTCTATCATATATATATATATATATATATATATATTGTCGTTGTGGGATCCTCGTATGCTTCTTTGTTGGTATATATAGTGAGTCTAGTTCTCAATGTATATATTATATTTGTAATATATATATATATATATATATATATATATATATATATATATAGCTGTAGAGTGAGAGAGACAGAGAGACAGAGACAGACAGAGACAGACAGAGACCCCCCCAAAAAAAAAACCCCAAAAAAAAAAAAAAACCAAACAAAACAACACGCCATCCTCTAAAATAACGGAAGGTTGCCAACCATATATATATATATATATATATATATATATATATATATATATATATATATAACCAGTCTAGGAGAGGGATAACTCTGAATTCAAAATTCCTGGGACTGGTCGTTGATTGGGTTTGGCAATCCTTGATGCACCAATTCCTTCCTATCGACTGTGCCAAAAAGTGTGCATGGTCCAACACAAGCCTTCACCACTATAAACAAATAACTGTGTGGGTGTTCATTGTGTGTATAAACCCTCATACGTCGAAATTGGACGAGAGAGTCTATATATATATATATATATATATATATATATATATATATATATATATATAGCTGAGAGAGAGAGAGAGAGAGAGAGAGAGAGAGAGAGAGAGAGAGAGAGAGAGAGAGAGAGAGAGAGAGAGAAAAGAGAAAAAACAAAACAAACAAACTACGCATCGTCTAAAATAGACGGAAGGTTGCCAACCATATATATATATATATATATATATATATATATATATATATATGTTTTTGGGATTTTGTGTGAAGCATGGATGTGAAATAAATGAGAAACTCCCTTAGATGCTACATGTTAAGTTTTATTTTATTTCATTCTGTATTTCCTGGGGGTGAGCCGTCTTTTTCAAGAATTTACCATTCTAGCCAATCTAGAAATTCTTGAAAAAGAGGCCTCGACCGTTCGAAATATTGAATGAAATAAAAGAAAACCTAATACATAACATCTAACGGAGTTTCTCACACACACTCCATACAAAATCACCCAATATATATATATATATATATATATATATATATATATATATATATATATATGTGTGTGTGTGTGTGTGTGTGTGTTTGAGTGTGTATATATATACACATTGAGAACTAGACTCACCATATATATATATATATATATATATATATATATATATATATATATATATATATATATTATAATGAAATGGGTACAAGAGATAACCTCTCTTGTACCCATGTTATAATAAATTTGCTCTACTTAGTATTGAGCACTTTGTATTTGTTATATCGCTGACGTACCCCTCGAATTCCACACTTACTAACCATCGTGACCAAATTCACCGGTAAATCAACTTTTCCTATATATATATATATATATATATATATATATATATATATATATATATATATGTATATATATATATATATATATATATATATAATATATATATATATATATATATATATATATGTGTGTGTGTGTGTGTGTGTGCGTATATATATATATATGTGGAAGTGCGTGGTGTAATGGTTAGCGTCGTAGAAAATGGACTTGTCTACCCGACAGCACGCAGCTACTTATGTATAGAACGTCGGTAATTTTTCTGCCAAAATTAGTTCTTCAAAATTCGATTTATACAGGAATGAATATTTCTATATCTCATTTCCGTTGAATTAGGGACGTCAAACCTTTAGTTAATGTGTTAAAAAAAGAGGTTAACCCATCAATTAGTGTTATATTTATTCTATTCATTATATCGTATGCGATGAGAACATGTTAATTGCCAGTTGGGCTTGGGTGAAAATGTTGCATAGTTGATGGGTTGCCTATCAATCATGTACGCTCGTGTAGTTAGAATTAGAATATGTTTTGGAGAATTCAGTCTAGGCTTCTTAAGGTTGTGTACATTGATGTTAGTTGGGTTTGTTTTATTACGTTGGGCTGGCATTTTAATATCGTTACTCTTTTCTCTAACGGCTTCTGTTTTATGGAAAAGTACGGAGTTAGATTGACAAGAGTTTAACCCTTTGCTCACCTTGACTCTTACTGGACGAGCCACGTGCGAATGTCAGTTTTTATTTGGGCACCGAACGGGAACGAAGCAAGATGGTGTCTCCCGCTCGAAGCCAAACTCTCCGCGCGTGCGTGTCTGTTTTGGGCTTATTAAATGATAAAGAGCTCTAAAGTAAAACAACAGAGTCTTGTGTTCGTTAATCAAAAACAAAGTAACGGATACAGAAGGGAAAAGCCAAGGAACCCCTGCAAGAAAACCAAGACAGAAAAAAAGAAACCCAACCCAAGCTCAGATAAAAGATGGCAGAACGGACTGAGATAGAACCCAAGACAGCTTAGAAGATACAGAGGTTAAGTATATAGGATAAACATACGTCCATTTAAAAAGAGTATACAAAAATAGACAGAAAGAAGTCTTGGAATATTTTTTATATATATATATATTTACCAACCCCTCCGCACGAGCAGGATGTGACACAAGGTCAATTTCTTAAGCGGAGTTCAGCAGGTTTGAATTCAGAGTTTTCCTTCTCCAAAACCGGTTGCCTAACCAAGGTTAAAGAGCCCAGTCTGCCCTACTATTTACCCATAGCTGGAGGGAGAGTAGGATTCATACCTTTCCCAAGGATATTAGCGCTAAATGAAATGTAATTACCACTTCCAGGATTTGAACTCGGGGCGGTAAGTCCATTTCCCATGACTTTAATCATTAAACCACGCGCTTCCTACAATATTTTTGTATATAAGGTGTGCTGTGGATCACAACTTCAATTTATAGACTCTTCTAGGCTGTGTAGACTAAATCAGCCTATCAACATGCTCGAATACGTGGTTGGTTAACTATTTAAAGGCCTTGGTGGAAAGGCGTTCAGTTTCTTGTGCTTAACACTGAAGAACACAAGAATCATAGGGTTCTACACAACACCGATCAAACCTAATGCCACAAGGGATCTCCACCGTAAATTGCTCGGACCTGCAGCTTAAAAACGGTCACAAGAATCTCAAGAAGGAATCACTGAAGAAATATCAATTCTAATCCATTCAATGTTTGAAGAATCGCGGCTCTCTGCTCGGCAGGTGACTATAGCAGTTTCCAATTGTTTTCCTAATAGTGACGGATTTCCCAATAACTCTTGGAATATTGTCCTCTGTAAAAAGAGAAATCAATAATGTCAGGGAAATAACAAAAAATAAAAGGGAAGGCGAAATAATTAAATATCCTTTCCGAATGATTATGAAAAGGGGTCCCCGTGGCGTAGTGGCTATCGTGCTGGACTGTGACTTCATAGCAATAAACGAGTTCGAACTCCAGTCGGAATATTACGTATACTTTCGGCCTAATACCGTTTGTAGTAACTTGAGAAATGATAGGCCGCAGGGGATGCTGCTGTTTATAGATTTTTACGGTTCCGTATATGTAACCCTATACTATCTCTATATATGATTTAACAAAACTCACCAACCAATTGATTATAGCATATATGCCCACCAAAATGCTGAAAAATGTTAATTCTTTACACACATAAAGAGATTGAGAGGATTTTATCTTTAAATACGACTAGGTGAAAATTAATGTTGCCAACATAGCTTACAACCTTCAAAGGATGTTTTTTAAAAAAAGATTTCTTTATAGATATTTTTAATTGAAATAAAAATAAAATGATTAGGTACAAAAATCAATATATATATATATATATATATATTTGTATCCTGATCATTTATATATATATATATATATATATATATATATAATATATATATATAATATATATATAGCACTGGATTAAAAGCAGTATGTTTTATTAGTTAATAAAAAATATGAAAAGCAAACAAAAACAAAATCAATGAAAAATTATTTGATAAAGAAATCCAATCTTTAAATTTTCATCAGATTTTTTTCCCCTCAAATTAGTTATACAGACGATTGCTATTGTAAATTTGATCTTCATATGTCTGAAATCCACAAACAAACTGATTCAAATTCTACAAACCTCAAAATCAAATAACTTCACTTGATTTTGAAAAACTTTTTACAAATGTTCCGGTAAAAAAATATCGACATTATCATAGAAAACATTTAAAATAACCCCGCATATCCCCTACTCAAAATCAACCCTAACATTCTTAAAAAACTTCTCCTCTCCTGCACAACAGAAGTTCATATTATAACCACCACCGGTATATCGATGGGTTCGATTCTTGGTCCAACTTTCAGCAATTTCTACATGGCTCACCTTGAAAACAGTTTTCAATATCATTTTAAAAAAAACACCATCGACGTCATTACGTGGACGATATTCTCCTCCTCGTCAATAGCATGAATGAACTCTATGATCTCCAAAGAACATTTCAAAGAATCTCCGTTCTCAATTTCACATAAGAACTTAACAATAATAATCAACACCCATTCCTCGACGTATTGATAGACACTAAAAACAACATATTCATGACTTATCCATATAAAAAAAAAAAGTAACAATTTCTGTACTCTCAATTACAACAGCAAATGTCCCGTACAGTACAAAAGAGCCATCGTAAAAACTTAATAAATCGAGCAAAACTCATTTCCTCTCAAATACAATATTCTTTTCTGAACTCAAAAATATCAAACAAACTCTTATCTACAATGAATTTCCCAATTACATCGTTGACGAACAAATCTGACAGACCATTCTTAACATTAACCGTAACGAAAAAATACCACAGTGTAAACCTCCCTTGGGGCCAAGGGCATCTGCCGACTCTTCGCTGCACATCTTACTGCATTTCCTGCAACTTGTTATTTTTCCAACTTTACTGGCCATGATTTCTGCTAGCTTGACCCTCACTTGTGTCCGCAATACTGCCTCGGGCCTCCCCTCCAAGAGGTTTAACAATGAAATATCAATAAACAATGAGAGAACAAAGACAAAATCGAATCAGATGAACATTCAAAAATAGTCAGAGCGGTACATGGTACTTGCATTACTTCTTCCAGTCATTCCCATTTGCTACTATCTCAACTTCTATTATCTCAATCGAGATGGGAGTGGGCGAAACGCCCCTCCCTGCTCCTTTAAAGTCTTCTGCTCAGGTGGTCTTCTACTGGCTCTCTAAAGGTGATCTCTGTTCAGCTTCCAAATTCCAACTCATCTGCTCGACTGTCCGGTTCTAACTGACTAACTTTCAAATGCCTTACCCGGTCAGGCGAGGGTCCAGTGAGCTTCGGCCACTGGACCGGTGAGATGGTAAATTAATAGCGTCGATCCCAGAGGGCCATCCCTCCAGGCAATACCTGCCCCCTTGACTTAAAGGGGCAGGGCTGGGTTTATTGCCCAGCGCCTGAGGCGCCCCCTTGAGGGGTAATGCCGACGGGACCGACGCAATTTTTCTACCCGCCGCCCATGAGTCTCGGCTTGTGGGTGGTCCTACATAAATAGGGCCTTCGTGCCTGACTCGGTACGAGTGGGGTACTGGGAAAATAAACCTAACTGACTAACTTTCAAAATTCATTCCTACTTCCCAATTCTCATCTCAACTCTCACGTTCGTTTTCGTTTCACACGAGATTTCAAAACCCCTTTGTCTAAGAGAGACCACCCTGGTACTGACCCCTTATCTGCCTTTTATCACTGTCCACATGTTTAACTCCTTTCATGCTCCAGACATTCGTCTCCCAAGGACAGACTATCACAATTTTTATCTATTCTTTGTCCTTTTCTTATTTTGATGGTTTCTTTGACCTACCATTGACACCTACACACAATACACTTATGTAAACATATAATATATGTATACACACATATGTATATATACACACACATACACATATATATATATATGTACATACACACACATACGTTCCCCCCACACACATATTTATACACCCACAGATATACATGTACACACATGTAACCATATGAGGCCTTAATCCCACATACCAACTACCCATATACTAACAACTACACCTTTATATAAACACACACACCTGCATGCCACAATTGCACTTGTGCCACAATACATATTGTCATAACAGTAAATAGCTCCACTCACAATATATATTATCACAACCAGGTGCACCGAAACTATAAACCTGACGAAACTGCGTTAAAAAATAATTTGTAATAATGTTTCTTCCACTAACCCCAACAGCAAAGTTAAACTAATAATTTATTACCCATCAACCTTGTTACAAGCAACAACTCATCCTCAAAAACTAGTCGTCTTAACAAGTTTGAGTTTGAGTTTTGTTTAACGGCATATCAACCTCTGTGGGTCATTTAATGCCAAAATGGTTATTTTGGATTTCAGACTTTAAAGTAGTGGTTCTATGGAGATAATTGGTTATGTTCTGTTATATTTTATTGAAAAGGTTGCTTTTTTTAATAAAATTTAAAATGTTTTCAGGGTTTGTATTCTTAAAGATGTCTTTCAGGTTTCTAGCTTGATAGTAATTTGCGCGGATATGTTTAAGTCTGTTACAATTTAGAAGGATATGCTTGGTTGTAAGTTGTACTTTGTATGTTGGGCACACTGGGGCACCCTCCCCTTTTAACAGGTACGAATGGGTAATGTGGGTGTGCCCAATACGCAATCTGGCGAGTATTACTTCTTCTCTCCAATAACTTCTTGTATTTCGTGGAGCTTGTTTTGAGTCAGATTGTCCCATGATTTCTGCCATTTGTCTAATATAAATTTGTTTATGGTTGTCATATTGTCATAACAGTCAATAGCTCCACTCACAATATGTATTATCACAACCAGGTGCACCGAAACTATAAACCTGACGAAACTGCGTTAAAAAATAATTTGTAATAATGTTTCTTCCACTAACCCCAACAGAAAAGTTAAACTAGTCATTTCTTACCCATCAACCTTGTCACAAGCAACAACTCATCCTCAAAAACTAGTCGTCTTAACAAGGCCAATTTTGTGTATAAATTCAAATATCCAGTAAGATATTGCATAGTCTTCTTTACCGGCCTAAATAGGTATATGTTATATACTTCTCTTACTTCTTATTCTGGTCGTCTACTCTTCTGGCCGGCTTGGTTCTTCTATCATCTATCTTGGTCTGGTCTTGTCGTGGTGTTTCTTGGGGACTTCGGGTCTGGTTTCTGTTGGGGTTTCTCGTTATCAGAAGCCCTGTGCTATTGTTAGTTTTTGGTAATAAACACAAGACTTCGATTTACGATGATGTTACTTTATTCGTAGACCCCCAGACCAGACATCTG
>CM042154.1:62075554-62093054 GCA_023376005.1 Doryteuthis pealeii
CATTTGCATATATATTTTATACAATGGGGGTGACCTGGATATGACAGCAAACTCCATTAAATTGTGTGGTTCCATTTCCGAAGCTTTGGGGAGTGTGGATTCGCTCCTTTTAGAGCCTTTACTCCCAGGCCTACTCTGATCTGCCTGGAGAGCCAGTACCTATTGGGATCATCTCTATGGGTCAAATGTTTGAAAAGTACTTGTATTATATGTATTGTTTGGCTGGTTGGACTTTATGGCATGTCAGCTCGTGTTGGGTTATCTTATGCTGAAGACATTTTATTTGATTATTCTTGTTGGGTATTCAATGATGCTTAAGGACTGTAACACAGCGAGTTCTTTTTGTTGGCATCAACTATTTTCTAATGAAAGAAGAAAGTGTAAAAGTTATTTTTGTTAGTTAAATGAAATAGTTTTGTTAAAATGGGAAAATCAAAATATTGTATAAATTTCTATTTTACTTATTGCCTTTACAGACACAAACAAAGGTCACTGCTCTGTGAGCTAAGGTGATATGTTTATCAAGCTGTCAAAAATCAAGAGGTAGACTTATTTTGGAGGGCTGGGGGATAGCACTGATTGACCTTGTCCCGATTGTAGAATAGCTACAATTTTTTCTATATAAAAGACGCTCTGAATAGTTAAAAATTCATTCAGACCGGAGCGCTAGAAGGAAGCTTGTCAGAGGGTCACGAAACTTCTTCTAAATTGCTGAAATAAGAAAATTGCCACTAGAAGAAATTTGCTAAATTACACAATGCTTATCAGCATAGAAAAAAAACGCCAGACAAAGCTCATCACCGTGTCTTTTATCTCCGACCTAGTGTACAAAACATATTCCTCTCTATTATATATGATAATAAAACCGTTGTTATTGTTAACGGTGTGTTGTCTCATTCTTAGAGTTATCAGCAACCACGGCAGCTTATTTCCACTAATCTCTCGACCCGTAACAAAGACGCTTCGACCAAGTTGCATTGATCTCTGTTCTGCGGATCAAAGAAACATGACGTTGGCACAGAAGGCATCGAAATATCAGCTAGCCGGAGACACATGTGGTAGCCACGGAACTAAGTCATCTTATCATCGTGACTGGCACTGAACTACAGGACGGACTCCTTCTTGCCGAGCATTCAACATGCAATACTCCACTTCGAACCTATGGAGGTGGGATTACTTCTTCAGTCAGTGTATTCTACAGCCCCATACGACAGGGAGCAGTATTAGATAAGATTACTTGACACCATATAAATGTGTGGAAATGATTTCTATTAAGAATAGTTACTTGAAGATACAATTGTTTACATTAGGATTATCAGTTATGTGAAAGCCATATGACTAAAAATCAACAGGATGAGACGGATTAGATTCAAAGAACAAAGTTTTTAATCAAATTTTGTCTCTTTTATGATGTATAATTGATGTTATTATTCTCTAAACCTTAATTTGTTTATCTCTTTTTTCATTTACGTCTCGGGCACGAAAATAAGCGTAAGCAATCATTTCAACCTGGAATTAACAGCACTGAATAGTATGAATGACGTAACTGTTTTACAGACAGCGTAAATATTATAATAAGCTATATAGCTTTTGATATTTTAATATTTCAATATCTTTTAATTTAAAAAAAAAAAACTAGCATCCGTTCTTTGCACGGAATAATTGAACGAAGCAGTAATTAGTTGTGGATGCGACGAAAATACTTAGATTTATGATAAAAAGAAGAAATACAGTGTGTGTGTGTGTGTGTGTGGGGGGGGCTTCTGAATATAGTGTGTGTTTATATATATAGGATCTGATTTAGTGTTGACGGGCCCTTTAGGTATATAGTTGCAAAGATATCCCTTTTCAGGCGCATGATGGGACATAATGCCAAAACCTGTAATATTTGATATCTCGGATGAATAGTACCAAAAGGTTTATTTTGTCAGGGATAAACATCTTGTCCGAGAAGCTCCATTGAATTGACATGGTGACAAACTGAGATGCTTAAGGACGGAATTCCTTAATTTTGATCAGTCAGTAACCAGTCAATGATCTGCAACACTCCACTTCAGTCCTTACTTATGCTCGGCTATCCACGTCAAGCCCAAGCACCTATATGATTGTCTCAATCCTATTGCTCTTAAGCCAACCCAAAAGTTTGAGAACTCTAGGTGAAGGTCATTTCCCCTTAGAAATATAGCGATTAAATAGCCTGCTGTACTTAGCGACTGACTGTGGATGTGTGGGTAAGGGGCTTGGCGAGCGTAAGTTCGTTCGGGTCTCGAACCCAGCCAGAGGCAGCTGCTAAAAATCGTATGATGAGAGGTGAAACCTCGAAACACGTGTCTATAGTTTACCCTATATATATATATATATATATATATATATATATATGTGTGTGTGTGTGCGTGTGTGTGTGTGCCTGTACCTGTGTGTGTGTGCGTGCGCGCGTGTGTATTCAAATATACTATAAAGCTTGCAAAAAATTGGTGATATGACACAATGAAATTGAAAAATAGATATGACACAATGAAATTGAAATAGAAAAAATTAAATCAATTTGTGGACTTTATTATAAAAATGTAATTTCTCACTCGTTTGACATACAACAATCATATATATATATATATATATATATATATATATATATATATATATATGCATGGATAATATAGTACTATATTTATGAGTGAATAGTTGTCAATATCGTGAATAGAGCAGATATATCTAAGTTGGGATAGCGTGGGCATGAAGTCAACGGCGCTTGCTTTGAAAATCGCATTGCCGAAAAACTGTCAGTAACCAAGCGTTGTTTATTTAATGTCAAGAGTATCCTAACTTATATATATATATATATATATATATATATATATATATATATATATATATATATATATATAATATGAGGCTTGAAAAGGATTGGAAACACATATCTCGACGAATAAAATAAAAAATATTTTGCGGACCTTATTAGTTATGAAATATTTATTCTTCTTTTGTTGGACGTACAACAATCTCCCCATCATCATAATCATCATCACCCCCCCTCTCTCTCTCTCTCTCTCTCTCTCTCTCTCTCAGGTAACAATCACCTTTTACATGTATTTTATACTATAACAAATAAATAGAGCTCTTTACGCCTGTAATCGAGCACTTCATTCTCATTTCTTCAATGCATATCCCACACACACACACACACACACACACACACACACACACACACACATATATATATATATATATATATATATATATATATATATATATATATATATATATACACACTTGAAATGTTAACACGGTTTGCCGATTCTATTTTCTATGGTGCATACAATAATGCTTATTTGCTGCAACACATACGCACGCGCGCACATACGTACACATACACAAAAATACACAGCACCCCACACACGCATCTTCGAAAATCACAACATATATAAATAAATCAGCAAATACATCTATATACGTACTATACTTATACGTCAATATATGTGCAGAACTGTGTTTAATAAATACATAGATAGTTATAATCCGAGTCTGGAATAAATTGATATATTAATAGCTAAAAAATAAGAAAAAAAAAAGAAAAGGACAGGTGACCTGAGGTTAGTATCAAGTTCCGCTATCAATCAATGGTACCTGACTGCTCTACAATTATTTCCTAGCTTAGAGGCAACTTCACAATCGGCTCAGTGTCTTAGAAAACTGATGGCTGGTGGAAAAGTTTTAAGTTCAAGTCTGTGCTATTTATAGATGAGTCATAGCGACTATTGTTGATAGTCACGCATCAATATTATATCCACCGGTTTCGCAATACCCACTCAACTCTCTGGTGGCAATTGTATAAATAAAAAGAAATGAAATCCGCTATTCTGTTAGTGAGAATCTTCGATTAAAGATATAATTACTCACTAAGAATTATTATTAGTTATTTGAAACTATATAATTATTAGTATTTTATAGGATTACTTGATTTCCTATAAATGTAACTTATTTGTATTAAGAATAGTTACTTGAAGCTATAATTGTTTAGTTAGTTTTATTAGTTTCTTGAAATCATATGATTATTTATATTAGACTGGAATACTTGATATCATATGACTGTAAATTATTTTTAAAGAATATATATCTGAAGCTATAATTGTTTACTAACATTTATCAGTTACTTGAAACCATATGATTATTTGTATTGGACAGGAATACTTAAGATCTTATAACAGTAGATTATTTGCATGAAGAATAGTTACTTGAAGCTATTTTGTTTACTAAGGTTTATTAGTTACTTGAAGCCAAATGATTATTTATATTAAACAGAAATACTTGAGATCTTATAATTGTAAATTATTTGTATTAAGAATCATTACCTGAAGCTATAATTGTTTACTAAAGATTATAAGTTACTTGAAACTATATAATTAATAGTATTAGTTTGGAATACTTGATATCATATAACTGCAAATTAACTTTATTAAGAATTAGTTTCGTGAAGCTACAATTGCTAACCAAGGCATACTATTAATTACTTGAAACCACATAACTGCGTGCAAACAAATGACTAATATTGAATAGAAATAATAACTTTAAATTATATGATTATTAACATCAGAGAGGAATATCTGATTATTTGTATTAGTTTGGTTTCTTTGTTTAGTGGCATATCAAATTTCTTGGGTTACTTAATGTCAAAGCTATCTTTGTAGAAGAACCATAGTGGTACTATGTAACCCATAGTAGGGGGATGAGTGGGATCATACCTTTCCGAATGGTATTACTCCAAAAGTGAACATAATAGCACGACTAGAGTCCAACTTGCTGACTAGTGAAAATTCCCCTTTATTTGTATAAAGAATAGTTGCTTGAAGCTGTAATTATCTACTAAGGATTATTAGTTACTTGAAACCATATAATTTCGTGCAAACAAATAACTATCATTAAAGAGAAATAATTACTTAAAACCATTTAATTATTTACATTACAGATAAATACTTGATACTATGTAATTGTAAATTATTTGTATTAAGAATAGTTACTTGAAGTTATAATTGTTTTCTAAGGATTATTTTTATTAGTTACTTGAAACCATATAATTCTTTCCAAACAAATGACTATTATAAAGTGGAGATAATTACTTGAAACCATACAATTATTAGTATCAGATAGGAACAACTGAAATCATACAAGGTTTCCTTGTTTCATATCGTCTACATTTCTTAAACTCAGTGTTTTTAAACACATTTTTGTTAACTCATTTTCTTCTGTCCAACTCATAGATGGAACCCTAACTGATACTACCACTTCGGGTCAGGGTAAACCTGGGAGTAATGGTGATGAAGGGGTACTCCACACTCTCAGGAGCTCCAGAATTGGAACTTTACCATTAGATGCAGCTTAACGTCATACCCAGGACTTTAAGACCCATAGCGACCACATTCTAGCACATATATGATAAAAAGTGATGGGAGTTTGCCATAAGAGCAATAGGGTCGGGACAACCATATAGGTGCTAGGGTTTGATGTGACCAACCGATTTATCGGAGGGAGCCACTCCTGTTTAGCCTTACTAGGGACAATAAGGGAAGTATTGCGAATCATGAATTGTTCAGCCTTCAAGGTTCCATCCTTAAATATCATTGGTCGCCACCAACGACCAACAGGTGTCCCCATTGAGGGGATTTTACACATCTGCAGAGGTGCAGTCGGTGTGTTCTTCAGCCTGAGCAGATAGGGCTGTCTAATTTATGGTCAAAAACGTCTGTTTGAATTTTTTGTATTAGAATAAAATACTGGAAACAATGGAAATGTGTATAAATTAGTATTAGGAATACTAAAAATCAAACAACTGTATGGGAGTAAAATGAGGAAATTAATCCGACAATATGTGGAGAAATGTAGACAAACACGGGATGTTATAATGGATAGAAATTTATTATTGTTCATAGTGTCGATTTTAGAACATTTCGGTTCATATAAAAACCTTCTTCATCCATTGTAACATTCCGTGTTTATCTACATTTCTCCACATACAACTGTATGTAAATTATTTGTATTATATATTGTTGGGTCATATACTTACTGGCACAGAAATGAATAAACAACTCCATAATAAGTGAGAATAATAATATCCATTGCTTCACACCACGCTGTAAAAAGCCGGCTATCTGCTCCGAACGTGGTAATTTCCACTTTATATTGAATATGGACGAGTCCAACTCAACAGATAGGAATACATGAAACCATAAAACTATGTGCAAACAGTTGACACTGTTAGTATTTCATTTATAGACCGAATACATCTGTTTGAAAATTACTTGTATTAGAATGAAATACTTGAAACCATGCAGCTGTGAGTAAATTATTTGTCATCATCATCATCATCATCATCATCATCATCATCATCATCATCATCATCATGTCGCGCAACTAGCACGGATATCCATGACAATCTCTCGTCAATCTTCTCTATCAATCATGGTCCCCGGGAGGTCCTCTGTACAGCATCCAGTATTCGCGCAGAGCTGGTCAATGTAGGTCTTTGCTGGGCGGCCCACATTAGCATGTTCATGTGCTGGTTTTCACAGGTGAATGTTGGTTATGAGTTCGCCCTTGCTTAGAAATTATTTGTATTAGATAGAACTGTGCACATAACACATTAAAGGAACCTCAAAGAAAATGTAAATATACACGTACAATGAATCATTAACGATTCAATCAATATAAAAAAATGAAAAAATGAAAAATAAATAAAACACGAAAAACAAAAATGTCAGAAATATAATTTAATCTGAAAAAAGGAAGGAAAAAAAAAAAGAAGATAAAACAGGGAAAATATAGAATGAAAAAAGAAATGAAAAAAAAATATTAAAGATTTAAAACAGAATTTTGTGAAAAAAAAGAAGAAGCAAAACAAGTCAGCGTTCTTTATTGGTTTGTTTAATTGTGTTTTAATTAGAATCAATCAAGTCTTTAAGAAATATTAATAAAAGTAGAATGAATAAGAAAAACAAAAATATAAAAGAATTGAAAATTGGAATGTCGGAAAAAAGGAAATATAATAGAATATAATTAAAATATAATACAAGATAAAAAGAGAAAGAAAGAAAATTTTAAAAGGAAATGAAAGAAAGGAAACTAAAAAAATAGAAGGAAAATAAAAATAAACAAAAAAACGTTAGGAGAAAGAAAACGGAAATAAAAAGCAAGAAAGATAGAAAGATAGAAAAGAGAAAGAAAATAAAATAAAATAAAAGGAAACTAGAAATAAAGAAAGAAGGAAAGAAAGAAAGAAAGAAAGAAAGCAAAAAGAAAGACGAAAGAAGAAGAGAAAGAACAGAATAGGAAAAGAAAAGAGAACGAGAGAAAAGAGGAAGAAAGAAAGAAAGAAAAAAGATTGAAAAGAGAAAAAATATACATTGAAAGAAAGATAAGAGAAATAACGAAAAGAAAAAGAAGATACATATAAGAAAGAAAAAGGAAATAAAAATAAAGAAAGATAGGAAAAAGAAAAAAGAACAAAGAGAAATAAAAGAAAATAAGAAAAGAAAGAAAGAAAGAAAGAAAAGAGAAAGAAAATAAAGAAAATAGAAAGAAAGAAAGAAACAAAGAAAGGAGAAACAAAGAAGAGAAAGAAAAAAGAAGAGAAAAAGAAAATAAAGAAAATAGAACGATGAGAGAAATAAATAAAAGAAAAGAAAGAAAGATAGAAAAAAGAAAACGGAGAGAGAAAAGAAAGAAAGAAAAGAGAAAACAAAGCAAAGGATGCTAGAAAGACAGAAAAAAGAAAGTCAAGAGAAAGAAAATCAAGAGAAAGAAAGAAAAGAGAAAACAAAGCAAAGGGTGCTAGAAAGACAGAAAAAAGAAAGTCAAGAGAAAGAAAATCAAGAGAAAGAAAGAAAAGAGAAAACAAAGCAAAGGATGCTAGAAAGAGAAAAGAAAAGTCAAGAGAAAGAAATCAAAAGAAAGAAGAAAAGAGAAAACAAAGCAAAGGATGCTAGAAGACAGAAAAAAAAGAAAGTCAAGAGAAGAAAATCAAGAGAAAGAAAGAAAGAGAAAACAAAGCAAAGGGTGCTAGAAAGACAGAAAAAAGAAAGTCAGAGAAAAGAAAATCAAGAGAAAGAAAGAAAAAGAAAAACAAAGCAAAGGGTGCTAGAAAGACAGAAAAAAGAAAGTCAAGAGAAAGAAAATCAAGAGAAAGAAAGAAAAGAGAAAACAAAGCAAAGGATGCTAGAAAGACAGAAAAAGAAGTCAAGAGAAAGAAAATCAGAGAAAGAAAAAAAAGAAAACAAAGCAAAGGGTGCTAGAAAGACAGAAAAAAGAAAGTCAAGAGAAAGAAAATCAAGAGAAAGAAAGAAAAGAGAAAAACAAGCAAAGGGTGCTAGAAAGACAGAAAAAAGAAAGTCAAGAGAAAGAAAATCAAGAGAAAGAAAGAAAGAGAAAACAAAGCAAAGGATGCTAGAAAGACAGAAAAAAGAAAGTCAAGAGAAAGAAAATCAGAGAAAAGAAAGAAAGAGAAAACAAAGCAAAGGATGCTAGAAAGACAGAAAAAAGAAAGTCAAGAGAAAGAAAATCAAGAGAAAGAAAGAAAAGAGAAAAACAAAGCAAAGGATGCTAGAAAGACAGAAAAAGAAAGTCAAAAAGAAAATCAAGAGAAAGAAAGAAAAAGAAAACAAAGCAAAGGATGCTAGAAAGACAGAAAAAAGAAAGTCAAGAGAAAGAAAATCAAGAGAAAGAAAGAAAAGAGAAAACAAAGCAAAGGATGCTAGAAAGACAGAAAAAAGAAACTCAAGAGAAAGAAAATCAAGAGAAGAAAGAAATTGAAAGAAAGAAAACAGAAAAATATAAAGAAAGAAAAAAATACGAAAGAAAGAAAGAAAGAAAGAAAAGAGAATGAAAATAAAGAAAATAGATAGAAAAAAAGGGAATTCTAAAAAAGAAGAGAAAGACTAAATAAAGTAAATAAAATAGAAAGAAAATGAAAGAAAGATAGAAAGAAATAAAAGAGAAAAGAAAGAAAGTAAGAACAGAAAAGGAAGCTAGAAAGACATAAAAAAGAAAGAAAGTGGAATAAAGAAAGATAAAAAGAAAAGAAAAGAGAAGAAAAGAAAAGAAAAGAAAAGAAAGAAAATAAAACATAAAATGAAAGATAAAAAAAAGATTTAAAAATAAAAATAAAGCAACAATATAATAATCTTTCGAGTTATAAAGGAAATCAGAATAAATAAAGACAATAGTAAAAATAAAAGCACAAAGAAGGAAAACGAAAGGTTGAAAATTTTGAAGGAAATCAAAAAAGAAAAAAAAAGTAAAAGAAGGTAAAAATAAAAACCGAAATTGAGTTTAAAATGGAAAGAAAAATGAAAACATAAAAAGAAAGAAAAAAAAAGAAGCGGGAATAAATTAAAAGCTAATGATTATAATAAAATGCCAGCGTATAGAACCGAAGCTCTCCATTTCTCTAGCTCGTAGACTGAACTTCCGATGCCAACGCAGCCGGTACCATTCTTTGCCACGGAGCTATAATCACTTATACCAATTGAATTATCTCTAGATGAGATAAAGTAATGTACTTAAAACTTGTCTCGGAAATAAGCGGGGTCCATTGCTCATTCTTCCTCGCCAACTTGATCTCGACAGAATTCTACTTAGAAGAACCGTGGATTTCATCTTGCATTTGGCTCAAAGCGCAGTTTCTTTATCAAGTCATTCAAATTCTTTTTCGTAATTTTTCGCGAAATAAAAAAGGACAAAAAAATTAGAAGAAGCCAGTTTGACAAAAAATAAAAAAGGAAAAAAGAAAAAGGCAAAAGGAAGGTGGTAGATAGAAATGTGGAAGAAAAGCTGTGAACGACAATAAAAAGAATGTAGGTCATTCTCGAGAGGGAGAAGAAGGAAAAAGAAAGGTGGTAAAAGAACAACAAAAGAAGGATGAAAAAAAAGGAAGTATGGAAAAAGAAGGATGGAGAAAGAAGATGAAAGAGAGAGAGAGAGAGAGAGAGAGAGAGAGAGAGAGAGAGAGAGAGAGGGGGGGGAGAGAGATATGAAGAGAAAAAAATGAAAGTGAAATAAGGAAAGAGAAGAAAATGAAAAAAAGAAGGATGGAAAAAAGAAGAACAACAAAAGAAGGATGGAAAAAAGAAGAACAACAAAAGGAGGATGGAAAAAAGGAAGGATGGATAAAGAAAGATGAAAGAGAAAGAAGAGAGAGAAAAACATGAAAAGAAAAAAGATGAAAGAGAAAGAAGGAAAGAGAAGAAAAAGAAAAAAGAAGGATGGAAAAAAAGAAGAACAACAAAAGAAGAATGTAAAAAGGAAGGAGGGATAAAGAAGAAAGAAAGAGAAAGAATAGAGAGAAAACTATGAAGAGAAAAAAATGAAAGAGAAATAAGGAAATGAAGACAAAAATAAGAGAAAGAAAAGAAATATGGAAGAAAATTAGTGAACCACTATGGAAAGAAAGTAAGTCGATTTCAAGAGAAAAAGAAGAAAAAAAGAATGATGGGTATATGAAAGAGATAGAAGATGAAAGAGAAAGAAAAGGAGAGAGAAAAGATGAAGAGAAAAAAGATGAAAGAGGATGGTATAAGAAAGAGAAAGAAAATGAAGGAAAAAGATGAAAAGAGAAAATATGTAGAGAAAAAGAGTAAAGAGGATGGGTATGAGAAAGAAGATGAAAGAGAAAGAAGATGAAAGAGAAAGGAGAAATGTAGGGATATTTGAAGGAAGAGGAAATGAAAAAAAGAGAAAGAGAAATAATATAAAAGGGAAAGATTAGAGAGAAAATAGACGAGAAAGAAAGATGAAAGAGGAAGAAGAAAAAGAAACATTATGAAAGAGAAGAAGATATAAGATGAATGAAAATGAAGGAGAGTATGTAAGTTATGAAAGAGAGGAACTAGGCAAGTAAACGGGAGAAAAATCGAGAATAGAGAAAGAAGAAATAGATGTAATATTAAAGAAGGAACTTTCTCATCGAGAAACAGGTAATATGAAAGAGCTGAAAAAAGAAAGAAAGAAAAATGAATCTGAGAGAAAGAAATGGAGAAAGAAATAAAAGAAAGAGAAATAAAAAAGCCAGTAGTTGAAATAGTTGCATATGTCCCAACAAAGCCACAAGTAAGTGTTCGCACCCAGAAAAGAGATGGAATTTCGGATGCTGATTTTCAAGGCAAGTCGACCTTCCTCCTATGGAAGACTTGTGCTTTCACAATTATTTACACCTGTCGGTTTTCACTTGTCTGATCTTCTATCGGATTCAAATTAGCTGAGTAAAGAGAGAAAGAAAGGAAGAGAGAGAGAGAGAATATACCGACTGCACCTCTGCAGAGGGGTAATGCGCCCTAAATGGGGTTATATATATATATATATATATAATATATATATATATATATATATATATATATATATAGAGAGAGAGAGAGAGAGAGAGAGAACTATAAATCTTTAGAGATAAAGAAAGAAGGAATATAATATATTCAAGAAGAAATAACGAAAAAAAGAAAGAAAAGGAATAATAATAATAATAATAATAATAATAGTAAGAAGAAGAAGAAGAAGAAGAAGAAGAAAAAAAAGGAGGAGGAGGAGGAGGAGGAGAAGGAGAATAATAATAATAAGAAGACGAAGAAGAAGACGAAGAATGAAAGAAAGAAGTGAAATAATAATAATAATGATAATAATATAATAATAATAATAATAATAAAGAAGAAGAGAAGAAGAAGAAGAAGAAGAAGAGAAGAAGAAGAAGAAAAGAAAGAGAAGAAAGAAGAAAGAAGCGAAATAATAATAATAATAATAATAATAATATAATAATAAATAATAATAATAAGAAGAAGAAGAAGAAGAAGAAGAAGAAAGGAAGAGGAAGAAGATGAAAGCGACTAGAAAAAAAAGAACCTATGAAAATGAAAGTAAGTAAAAAAAAGAAAAGAGAACAATAAAAATATTACCACAAAAATAGCAAAAAGGAAAAATAGTAAAGAAAATCGTAAAAATATATGAAAAACAATGATAAATGAATGTTATACGTTCTGGAAAATGTAGGGAATCAATTGTAATACATCTAGGCAATGGGCATATCGGGTTTTCTAATAAGGTATATCTTATCAGTACGATTTATCTCATAATTTACGATTGGGTGAATTCAATTCGTACTTTCCGTGAGGCAAGAAATTTTTTTTAATTCTATAGAATGCATCCCTACCCAACCTCTAACTTCTCTATTTGCTTCTCACTTTCAGTTGAAGCTCGTATTCAGTAATATCACTTCCGTTTGAGACATTATATTCAAATGGTTGCTGCGTCGGTTGGAGGGTGAGTGTCTCACAAACGTTACGTTAGCTTCGTGATCGGCTCACATGGTTTAAGGGCTAGAGATCTAAGTTCGCAGACCATTGTTAGTGAGTTCAATTTTCATTGCTTGTCGTGTAGTCTATCTTAAAGCAGACTAAGCTAAATGAACGGAGAATGACTTCTTGAGTTCGATGTCTAGCAAGTGGAAATCGTATTCATTAATACCCTCCCGCTGGAGATATCTTATTATAATGGAGATTGTGGGTTTGTCCGTCTGTAACCGAAACTATATTACTATACAAGTCACAATTCCCTTTGTTATTTACATCACATTCTCCGTGATTATATTTTTTATTTAAACCTCAATTATTAACAAAATCATCTTACATCATTAAGACTATTGACCATATCTACATACTAATAACATGCAGTTGTATTTATATATACAACAAAATAGCGGTTTACAGTGTGAATGGGAAGGCTAATTTGCATATTGATCATAAAAATTTGATTTGAATAAATATTTGTTTAGTATTATTGATTTCTAACTGTTTGGTTTTATTTTAATAAATATGAGCAACATTTCTGGATTAAAACTCAAAAGATATCCGTTAACAAGAAGAAATAACTGTAATATTATTCTTTACTTCCTATTTTAACTAAATAGTTAAATTAGGAAAATTTACCAATGAAAGATGGGAGTAATAAAAAATGATGGAAGAGTTAGTTTCAAAGTTGTTCTATTTTTCAATCATACCCCCTCTGTTACTAATCTTTTTATCTGCATTCTTATTCAGTTTCATTTGCCTTTCTAATTTAATATGATATATTATTATATTAAAACTTAAATACTTGCACCCGGAGGGTGCATATATTTGCTAGTTATATTCAAATAGGTACAGCATCGGTTGGAGGTTGAGTATCTCACAAACGTCACGTTAACTTCGTGAGCGTGATAATTACCTCACATGGTGTAAGGGCTAGAGATCTAAGCTCGCAGACAATTGATAGTGAGTTCGGTTTTCCTTGCTTGAAAAATAGAGGGCGAGTGTCGCAAAAGATGTTATGTTAGCTTCCTGTGCGCGATGATCGCCTCCCATGGTGTAAGGGCTAGAGATCTAATCTCGCAGACCGTTGTTAGTGAGTTTCATTTTCATTGCTTGCCGGGTAGTCTTATGTTAAACTAAACTGTTGTGAGGTTTTAAGGGGTCAAAATAAGACAAACACGACAGTAACAATATAGACAAATGTATTTAACAAAAGAGTAGAAATTTACAGCAAAGAAAGTGGAGATTGCGTCCGACCAATATAGTTACGAGCTGACTCGCATTTGCTTCCCGTCAATCCACAATTGTTCCTGTTACTTATAGTTGCCGTCGGCGCACTCAATTATTGTCCATAGGTTATATCACCTATAACATAAACTAAGCTAAATAAATGGGGAATAACGATGTGTATACCCTTTTACTTCTTTACTTTCTTTTTACTTCTATTCTTCTTCTGTTCTTTCTAGCGTCTCTTCTAACGTCTTGGTGGTCGGTCGCAATTAACTCATTTCTTCTTCTAGATCAGTCTTGTTACCAAGACATTCGCCAACTACAAAACCATGTAATTTTTCTGAAGCTTTTATTCACTTAACTAAACATGTCATGTAACTAAACATCTGACTAACATAGCGCACGTATGCAGTGAGTTCCAGTGAGGTCCAAACTGAAACTGAGGACCCAAACCAGGTCCCACGTGACTTCACGTATTTCGCGGGCTTTCTGTAATCTTCCATGGAAAGTCCCGCCCGTGATATGAAAAGGGCCATCCCTTTAGAAATACAGGGGATTGACAATAATCTTATGCAACCGCATAGATTATGTACATGAGTTCAATGTCTAGGAAGGCAGGTTTCAAAAACACTCAGTTAATGTAAACCGTTCAATTCTTCGTGAGTTCCCCATTGTTTTAGCTTTCTGTCAATCTAAGCCAGAGTGATGTCATCTTGCAAACATTACGCTATGTTCGTGGGGTAAGTATTAGAGGTCTCGGCTCGAAGACCATTGTTAGTGAGTTCGATTTTCACTGCTTGCCACATACGTCTTATCTTAAACCAAACAAAGCTAAATAGATGGGGAATAACTACGTGAGTTCGATGTTTAGCAAGTGGAGCTCGTATTCTTTAATATTACTTCCGCTAGAGATATCATATTCAAATAGACGCGACATCAATTGGAGGGTGTAATATCAAACAAATCTTGGAAGCAGCATCCTACAAAACAGCAGCTGTATGGCTACCTACCTCCTATCTTACAAACCATCAGACTAAAACGAAGAAGACATTGTTGGCACTTTAGGAAAAGTAAGAACAAACTCATAATGACATTTTCTAATGGACTATGAAACATGGACGCACCAGTGTTAGCCAACATGAAAAAACATCTGTGCAGACACTGGATGTCGTATAAAGGCCTACTAAGAGTGATGGCCGATAGGGATGGATGGCGAGTGAGAACTTATATGAGGATGAAGATGCACAGACAGACAGACAGACAGACACACTCACACACACACACACACACACACACACACACACACACACATATATATATATATATATATATATATATATATATGATGACTACCACATATTTTTGACTATGATAGCCGAGTTTAAAAAATTACAACTCAAAAAGCATAATTAGTAACTAATTCATCTTGATTTGAACTTGCTTGAAAGCGCTTGGGTAAAAAATATGGGACATTTCTTTAACATCTACATTTCGATCTACGAAAAACAACGAGAAGACTTAAATGTCTATACGTGGAGATCATAAAGAAGAAATATTCCATGGTCTTAAAAATACCAGCTCAAATAAATTATATATATATATATATATATATATATATATATATATATATATATATACTAGCAAATATATGCACCCTCCGGGTGCAAGTATTTAAGTTTTAATGTAATAAAATATCGTATTAAATTAGAAAGGCTAATGAAACTAAATAAGAATGCAGATAAAAAGATTTGAAACAGAGGGAGTGATAATAGATAAATAGAACAACTGAAACGTACTCTTCCATCACTCTCGCCTTTCCTTGTTATTTTTTCTAATTTAAGTATTTAGTTAAAAGAGTAAGTAAAGAATAAAATGACAGTTATTTTTTCATGTTAATAGATTTCATTTAAGATTCATTGAAGAGATTTTTGCTTATATTCATTAAAATAAAACCAAACGGTTAGAAATCAATAATACATATTTATTAAAATCACATTTTTAATATCAATATGCAAATAAGCCTTCCTGTTCACACTGTAAACTGCTATTTTAGTGTATATATAAATACAATTGCATATTATTCATTTGTAGATATGATTAACAATATTAATAATGTAAAACGATTTTATTAGAAATTGAGGTTTAAATAAAAATAAAATCATGGAGAATGTGACGTAAATAACAAAGGGAATTGTGACTTGAGTAGTGATATAGTTTCGGTTACAGACAGAAAAGCAAACAATCTCCATTATAATAAGATATATATATATATATATATATATATATATATATATATAATATATGTGTGTGTGTGTGTCTGTGTGTGTGTGTACGCGTATGTAAACATATAGGCACTATTTTCATTATGACGCGGAGAAATTTGAAGATTCGGCTGACAAAAAAAAATACACACATATATAAATGAATTTACATTCTCTGCATTTCTTAACAGGCGCGTGGTCTTGAAGAAAAGTGGCTAACATGCTGCTTTGAAACCAAAGGTAACAATTGCACCTTAAATGTATTGTACACTATAATAATAATAATAATAATAATAATAATAATAATATATATATATATATATATATATATATCATCATCATCATTATGTCGCGCTATTAGCACGGATATCCATGACAATCTCTCGCCAACCTTTCCTATCATTCATTTTCCCAGGGAGGTCCTCTGCGCAGCAACCTGCATCTTTGCTTAGTTGGTCAATGTAGGTCCTTGCTGGGCTTCCACAGGAGAACGTCACTTATGAGCTCATCCTTGCTTCTCCAGCAGTGCCCGGCATGTCTTGTCCGTCTCACTCGAATGGTTTGTGAGATGGGGGCAGGTGGCCATATAGCTGTTTCGTCGTGGGGTGCTGATTCCACGATTTATTCAGGACTGCACGCAGCATTCTTGTGCAGCTCCCATCCAGCTTATTCTCAAGGCGCCTCGTTAGGGTCCATGTGGTGCATCCGTACAGCAACACTGATACAACCACCGCCTGGAAGAATTGTCGCTTTAGCTTGTCAGTGAGATCGGATTTCCATATTACTGATAATTTGTTTGTGGCCGACCTCGCTTTTCCTATTCGTGTATTTACATCGCTTTCTGTGGACAGGATATTACCACCTAGATATGTGAATTTTTCTACTGGCTTAAGGGGCTTACCGTTGAGTGTGGTTATGTCTCCTTTTCTTTTGAAACATATGTACTCTGTATTATCGGAGTTTACATGAAGGCCAATATTATTTGCTGCCTTCTCTAGGCTATGCAGTAGTGACTCGGCCTGTGGTGGTGTATCTGCATATATATATATATATATATTATATATATATGTATATATATATATATATAGGGCATCTTCATTTGTAATAGTTTTGAATAAAAAATAAGATTGACAAATGTTTTTTCTATCTCTTTGGTCAAGTCATTAAGTATGAATCACTAAAACTACTCAATATAGAAATCTGTATGTTGGGGCAACAGCCATGATATTAATAAGCAGCTCACAGCAACAGTATTAATCATAAACTTCTCATTCGAACACCGTTAGATGTTGATAATGTCATGGTTTTACGACACCCGACCACATCTGCAGATAAATTAATAAATGAACAAACAGATCTATGTATGTATGTATGTATCTATCTATCTATCTATCTATCTATGTCAGTTGATTCTTATCGATCTATTTATTTCAGTCTATTCTGATCCATCAACCTGTCTCAGTCTATTCTTATCTATCAATCTATCTATCTGTCTCGATCCGGGCGAGCGGGCTCACACGCGCGCGCACACACACACACACACACACACACACACAGGTAGAGGCAGAGATATATATAAATATCAGTATATTTTTCTGAAGACGTTTTTCCAATAAGGGTTCATGTGACTTCCATTAATATATATATATATATATATATATTATATATATATATATATATATATATATATAT
>CM042154.1:62103054-62105554 GCA_023376005.1 Doryteuthis pealeii
CAGGTTCACGGGTTTGTTCGCTTGTTCATCATCCAATTTATTCGATCTATTTTCTTTTAAAACGAATTTATTTTTATTTACTTTTATTGAGTTTATTTGAAGAAGAAGAATGTCAGCGTTTCATCGTTAAAATGATTTTGTGGCCAAGAAAAAGACTGAAATTGAAAAATTGAATTTTGTACGCTTTATTAAATATATGTTGGAATCTTATTCAGATGTTAAAGGAATTGGTAGAATAAATGAATAAAAAATGAAAACAAAAAATGCCAGTATTCTTTAGAAACACTTTAGATACCGATATAATGTTAAAAATATGTTTAAATCTTTCGATATTTTCATGAATTACCAGATGAATAAAATGAATAGATGAAAATTTAATTTGAAACAGAACATTTTTTCTTATATATATATGCATATATGTGTGTGTGTGTGTCTAAATTTATCGACTATGCAATTTGAAAACCAAGTGCTTGGATTGATAATCACATAGGCGAGAAACTTTCAGTGACCAAACGCCGTTGACTTCATGTCTACACTACATAACTTAGATATAAATGCTCTATCAACGATACTAAGCAATATTTACTTATATATATATTATATATATATATATATATATATATATATATATATATATATATTATATAATATATTCTTTTTTGCAGCATTAAGGTTTTTTGTGAACTGATTTGACATTCTTCTCCGACCCAAACAACTACGGAGTGAATGAGCTTTGATGATGATTTTTGTAAAATCGAAGTATTGATCAGTATCCGCTATGATTATATTATAAATTGTTTTCTTCTTTAACAGCATTGTGTGATGTTTTCATTCCACCTTTTCATACTCATATATATATATATATATATATATATATATATATATATATATATATATATTCTATTATGGAAAGGTACGCATCCAACTACTCCCCCTCCAACTATAAGTAAATAGTAGGACTGGGTTATTTAACCTTGGTAGGGTAACTAGTCTAGTAGAAGGAAAACTCTGAATTCAAACCTGTTAACTTCTGGTTAAGAAATTGATTCTGTTTCACATCCTGCTTATGCAGGATGGTTGGTAAATATGTGTTTATATATAATACCTATTATTATACTAAAGCTGAGCGAATCCTGTTTTGGTTCCTAAAGGCTTTTGTACTGTTTAGTTTAATGAGACAAATTTTATACTGAGTCATTCTTTAGTTCTAGGATTAAGTTATGTTCGAAAAAATCCTTTTCATCCTTTTGATTAGCAGTAATTGTCTATTAAGTCAAAAACCGACCCGTCTCTTAACCATTGTTTCTATCACTTTCAGCCCCTGTACATATCTTAATCACCCACCCTGTATATAAGGTTTAGTATATCTACAGAGCAAATAAAAAGATAAATAAGAGTCAGCCACCCTCTCTAACTGTTACTTCTAGCGATGGTGACATTATACCTTCATTCATCTTCCCACATGGCCTCAGACTCAACTCAGGGTCCACATTATGTGCCTAGCGGAAGTAACGCTGCTCTGGATCGAAGAGTATGTGGCTATTGGAAAACTCAACATATAGCAATAAAAATGATTAAAATATATAAATATAAATATATATATATGTGTGTGTGTGTGTGTGTGTGTGTGTGTGTGTGTGTGTGTGTGTGTGTGTGTGTGTGTGTGAGTGCGTGTGTGTGTGTAAGTTAGGATAACGCGGACATGGAGTCAACGGCGCTAAGTTACATACAGTTTGGTTTGAAAATTGCATCGGCGAGAAACAATGTCCACGATACCCTAACTTACAAATGAATAGTCTATCCTCGATATTAAAAACTGTTAATTCATTAATGTAGCACATATATTATCTATATGAATGGAAATACACACACACACACACACACACACACACACATATATACATATATAATATATATATATATATATATACGTGTATGTGTGTGTGGGAGTAAAATGAAGAAATCTATCCGACAGTATTCCCACCTACCACTTCGCCCCACGTTTACTTTGCACCACCATAGACGACCGCTACTTCTATCTCAAATCCCACATCCCCTACGTAACCCAACGCATACTATCTACACTGTAACACTATAACTGACACCTACTTCCATCCCAAACATTCACCCCGCATCAGCTGCAGTTGACCTCCAATCACCTCCCACTCACAACCAAAGGACACTCATCAGTAAGAGAATTGAATTCTTCAATACAACTCATCTCGTGTCCTGAAGAAGGTCTGAAAGACTGAAACGTTATAGGGTCGAGATTATCCTCAGAAATAGACTTCCATCCATTGTAACATCCCGTGTTTGTCTACATTTCTCCATATATATATACACATATAAATATGAGAAGTAAACAAACAGACCATGCTTGTGATATGGCTATTTTCAGGCGACAATAAATATATATATATATATAAACTTTTTTCTACAATTATATATATATATATATATATATATATTATATATATATATATTTATCTTGAAAAAGCCA
>CM042154.1:62115554-62130554 GCA_023376005.1 Doryteuthis pealeii
AGAGAGAAGAGAGAAGAGAGAGAGAGAGAGTGAGAGAATATAAAGTGAAGAAAGAGAGAGTAAGATAAAGAAGAGAAAAAAAGAAAGGTGAAATACTGAGGAATACAAAAAGAGAGGCGAAAGAGAGAGAGAGAGAGAGAGAGAGAGAGAGAGAGAGAGAGAGAGAGAGAGAGAGAGAGAGGGGGGATCTACATATATATGTGAGCGAAAATATAGTATGAAAGAGAAGTATGAAAGAGAAGTAAAAAAAAGATGAAAGAAAGAAAAAGAAAGAGAAAAATAAAGGGTTAAAGATACAAAATAGTAAAAGTTAGAAAGAGGAGAGAGAGAGAGAGAGAGAGAGAGAGAGAGAGAGAGAGAGAGAATATAAAGTGAAAGAAAGAGAGAGTAAGATAAAGAAAGAGAAAAAAAGAAAAGGTGAAGAAATACTGAGAGGAATACATAAAAAGAGAGGCGAAAGAGAGAGAGAGAGAGAGAGAGAGAGAGAGAGAGAGAGAGTACATCGACTGCACCTCTGCAGAGGGGTAATACTGTTGGCCGTGGGTGGCGACCCGTGATGCTTAAGGGCGGAATCCTGGTGGATGAGCAATCCATGACATGCAACACCACACTTTGGCCCTCTCCGATCAATCGGCTATATGATTGTCACGCCCCTATGACCATTATGTCAACACCCAACCCTTTTTATCATATGGGTGATAGAAGGCAGTGACTGAAGGTCTTCATGTCATGATTATGGCGTTAAACTCTAAATGCTGATGAGGTTCCAGTTCTAGAGGTCTGGGGAATGTCGGACACCTCTTCATCACCATTGCTCCCAGGTCCACTCTGACCCGAAGTGGCAGTACCTGTTAGGCTTCCATCTATGGGTTAAATAGAACATTTGTTTACAAAAATGAATTGAGTTAAAAATTGTTTTTACTAAACTATCGCTATGCGTACATGACCCTAGGAAGATAGTTATGTTTACGCACCGCCACACATACCCTACACACATCCATATGCATAAATATATAAATAGGTAAATGAATAGTTTAATAGTAATGGCCGCAAGGTGGATTGAGCAAGGAAAAAATTAATAGAAATTTTAAAAATCCATAATTTAAATTTAGACGTAGCATCTAAATTAAAAAAAAATAATTTCCTTGACCTCATTTTTTGATTTAAATAACGATACGTGTTAACCTTATAAAAAAAACAACAAATAATCAACTGATGAACGTTAATTTCAAATCGGATCATCCTCCCACCGTTACTAAACATATTTACAAATTCTAGCAATGTTGATGTCGGAATATTTTAGTCACATATATATTTACCAACCCCTCCGCACGAGCAGGATGCGACACAAGGTCAAATTCTTTTTGGGTATTCAAATTTCTAAACTCATTTTTTAAAGCTTATTTTTTTTATCCATTTATCCCATAGATTAAACCCTAACAGGTACTACCACTCCGGGTCAGTGGACCTGGGAGTAATGACAATGAAGTCTTACTCCACACCCAAGGGAGTGTGGATTAGACATTTATTGACAGAATTGGACCCTCACCATGAGATGCAGTTCAACGTCATACCCAGGACACTAAGACCCTCAGGCACTGTCTTCTAGTGCATGTGACAAAAAATGTTTGCCATAAGAGGAATAGAGGAGGGAAAATCGTAAATATATATTTACCAACCCTTCTGCACGAGCAGGATGCAACACAAGGTCAATTTCTTAAGCGGAGATTAACAGGTTTGGATTCAGAGTTTTCCTTCTCCTAGACCGGTAGCCTAACCAAGGTTAAAGAGCCCAGTCTGCCCTACTATTTATCCATGGCTGGAGGGAGAGTAGGATTCATACATTTCCCAAGGGTATTGGCGCTAAGTGAAATGCAAATTACCACATCCAGGATTTGAACTCGAGGCGACGAGTCCATTTCCCATGACTTGAACCATTGCACTACGCGCTTCTTAGACATAAATATGTTAGTCATATAAGGTGTGCTAGAATCCACCACTTAAACTTATAGACTCGGCGTAGTCCGTGGATTAAACACAGTCAATAGACATCTCGTTAGTTAACAATGTAATCGCCGATATTGAAAGCCGTTCATTTGCACTTTATTCGACATTGATAATGGATCTGCAACCAACGACTTTTCTCAACGCAAGGATCATACCCAACACTAAGGAACAACCAAAGGATCATACCCAACACTGATGGAAAGCAAGGAACAACCAAAGGTTTTTTTTTCACTAAAGATCGCGCCTGCTTAACACAATTGATCTCCACTGTGAAGCGCTCTCATTTGAAGCCTAAAAGTGGCCAAAAATCGTAACAGGTGATATTTAAAAAATCTAAAATACAACATAGCGGATTATACATTGAATACACACAAATTAACTCCGATAATAATAACGAAATGTTGATAAATGAAAATATTATATGGTTTAACCCGCCTTACAGCAAAACTGTCAAAACAAACGTTTGAAAAATATTTTTCCAATTAATGAAAAATCATTTGGAATAATCCTCGGTACATAACAAATACTTTAATAGAAATAATTTTAGTATTAGTTATTGTTGTATGAACAACATATAAAAATATCAACAAGTATAATTTTAAGATAGCGAGGAGGAAAATAACCAGAATAGTAGATACAACTGCAGGGATTTAGCTGGCTGCCCCTCAAATGGTAATTGTTCAATTAAAAATACAATATACAAGGCAAAAGAATATCAAGGAAAAAGAAAACAGCATTGATGAAAAATTATACGTTTGTGCCACAGAACTGAATTGGAAAACAGATGGTACAATCATAACTTTAGCTTCGATAATGAAAACACTCTATCTAAACATGTATGTCATATAGAAAGTAAAACTGACATAATAAAATGGGATATTGTGGAAAAAGACTAAGCTTATAAAATATATGAATATAACTGCTGGCTGCGGCTAAAAGAAAAAAAAAATGCGTTCGAAAACACACTGGTAAACGTTTACTAAACAAAAGAAGTGTAAGAGTAGACACATAAACACATTTCTCTTTTGTCACCTACCACCTGATCCTAATTAATTATTTCATATCCCTCTATTTTAAACCAATAGAGAGAACAATATTTTAATTTGTTTATTTACTTAATATTCTTTTATTGTTTAAAATATTATACTTAAAGATTTTCCCTCTCTTCTCATCATGTCATGTGCATTAATATCTAATATATGTTTTCGATTAAATGTCTCCCGTAAGAAGCTATAAACACACGAATACACCTCACGCTATAAAAAACTTGACTGGCTAATTTTTACTAAACTCCCGCCTAAAAATTGTGTGAAATACAGGAAACTTGATTAATGGAAATATAGTATACATAATTTTTAAAGTTTAGGTCTTATATCTGCTCTGCTATGTAGCATTGGCGTCTTTTTCATTTTTTTTTTTTCATTTGCAGTCCTACATTATATATATATATATATATATATATATATATATAATATATATATATAAGATAAAGTTTACTTTCAAATCGATAAGACTAAACGAATATTTTTGTTTTTATTTTATATGCATTTTAATTGCCTTCCAATCATTAATACATAATAACATACTTAACAATGCTTCAGGCAAATTACGAATTAATATATATATATATATATATATATATATATATATTATATATATATATATATATATATATATGTAAGATAATCCAAATGACTGGTAAATAAGGGATGATGCTATTTGCGATCATCGAAATCTCACTGTACAACCATACTGTATGCTCTTGTAGGTGCAAACATATATACTCATACAAGGATTTTTTTTCCGGGAAAACGATCATTGCTTATATGCTAGTAGTGAGAGTTAATTCAAATTACCAATTAGAGAGCTCATGCCAAATTTATGGGAGCATATATATATATATATATATATATATATATATATATATATATGAGGTTTGTCAAAAAAGTATCAAGATTGAAACTGTATTTACCAAGATAGAAATGAAGAATGAATGGAACGTTATTTCTTTTTCAGAATACAATGTTTGTCAAAAAGTACAAAAAAATCTCGATATTTTTTGACACACCTTGTATATATATATGTGTTGTCATTGTTATTGTTGATCATTTCCCAACCTTGGTTAGGATTATTATCTATTCATCACCCACCTGCTCATGACACATTTGACTTTATGGCGCCTGTGTCCAGGATGTAAAATACGCGCACTTCTGGCAGGAAATGTAAGGTTTTCATAATTAAATTAACAAGGAATTTTAAGTCGGTCGCTCTTGATTGATCTAATAATATTCAGTTGAGAGAAATAATATAAGCATCCGGGCTTCTACAGTATATCAGCTTTTATAAACCAATAAAATTTGTTCACAATTACATTTTCATTAGCCAACCGACATGTTGCTATCTGTAGACAGTGTGAGTCTTATAAAAAAACATCTAAAAAAGGAATAGATATGTTCAATATTATTTCACTATCCAGCACTAATTTACTAATATATATATAATATATATATATATATATATAATATATATAATATATATATATATATATATATATATATAGTGTGAACAAAAAGTATTAAGACAATCAGGAATATTTCTTGTATGTTGTTTATTCTCAACTAGTTTCGACCTTAGGTCATCTTCAGGAGAAAATTTCTTATTTGAAGAAATTGTTGATAGATTATTAGAAAGGGAGCATTATAGAAGAATTATAAAAGTTCAAGTGTTTTTGTGGGTTTAACATGCTGTTAAAATCCGGGTTGGCGAGTGTGTTTGAAAGTAGCATGTCCATTTGTTCCGTGAAGAACCTCTCTCTCTATATATATATGTGCTCCCCATCCCACTGTGGTTGAGCACTTTGGAGGGGATATCGCTGATGACCGCCAACTAAAGCGTAAACGCAACGCTCCCCTATAAAAGGGGTGGAGCACTCTATGGCGGCCTTTATATACATAGGGATGTGTGCATTAAAAACAGTTAAAAATCCCCTTTGCATTATGTGGGTGACGATAGCCTAACGGTTAAGCTGTCTAACTGATGCTGAATCGATCGGAGTTCTATCCCGGCTGTAATGTCAAGCCCCACTGAAGAGACTTGATCTGTCGAAACACGTGTCTCTTGATAACTATATATATATATATATATATATATATATATATATATATATATATACTAACCCCTCCATAGGAGCAGGATTCGACTCAAGGTCAATTTCTTAATCGCAGTTTAGCGCGTTTGAATTGAAGATTTTCCTTCTCCTAGACTGGTTACCTATCCAAGGTTAAAGGGCCCACTCTGCCCTACTATTTACCCATAGCTGGAGAGAGAATATATGGATTCATGCCTTTCCCAAAGGTATTAGTGCTCTGCGATATTCAAACAGTTTCGCCAAGGAATTGAACTCGGGCCGAAGAGTCCATTTCCTACAATTCTAATCATTACACCACGCACCTCCTACGAAACTAACCATTACACGAAACACCTCATCTATTTTATCAATATAGTAGCTCCCCCTCTCGGCGGGGACAGACTGCACCTCTGCAGAGGGGTAACCCCCCGATGGGGCTACCTGTTGGCCTTGGGTGGCATCCCGTAATGCTTAAGTATGAAATCTTGGTGACTGAGAAATCCATGACAGGCAACACCCCATTTAGGCCCTTATTTAGACTAGACGGTCAGTCGAAGAGGCCCCTCTGATCAATCGGCTGATCACGTCAAATCCTAGTACCTATATGATTGTCCCTATACTATTGCGCTTATAGCAAACCACCAATCCTTTTTATCATATATCTGATTGTCTAAAAAATGTTCAACATACAAACCGTCTTCCTATTCTACAGCCCCAGTCGACAGGGCGAATATACAAGGTCTGCATAAAAGTGCCGAGTTTGAAAGTGTATTTACCAAAATACAAATGAACAATGAATGGAACGTTAGTTTTTTTTCAGAATAAAAGGTGTGTCAAAAAGTAAAAACATCCCGATACTTTTTTTGACACACCTTGTATGTCTGATAATTCTATAATGAATAACACTGACATCATACAATTTGAAATGATCATCGACGTTTTTGCGCAAATTTAGATCTGTTTACTCTAGTTTGTTTAACTCTTTGCCTATCAAATTTCCCGCACCCAACGATTGTACCAAATTTTCTGGCTATTTTTTACCATATGATTCCATTCAATTGGTTACCTATTACAAGAGGATCGAGTACCAGTCTCAAGGCTGCTTTACAGACAAAACAAAAGATGATAGGAGTTTCTTCTTCATACTAATTTTTTTTTCATATAAACATTATAAACAAATGATGGGTGCAAAAGCCGCTGTCAGCGGTTTACAGTAAGATCACAATGGTAGCAGAGCCGCTATGAGCGGCTTAAAGAACTTAAGAGAAGAATTCAATCATCATCCCTCAAGATGAATGACCTGCGTATGGAACATTTAAACTCTAATTGCAAAATCGTTTTTCTTTTTTTTCTTTTTTCTCAATATTTATTTTTCAGGGTCGAAAAATGGTTATTTGCTTTGCAGTGACCAAAGATCTTGGATAGGGTATGGTGGACTGGTGTATACTGATAAATTTTGTTGCTGTTTTTTTAATCTGTTTTTGTCTGAAAGTTCTCAAAAATAACAACGTCTACAAAGTTTGGAATATGACGAGAAAAAAACCCAGGAAAATACTTTAGGTTTGTAGGAATACAAAACATTGTTTTGTGGGGATTACTAGGGGAAAGACAAGGTATGTAATTAAATGTTTAAAGAAGAAGAAGAAGAAGAAGAAGAAGAAGAAGAAGAAGAAGAAGAGCAGCAAAAACAACAACAACAACAACAATAAAAAAAAAAGAATTATCAGAATCAGAATTAGAATCAGGAAATGGAGTAATAATACAAGAGAGGGGTCGTAGGCGATGACAAAGAATTAGTATGAAGTGAGAAAAAAAGAAATAGAAGGAAAAAGAAGAAGTAATATTGAAGAAGAAGAAGAAGAAGAAGAAGAAGAAGAAGAAGAAGAAGAAGAAGAAGAAGAAGAAGAAGAAGAAACAACAGGAAGACACGATTAATGAGAAAAAGAAAAAGAAAAAGGAAAAAAAGTACGAAGACAAGAAGAAAAAGAAGAAAACAAGAAGAAGAACAAGAAGAACAAGAAGAAAGAGAGAAAAAAGAACTGTAAAGTTGATGATGATGATCATGATGGTGATGAAGAAGAAGAAAAAAAAGAAGAAGAAGAAGTAAGAGAGAAAAAGAACTGTAAAAATGATGATGAGAAGAAGAAGAAGAAGAAGAAGATGAACAACAACAACAACAACAATAAAAATAAGAATTATCAGAATCAGAATTAGATTCAGGAAATGGGGGAATAATGCAGAAGAGACGATGACAAAGAATTAGTATGAAGTGAAAAATAGAAATAGAAGGAAAAAGAAGTAGTAATATTAAAGAAGAAGAAGAAGAAGAAGAAGAAGAAGAAGAAGAAGAAGAAGAAGAAGAAGAAGAAGAAGAAGAAGAAGAAAGGTGTGTCAACCGGTTTGAGTGTCGTTTAGAAAGTGCGTGTGACCCGTGTTTATTTCGCGCGTTAAAATACGCTTAAGAAATTTTCCCCGTGTCATTTTTTCCTTCCCGGCAAATATATTTTTATTCTTCACACATTTCGTTTCGTTATGTCTTGTCTTGCCGAGTCTCGTTTTTAAAAAATACTTTTTTTTTCTTCTTCTTCATATCTATGTTATTTCCTTTCTATTTTTTTTATTTCTTATTCTTGTTTTATTTTTGTCATTCTGTTATTCCGATGTACTTGCATACTGACGTTCGATAAATCTGTTGTTCTTCTATTCTGTCCCTCCTTGTTTGCTGTTATTTCTGTCACAGACGTTTTTCCTTCGTACAATTCGTATAAAAAATATTGCACCGTATTTCTTTTTTTAAATTCTTGCAAGTTTGTTTTGTATCTCCATATAGATTTCATGAAATTTCGGTCCATTTTTTCTCGTGTTATGTGTATATATACGTAGGTATATAATTCAATAAAAATTATCCAAAAGAGTATTACAAAATTTACCAGTAATAGGGGCTACTCGTGGCGTAGTGGCTACCGTACTGGACATCGTTATCGTAGTAAGCTAGTTCGAACACCAGTCACGTTATTGTGCTCACTTTCGAACTAATACACTTTTTTGAATACACGAGTTCAAATCCTGAATAAAGTCATTTGCATTTCATATAGCACTAATACCATTGGGAAAAGTATGCATCTAGTTATAGGGCAGACTGGGCTTTTTATCATGGAAACCGGTCTAGGAGGAAAACTCTGAATTCAAACCTGTTGAACCCCAGGTAAAATCGCTCCTGAGACAGATCATGCTCATGTGGGTGGAAGGGTGAATATATAATACCCATGGTAAAGGTATGAACCCCTCATCCCCTACCTATGGGTTAAATAGTACCAATACTGTTCTCCTACAAAAATGGTTTTGGTAATAAGTTTTTTGGTTATTTTATTTATGACATATGAACTCTTTTAGGGTTATCCAATGCCGATTTAAGTCATTTTGATAAAAAAAGGATTAACGTTGCTTACAATAGCCAATGTTGTTTACAGTGTTTACCCAATTAAGTATTAAATAGGCTGTTTAACTTCAGTGATATAGTGGGAACCGGTGTTTTCAGTGTGACTTGACCGTAATATTTTGACATTAAATAACCCACGAAAGCTGATATGGCATTAAACAACGGAACGAAATCAAAATTTACAATTATATACCTGTATCTATTGCTAGAGCATAACAATTAATGCTGACGTTCCATAGAGAAATATCATTAAGTTGTCTTTTAAAAGTATCAAGACTGAATATGTATTTAACAAGACAGAAAGAAACAATGAAGGGAACGTTCTTCTAAATAGGTCCATTTAAAACATTAATTCCAAGGCGTTATCCATTGGTTGAATCACCTCTAAAATCTCTTTTGATATGGTGTGAAGCTGCGACATCATATTTGTTTTAATGTGTTACATAGTCATATGCATACTTATCTTATATAGGTCTTTTCTATTTCTATATCTAGTGGGGTCTTCGAACGTCTATCTGGGTATGTGATCTCTTCTATTCTGGATCTAGGGATCTGTGCAGTTGAGTAGCTGGATTCTCTGTTAATCTTTTGGTCTGGAACCACATGGGATTTTCATCTCGGGTCCTTTTTTGTATCCATTGGTAGTTTTTAATAACGAACACACAAAAAAGATGGTTTTAGAGATCTTTATTTTTCCGTCTCAAGTTGCACTCGTTCTCCCCTCAAAACACTCGGCTAAAACTCTCGAACTTCTCACCCTCTTTTTTACTCATCGTACTGTTGACTCTGGTTCGGCCAGTCCGAAGCCAAGGTCAGTTATTTCTACGTATCATCTACATATCTAACTATTTCTGTTTTTTTTCTCCGTTCCTACACTCTTTCAATATCCACACATGCATCACACGTCACCCACCACTGACATCATACACTGACCACGCCACTTGTTGGAATGATTTTGATATATAAGTTGTGCTGGAGGTCACAACTTAAATTTATAAACTCTTTGTGGCCACGTGGATTCAATCGGATAATAAACACACTCGAATACGTGGTTGGTTAACTATTTGAAGGCCCTGGTGGAAAGGGGTTCAGTTGCACGTGCTTAACACGGAGGAACGGACAAAAAAGGATTCTGCTTAGCACTGAGGAACGGAAGGATCATAGGATTCAATATACACGGACCAACGAAAAAGCATTACAGGATACTACACAACACGGACAAACTTAATGACACAAGGGATCTCCACTGTAAAGTGCTCTCACCTGCAGTTTAAGAATGGACACAAAAACCATTCACATTATTTTACAAATGTCATCAAATCTTTCTTTCGGCGCTGGTTTTTTTTTTAAATTGATTTTTCATTTGTTTCTTTTGTAGTTTTATATTCTTCCTTTTTATTTTCTTATGTTAATCCTCTTTTCACTATCTTTTTCTTCTTTCTTTCTTTCTTTCTTTCTTTCTTTCTTTCTTTCTTCTCTCTTTTTCCTTGTAGTTTTTCTTCCCTTTTTTTCTTTATTCATTAAGCTCTCATTTTTCCTTTCTTCTCCTATTCTGTTCCTTTCTTTCTTATTTATTATTTCTTTCTTTACCGACTTGTATATTCATTTTCCTTTTTCTTTCTTTCTTTCTTTCTTTTCTGTCTTTCGTTCTTTCTGTCTTTCTTTCTTTTTCTTTGTCCCTTTTCTTCCGACTTTTTCTTTATTCATTAGGCTTTCATTTTTCCTTTCTGCTCCTATTCTGTTCCTTTCTTTTTATTGAATATGTCTTTCTTTACCGACATGTATATTCATTTCTCCTTTTTCTTTCTTTCTTTCTTTCTTTCTTTCTCTCTTTTTCCTTGTACTTTTTCTTCCCTCTTTTTTCTTTATTCATTCGGCTTTCCTTTTTCTTTTCTTCTATTCTGTTCCTTTCTTTCTTATTTATTATTTCTTTCTTTACCGACATGTAGTTTAATTTCTCTTTTTTATTTCTTTCTTTCTTTCTTTTTTTCTTTCTTTCTTTCTCGTTCTTTTTTGTTCATTCGTTCTTCGCCGTTCTTTCTTTGTGTTGGAATATTTTGAAATATAAGGTGTGCTACAATACACCACTTAAATATATAGTCTAGGCGAGGTCACGTAGTTTAAACCTCAGCCAATCAACAGCCCTAATGCGTGGCTTGTTGACTACTTAATAACTGATACTGAGAGACCTCCATTAACGAAGGACTTGCCATACTGAGAAGCACCAAGGAACAGCCAAAGGATTCTTTGCCAAGGATTTCCGCTGGAAAAGCGCTCTTGCTTGAAGCCTAAAAAATGGCCCATAAAATCGTAACACTTTGTTTTTCTCTCTTTCTACAACTCAAATTCATACATATTTTCTTTTCTTCACACGTTCTTCATCTTCGCCTTTTTTTCTTAATCATTGTCTCTTTCATCTTCCTTCTCGAATTTCAACTTATTCGCCTTTCTCCTTTTTTTCTCTTGTTTTAATTTTTTCGTCCTCAACATCCTCAATTATAGCCGCTTTCAACTTCTAACTTAAACCTGTTTTTTTCTTAGTATTATTTGTATTATTCGGACTATTGACCTCATCTTCATTGTTATTTGTACAGCGTTTCGGCCGATGTGCCATCCTAACTTCTTGTCGGACTCCAGAACTAATTATCAAGCCTCATCTAAAAAATTCAGAGAAACCGTTTTTTCTTCTTTCTTCTCTTTTCTTCCCGGCTCCACAATTGCCACTTCCACCATTTTCCTCTTTCTTTTTCTTTCTTTCTTTCTTTCTTTCTTTCTTTCTATTTTTAATTCTGTAGTTTCGTCTTATTATCCGCCCCGTCGGCTGGGGCGTTAGAATGCACCGACTGCACCTCTGCAGAGGGGTAAGACTCCCCCAATGAGGCCACCTGTTGGCCGTAGGTGGTGACCCGTGATGCTTAAGGATAGAGCCCAGGTGGATGAGCAGTTCATGGCATGCAATACTTCCCTTTGTCCCTATCTTGGGCTAGACGGACGGTCGGAGAGGCCCCCTCCGATCAATCGGCTGGTCACGTCAAGCCCTAGCACCTATATGATTTTCCCAACCCTATTGCCCTTATGGCAAGCCCCAACCTCTTTTTATCATATGGGTGCTAGAAGGCGGTGGCTGCGGGTCTACATGTCCTGGGAATGACGTTAAACTCTATCTGATGGTGAGGTTTCAGTTTTGGAGGTTTGGGGAATATGGAGCACCCCTTCATCACCATTGCTCCCTGGTCCACTCTGACCCGGAGTTGTAGTACCTGTTAGGGTCCCATCTATGGGTTAAATAGAAAAATGTATTTATAAAAAAATTGTATTATCCATTAAGAATTGATTTATTTCAAAACTTTATTGGCATTAAATGACCCACTGAGGTTGATATGCCGTAAAACAAAACAAAACAAACAAACCAAACTCGTCTTATTATTTACGTCATTGTTTTAAATTTCTTTCTTTTTCTTTCTTTTTCTTTTTTGTCTACCCCCCTTCTTTTTACTTTATTTCAGCAGTGTTCTTTTTTATTTTTCATTTGTTTCTTTCGTTGTTTCTTTATTCTTCACTCTTATTTCCTAACTAGATGCGGCTACCTGGGTGGAGGGGGGATTTTTAAAAAAAGTTAGTCCCACAGATCCATTATTACTAAATCGTGAGTTGAATCCTCGTGGGATGCCCCATTAAAATCCCTATGTAAAAAAAAAGACATTACATTGATCCAGCTACTCTGAAATGAAATGTCTACTATGTCAGTCTTAACTATTATCTAAAATATTAAATGAAAACAAAAAATCCATGCTGTTATCATTTAAATTTTATTTTTTTAATTATCTTCACTAATATAAATCAAATCAAGCACTGGTGATATTTAATATATATTATATATATATATATATATATATATAATATAATATATATATATATATATATTAAATATCACCAGTAATTTTTCATATCATTTTTCTCGGTTCCGAGACTTATCAACAAGTTATGGATAAATAATAACATTTTATTTTTGCAATACTTAAAGTGTATCTACCATAATCCCTAGAAAAATCAAATATTCAAATTTTCGAGATTTGCTAACGACTCTATATCGTTCAGCGTCCTGAAAATGAATTTAGAAAAAATTCTCTTCGAACATTTTAAAAAAATTCTTCGTTTTTCTCCAACGAATGTTCTCATTCAAAATAAAATTTCACTCTGATGAAGGTCGAATTTTTTCTCTATGTACGAAATATTTTTACATTTTTTTATTATTATTATTTCATTTCATTTGTTTATTTAATAATAATAATAGTTTGAATCGTGTACACATAGATAAACACATGTGTAAGTGATATTGATTAAATTCATCTTTTATTATCCATTCTGTACTTTCTTTTCTTTATTCATTCCTCATCATATATATATATATATATATATATATATATATATATATATATTACGTTAATGTATGAGTAGTGACTTACCGGTGGGTATGAGTACGATCGTTGGAAGCGCACAGTATCCAGGGGTTAAGACTGAGAAAAAACAAATACAAAGTGCTAAATACAATGTAGAGCAAAATTTATTTATAAAATGGATAAAAGTAACCTACTCGAGTTTCATCGCCTCAATCGTCAGGGTTACATCCGCTGAATTAATCGAGTTTTCGATTAATATCAGTTAGTACCATGCATGTCCGTTGAAACGGTCTTATCTTTTATAGATGAACGCTTGTTTTCTAAAACAAAACAAACGTTCGTCTATAAAAGATAAGACCGTTTCAACGGACATGCATGGTACTAACTGATATTAATCGAAAACTCGATTAATTCAACGGATGTAACCCTGACGATTCAGACAATAAAACTCGAGTAGGTTACTTTTATCCATTTCATAAATAAATAAATATATATATATATATATAATATATATATATATATATATATATATATATATATATATATACCTTGTCGTTAATTGTTTTATTTTCGAAGTTTCCTCCGGACATACATATACACACAACTGCCCTTTATATATGTATAGATAGATGTTCTTTCTCTTTTCATTCTTCTTTCTTTCTTATTTACTTTCTTTTTCTTCTTCTTCTTCTTTCCCTTCTCTTTCCTATCATCGTTGCTCTGTTCTTTACTTTTGCCTGTCGTATTTCTTCTTCATTCTTCACTACCAACTTTTTTCATTGCTTCTTCACTTCCTCCTTTCTCTGTTCCTTCCCATTTTGTCGTCTCTCTCTTGATGAAATAATATTCTTTTGTCCAGCAAATAAAGCGAAGGGAGTGGCCATACAAGCCATAACAGAACGGTTACGCATCTGAGCAGTACTTGTCACGGATGGCCGGGTATTCGAACAAACCAACCGAGTGAACCTACCCAGATATACGTCAACAGTTTTAAAAGGTAGCAGTGTTTCCTATCTAAAAATAAGTTTTGAGTACACACGTGGGGTCGTTAAGTGGACGGTTAGGAATTACGCAAACTGATGCAATGTTGTTTTCACGAACCAAACCCAGTAAGTTTACAATTACGATTATGAATGACTGGATAAAAAGATTGATAGATAGATTGATAGATAGATAGATGGATATACAGATATATGGGTATAGAGATAGATATGAACAGACTGATTATATATATATATATATAATATATATATATAATATATATATATATATGTGTGTGTGTGTGTAATCCAAAAGTCCAGAAAGAAATCTTTCTTACGACATAGGAATTTTTTTAAAACAACCTGTCGCAGTTTGAGAGCTCAATGTGTTCTCTTATTGTTAGAGTCACAGAGCAAATTTATATGTAAAGAAATAACAAAAGACTTAGAGATTTTGCATTATAGCCTATTTCGGGGAGCTTAGACATAAGCTCCCCGAAATAGGCTATAAGCAAAATCTCTAAGTCTTTTGTTATTTCGTTACTTTATATATATATATATATAGCAATGATCATTTCTCCGGAAATTTGATCTCTCTCAGTGACCGTAAAATACATACATTCCTATGTACTTAATAGTTTAAAAACACCTGTCCCCCGCATCAGCTGTCATTGGGCGAGGGGATAAGATATCGGACTACCATGCGGTCAGTCTGAGTTCGACCCTACCCAAGGATAGTTGTGTCTAGCCACACTGAAGAGGCATGAAATACCGAAACACGTGTCTGTGGATGACTTTATATATATATATATATATATATATAATATATATATAGTATGAACAAAAAGTTATAAGACAAACAGGAATATTTCTAATATGTGATTTTTCTCGACTAGTTTCGACTTTAGGTCATCGTCAGGAGATATTTTCTGGTTTGAAGAAATTGTTTTTAGAGAATTTTTCTTTGAAAGGCAGCATTATAAAAGAATTATAGAAATTGAAATATTTTTGAGGGTTTGACATTCTATTATAATCCGGGTAGAGGAA
>CM042154.1:62133054-62158054 GCA_023376005.1 Doryteuthis pealeii
TAAGAATTAAGAATAAATCACAGGTTAACAAACAACACCACAGTTACCTTCTTTTTTCTTTACACTTGCATTGTGATAGCCTTCAAAACCAACCAGCAAACCAATATAAACACAATGCTTCAAGCAAATTACAAAACCCTTATATATATATATCTTATTATAATGGAGATTGTGGGTTTGTCTGTCTGTAACCGAAACTATATTACTACTCAAGTCACAATTCCCTTAGTTATTTACATCACATTCTCCATGATTTTATTTTTATTTAAACTTCTATTATTAATAAAATTGTTTTACATTATTAATACTGTTGACCATATCTACATACTAATAACATGCAATTGTATTTATATATACAACAAAATACCGGTTTATAGTGTGAATGGGAAGGCTAATTTGCATATTGATATTAAAAGTTTGATTTTAATAAATATATGCTTAATATTATTGATTTCTAATTGTTTGGTTTTATCTTAATGAATATAAGCAAAAATCTTGGGGATAAATCTTAAAAGAAATCCCTGAACAAGAAGAAATAACTGTAATATTATTCTTTACTTCCTATTTAACTAAATAGTTAAATTAGGAAAAATTTACGAATGAAAACGGGAGTAACGGAAAATGATGGAAGAGTTAGTTTTCAAAGTTGTTCTATTTTCAATCATACCCCCTCTGTTTCAAATCTTTTTATCTGTATTCTTATTCAGTTTCATTAGCCTTTCTAATTTAATATGATATTTTATTATATTAAAACTTAAATACTTGCACCCGGAGGGTGCATATATTTGCTAGTTGGTTTAATAAAAGTTACATTTTGTTTGGATATTCAAAATCTTTTTTCCTTTGTCATCAAACAATATCAATACTGTTTACAAATACGTAAAGTACATAAAGTCGAAACAAAAATTATTATCAGTGAAGAGTACAGCGAAGTCTCGGTATAATCTACGTAGTGACGTCATGTGACGTCATTTCTGCAGTAACCTTTGCCGCTGGTGATAAGCATGAACTGTCTGCTCTTTACAGCGACCATTTTCCATTTGTAAGTAAAGATAAGAAATGAAAACTAAGATACTTACCTTTAAGTATATATATATATATATATATATATATATATATATATATATATGTGTGTGTGTGTGTGTGTGTGTGTGTGTGTGTGTGTGTGTACCTGAAAACCTAAGTGGTGTGAACGGATTTTTTTCCCTTTGAAAACCCTAAGGTGGGGAAAGAAGAGGTCACTATATCACCTTTCCTTAATGCAGTCAACACGAGGTAAATATCTATATGAAAAAGATATATTTTCTATTACGACCCAACCCGTTACTTCAGCAATGACTGAAATACAATTTATACTATCTATCTATTATCTATCTATCTATCTATCTGCACACACACACAAACACACACACACACACACACACACATACACACATATATATTTATCTATTTATTCCTTTTTCATATCTACTTATCTATCTATTCTTTCTTAATATCTATCTATCTATTCCTTTTACATTATCTATCTACCTATCTCTCTCTTCATATATATATATTATATATATATATATATATATTATATATATATATATATATTACTTCTTCTGATTTCTATCTCAGTTTGTTGATATCTATCTCAGACTATTCGTAGTTATCTATCTATTTATCAATCTATCTACCCACATTCCGCTCTACTTACGTATTGAGCACTTTATATTTGTTATAATGCTAACTTATCCGAGTAATACTTATACCAACCAAATATTGAGACTAATCCGATATTTTTCCGGTAATTCATTCCTTTTGCACACACAACACACACACACACACACACACACACATATGTATGCGTGTGTGTGTATATATATATGTATATATATATATATATAAATATATATATGTGTGTATATATATATATATATATATATATATATATATATATATGTATATATATATATATATATATATAATATATATGAGGAGTAACAGGTAGGGTAAATCCGAAAAAATGTGATTGAAAATTGAGGAAAACCGGATATCACACAAAACAACTTCATTCAGTTGATATATTACCTCGGTATGTAACGGAGCTTCGTTAGAAATATACATTTCTTTATAGATTTTCTGACGATACACACACACACACAACACACACACACACACACACACATGCAGGCACACACACACACACATATATGTTTATCTATATTCATATCTATCTTTCTATTTATTCATTTAATTATTTATCTGTCGATCTATTTTTGAGATACTCTACACTAACTTCGTACGTTAAATTCACAAAGATTCCGATTCCGTTCATTATAAAGATGCCTTGTGATTACAATATATGAAGCGATTACACGTTCGTCAGACATTTCCACAATGATAGAAAATAAACAATGTATGGTGGGTTTTGTAGGATGCTACTGGGATGCTTTGGGTATTATCTGTGAATTCCAGTATCGACGTAGGATCTAAGAGACAAGTAACAGAAGTACAAACGAGATGCAAACATATATTATAATATATATATATATATAATATATATATGTATATATATATATATTATATATGAGTATGAAAAGGTGGAATGAAAACATCCACACAATGCTGTTAAAGAAGAAAACAATTTATTAATATTAATCATAGCTGATACTGATCAATATTTCGATTTTACAGAAATCATCATCAGAGCTCATTCACTCCGTAGTTGTTTGGGTCGGAGAAGAATGTCAAATTAGTTCACAAACAAAAAACCTTAATACTGCAAAAAAGAACGAAAGTCGTTACATTAATCACCAATGTGGGCATTCGCGCCATATATATGTCGGTCATGTCTCTATGTATAACTTTAGTCAGTAAAACATATCCAAATGTAGCGGATTTTTGAGATGTTGGCAACAAGACGAAACAATTTAAACGGAAGGGGATGGGTATTAAAAAATGTGACGGTTGGAATTCAAAAGATTTTTAGTAAAGGAATTTTTTACGATTAATTATTTTTAATTTAAAAAAAATTTTATTTTTAAGTTCTGTATTTCATAAATGATTAGATATTTACTGTATTTTGTTTTTATATATAAAGTAAAAAAAAAAGTTTATGGCGGAATATTATCAAATACCTTTATATATATATATATATATATATATATATATATATATATGTGTGTGTGTGTGTGTGGTGTGTGTGTGTGCGTGTGTGTGTTTGTAACCGATGAACTCTCTCTCTCTCTCTCTCTCTATATATAATAATATATATATATATAAATCCCTCTCTCTCTCACTCTCTCTCTCTCTCTATCTACGCTATCCTAGATTAGATATATATGTTCTATCACTGATATTGAGCTCTCTTTTTTATGCATATAGCAAACAATATGTGGGGGGTGTACTTGAATAAACAAACCTATATATTAATACTCTTGTTCCTTAATCTTCCGACCGTATATCGCATCTTGCAACACTCTTTAGCTAAAAATGAGACCGACCAAATTGTCCCAATTCAAAAATGTATATCCTGATTATCTGGTGCTGCTTTTCCACCAAATTCTTATTTCTCATGAGTGTCGTCACCGCAGCTAAATAACAGATCATTCGGTTTTTATTATAAAGAAAGAAAGGAATGAAAATTCCTGCTACACAGAAAAAATATAAAAAAGAAAGAGAGAAAGCGACTAGGGGAAAGATAGAGAGAGGGGTTAGCGTGCAGAAGCGATATCGCTAATTTATTTCAATCGAACATAATGAAGAGATGAAAAGAAGGAAGGAAAAAGAGTGAGAGAGAGTTAAATCTAGATTATTATACTTTTTACTTGTTGAATTATTCGCAATAGCTCTTAAGTAAAGATATCAAACGTTGTAATAATTGAATTATCATATTGTGGTATACCCACAGGACCTGCTAGTAAATCAAGTCATAAAAACATAGATTATATTGATTATATTCTCTAATAATTTGTCATTTTGAAAAGAAATGTATATTTTAACTCAGTTTAAACAACACTATTCTCATCCTAATGTCCTGGTGAATGTTTTATAACATACCGAAACATTTTAACGTCGACCTCACCATCTACAAATGATTTATCTTTAGAGATAATTTACTTTTCTTACACACACACACACACACATGCGCGTGCGCCGCACACACACACACATGCGCGCGCGCGGTGCCCGCACACACACACACACACACACACACACACACACAATTATATATATATATATATATATATTCAATATTTCATTAAAAAGAGAGCTATAATAACAGTGGAAAAATTGGTTTGGATACTTATGATCTCATCTTTCCCATATAGGGTCTGATGAGATCATATCCACAGTTTTATACATATATATATTACGAACAATTTTGATATTTTAATATACACTTTTTATATAATCATACACTTTTTTAAATAATTTTACATCAGGCTCTTTTGAGTCTTATTATAAACTATAATGCTTCTGATTTTCTTTTTTTTAAATTAAAAATAAAATTCATTTTATTTTTAATACTGACAGCGCATTTTTTGATTAAAAAACAAAAAATCCAACTTTTAACTAGCAGCGTTCTGTTTTGTGTATTCTTTCTTCTAACGGTCATTTGATCCCGTCTTATTTTTTGTTGAAGACCGATCCACATGCGGTCGATACAGATAGTCCGAGGGACCTCACATCAGTGAGGGGGGGAGCCGATGTTGCCTTTTAAAACCTTTGAGAGGAAGGCCCCGAAACGGTTGCACATTCTCTCCTGATGATCCCATGCTTTTGTAAACATCTTTTGTTTTTTCAACATATCAATTTCACACTGTGATTAATTTCCATTTTTATTTCACTCATATATATATATATTTATATATATATATATATATATAATATTAATATATATATATATTTCCTCCTTTAAATAGAAAGGATATTTTCAATTAAAACGTTTTAAAAATGTTTTGTTTCGAAATATTTTAATTTAAAAAAATAATAAATGAAGACTCTTAATAATTTCAGTTTTGATATTTTCAAATGTTTACAAAATGTTTAAATTTTCCGTCAAGAGAATATTCTCAAAATCATATTTTACTGGTTGACATGGTTTCAAGAACAATATCTTCCTTAGCGTTGTTCATTTTGTGTCTGAAATTCCTCGGATAATGAGTCAAACGATACATTTAGAATTGAAGAACATTTTCACTCCAGCTACAGGTTTTCTTCTCTATTTTTTTCCCATATCTATTTATCTATCTATCTATCCATCTATTTATCTATCCATATATTTTAATAAAAATGAATAAAACAAGTTTCATTGACGGGTGATGGTACTATTGTCGACGCTACAGCCTTTCGGTTTATTGATCAAACCATCGTTGGGGACATCGTCTCTGTAAAAAAGAAATTATTTATTAGGCTGCGAGAGATTGAGAAAAAGACATAATTTAATAAACATCACCTTCAATGAAACTTTTTTTTATTTCTTCATGTTTATAAAATCACTTATCTATCTCAGTGAGTTCACACTATCTATCTATCTATCTATCTATCTATCTATCTGTTATAACCTAAGAAAGGTTACTAAATGAGAAATAACTAAACGAATGTTGGAAATGAAATGGAATTTTTATAACATTAACAAAATACAATACTCGCCAGCGGCATGAAAGTAGGTAAACCACCGCTAATCGTATCAGACTAATCCGTCAGCATAATACTCCCGTATTTATGAGGATTGGGACATACCCATTAATGTCCATAGGTAGGGCATGTAATACTATCTATCTATCCATCTATCTGTTACATATTAATTGGATCCCTATTACTTTTTAAGGTAGTATAGAAATCCTTATGGCGATCAGTACAGCTGATGGCCTTGAGAGTGAGTGACAATGCTTGACCTCACTCTCACCTTGCGTTCTGGGATGATCGTGAGAATCGGAAGTGATAGAAAGCCCCTTCTGGTTTAAGGAGTAAGCAACTTAGAGTTGCAGTTAGTCAGTTGCAGAGTTAGAAGCTAGCAAGATGTGACTCTCAGCGCGCAGTTGTCTGGCCTGGGGATCCGGAATAAAATAACATCAAAGGTAAATCGAAGTCTTGTTGTTATTACTAAAAGCTAACAATGACACAAGGCTTCTGATAAGAAATGGTCCCCAGCAGAACCAGACACGGAATCCCCATACAAGAAGACCAGACGAGACCTGTAGAAGATATACCAGACCATTAGAAGATAGAAGATAGAAGACTAGACAGAGAAGAAAAGAAAAGGCACTACGCAACACTATCTATCTATCTCTCTATCTATTTCAGTCTGTTCATATCTATCTTTATATATTCGTCTGTTCATATCTATCTATATATCTCAATATGAACGGTTAAAACGAGATGTTCGCAATGGGGACGTTCATAAAGCAGTAGGCGAGCAAGGGCTTCAAATTGGTCTACTATGTAAACAGTAAGGAAGGCCGTGTATGAACAGACCTGGCCTGATGAGTCACCAAAAAGTGCATCGGTGAAATGGACCAATAAAATACCCTGTGCTCCCTGGAATAACTTGTGAATGTGGGAAGATGTGGAAGACTTTTTTAGTTTGTTTTTTTAATTATTTTTTGAGGTTGACGTCAAAGTCGACTGGCAACATTGTACTTTGCAAGTATATGTCAATAACCGCGCATAGAGACGGTGACAGGTAACTCATAAAGCGGTAACTGGACGCACATGTGTTAGTCATTTTTTCCTTTTTTATTTTTTAAATGACTCATTCAGCCATTATTGTAATAAGCAGTACTTATACAGCTAGTAATATAGCTCGTTTCAAGAATAAATGACCGATTCTAATTACTAATTGATTTATCTAACATTTTTCTATTCATACTATAGATGGGATCCTAACAGGTACTACCACTCCGGGTCAGATTGGACCTGGCAGCAATGGAGATAAAAGGTTGCTCCACATTCCCCAAACCTCCAGAACTGAGACCACACCATCAGATAGAATAAATCTACAAGATAGATAGATAGTTAGTAAAAGAGTAAGAGATAGATAGATAGATAGAGAGAGAGAGAGAGAGAGAGAGAGAGAGAGAGAGAAGAGAGAGAGAGAGAGAGTACTATGAATGAATAGATCGACAAAAAGGGATAGAGAGAGACATAGATAGAGAGATAGTGATAAAGACATAGATATATAGATAGATAAATAGATAGATAGATAGATAGTTCTACAAAATCTTGGTTGGTTGGATTTTAGGGCATGTCAACCTTGGGTTATTTTATGCCGAAGACATTTTTGTTTTATTCATTTTTTTGGGGTATTCATTTTTACGTTATTTTTTAAACTGATTTTTTCTATTTAACTGATGAGATACTACCACTCCGAGTCTGAATGGACTTGGGATTAATGGCGATGAAGGGGTACTCCACACTCCCCAGAGCTATAGAATAGGATCATCACCACTAGATGCAGTTTAACGTCATACCAAGGACACAGTTCTACAAAAGGAATAAATATATGTACGAAAGAAATACATCAGTAGATAGATCTCAAAATGATCTTAACTAGCAATTGTACGTTTTAAACAACCTACACTACGTGTCAATAATAGATTTTGCTAATCTGTTATTCAACAGGATTATTAAAAAAAAGTTATGGTTAGTTGCGTTATGTGCCGTCTCCAGATGTGCGTCCGCTTCGGAGTAAAGGCGTCCATAGTTTTTGACGGTGAAATGAACGACTTTCGGCAATCAAGACACTGAAATATAGTTAGGAGTCGTTAATAGGTTTATTAACCGCCAAGAAAGGGTAAAATTGAAAAGGAATAAATATAATTTGATAAATACGTATATGTAACAATATACGAAAATATAGCAGAAGCCGGGGGCCATTATAACTCCGTTGTAGGCTTAATTTAATTTAGTCTGGTCTTAAATTGCTAAGTAGCCTATAGTCTTTTGATAAAAATGGAAATTATTTAAAGAAGAATTAACACTAAAAGAAAGTAGAAGTTACGTTTAAATAAGAGCCTGGTTAGAGAGTAACGCGTAATTTAGGCTAACACATTGTACGAAGAAAATACTTGTAAATAAAGTATGCAGAAAGAAAAAAAACATGAAATATCAAATAATTACGATCCACAAAAAGCGATGTTAATACACGAGTAGGAAAGGCATGGTCGGGCACAAACAAATTATCAGTCATATGGAAATCCGATCTCACTGACAAGTTAAAGCAACAATTCTTTCAGGCTGTTGTTATATCAGTACTGCTGTATGGCTGCACCACTCGGACCCTAACGCGGCGCCTTGAGAATAAGCTAGATGAGAGCTGCACAAGAATGCCGCGTGCGGTCTTGGACAAGTCGTGGAAACAGCACCCACAAGAAAGCAGCTGAATGGCCACCTGTCCCCCATCTCACAAACCATCTGAGTGAGACGGACTAGGCATGCTGGACACTGCTGGAAAAGCAAGGGTGAGGTCATAAACGACATTCTTCCGTGGAAGCCACCACATGGACATGCTAATGTGGTGCGCCCACCACATGGACATGCTAATGTGGTGCACCCACCAAAGACCAACATTGACCAACTATACGAGGATGCTGGATGTTGGGCAGAGGACCTCCCTGGGACATTGAATGATAGGGAAGGTTGGCGGAGATTGTCATGGATATCTGTGCTAATTGCGGGACATGATGATGACGATGATGATGATACACGGAGGTGAAAAAAAAACAAAGATTCTTACCATGATGGTCCAAATTATTGGATTCACTAAGGATGATAAACAACTTGTTCCATTCTCGAGAAGTTAAGGTCTCATTTCTGATAAAAGGGCGACACCGGAAGTTGTGTTCTGGAGAAAATCCTAAGGGTTTGCTTTCATAAATAAAGAGCCGCAAAGGGAAATAACATATAGGAATCTAATCTAATGTGTAACACCACACATTAAGAGTTAAGATTTGGGACTGAAGGAAGACGAGATATATTTTTGTTATTTTCGCAGGATTTCCAGGCTTTTAACTCTATTCCTACCAAATTTCCCACACGGCGGAACCAAATTTTCTTGGTATTTTTTACCTGTATGATGTAATATTTCAATATTCACTATCTATTTACCACAGAACTCATTCCATTCAAATAAGGTCCTATTATTATTTACTCCTTTTGAGTTTTCACATCAGCATTAGCTGATGGTCTTTCCCTGGAGTCTGAGTGACAGCAAGTCTCCTCAGGTCTCCAGGACTCTTTTGAGTATTCTGGCAGATTGCAGCAGTGCAGTGTTCTCAATGGTTTCAATCCTTTCTCTGATATCCAAACTTTCCAAACCCTTTTTTAATCCTTTTGGGACTGTTCCAAGTGCACCAACCACAATTGGTATCACTCTCACTTTCATATTCCATAACTTTTTCAGTTCTCTGGCAAGGTCCAGATATTTGTACATTTTTTAATTTTCCTTTAGCTTCAACCTGTGATCTGCTGGCACTGCAAAATACACCAGTTGACAAGTTCTTTCTTTTTGTTTATCAACACTAGGTCTGGTCTTCTTGCTGGGATAAGGTGATCCGTTTTTATTTCAAAGTCCCAGAGAATTTTATGCGTTTCGTTCTCAAGAACAGATTCTGGTTTATGCATATACCATTTTGTTGTGTGGTCAAAATTAAATTTTTTGCATAATTCCCAGTGGATCACCTTCCTAACCCAGTCGTGTCTAGTTTTGTATTCTCGATGTGCTAGTTTGCTACATTCGCAGAGTATATGGTTTACAGTCTCATCTCTATTACCACAAAGTCTACATTTACTATTTTGTAGGGTCTTATAAATTTTCGCTTTTATATAGTTTGTCCTTATGGCATTATTTTGTGCAGCAATTATTAATGATTCTGTTTCTCTTTTGAGGCTTCCTTTTCTTAACCATGTCCAAGTCTTTTCATTATTATTATTATTATTATTATTATTATTATTATTATTATTATTATAAACTTATAAAGTCCTTTTCATTTTAAACAAGTGGCATATCCTAGAATCACTGTCAGCGGCTTCTGGTAGGATTGCAGAGCGACTTAAAGTAGGCAAAGAGTTAAATGTAGAGCTTTTAATCTAGATTCTGCCGTGAAAGTGCTTTACTTTTTCTAAATCAGTGTCGTAAATTTTGTATGTCAATGTGTCATATCAGGAAATGATTTTTTTAAAAACCGTTTCTAACATAAGTGACCTCATTTTCATTTGTTATCCTTTTCAAACCTGGTATATTCCTCCGTTGTCTTTGTTATTTGATGTGTGGTCGTTTGATTTAGTGTCATGTTTTATTTGACAATTTGGATTTTGATGTTCCATAACGTTTACCTATTGGTTTCTTTTTGATGTTTGTTTGTTTGCTTGTTTGTTTTTGTTTGTTGTGTATTTAGATTGGTGACACCGACTAATACGAGCTTATTAACTTTGAAATAAATTTCTTTTTCTTTCTCTTCTCTCTCTCTCTCTCTCTCTCTCTCTCTCTCTCTCTCTCTCTCTCTCTCTCTCTCTCTCGCTTGTCATGTTTCTGTTATTTTTCGTTAAGTTTTTTCCCTACTTCCTTTAGTTTTTGATTTTTCTTCGTCTTTTTCGCTTTAGAATTTATTTTTTTCTGTCTTTCTTGATTTCTTTTTAGATCTTTCATTAATTCAATTTTTTTATGGGCGGGTTAGCTCAGTCGGTAGAGCGCTCGGCTAGAAACCACAAGGTTCCTAGTTCGAAACTACGTATGAGTAGCACAGGGAACTATGCAGTAAATTAAAGAGCTGATAGTAGGTGTAGCGCTCCACCCAGACGCAAAAAACAATGTCCTTGGTCTAGCGCTAGTGAAAAGGGGATATACTCCCTCGTCGATTGGCTGATACCGACTTTAAGGCCACCCAGACGACTTCAACTTTCTTTACTTCTTTCTTTCTTTTTGCGTCTTTCCTTTTTTAAGGATTTTCATTCTTTACTGGTAGAGCATTTGGCTAGAAACCACAAGGTTCCTAGTTCGATACCGGCCCTCGCCAACTCAGCGTATGAGTAGCACAGGGATCTGTGCGGTAAAGGAGCTGATGGTAGGTGTGGCGCTCCACCTCAGACGCCCAAACAATCTCCTTGGTCTAGCGCTATTGAAAAGGGGATAGACTCCCTCGCTGATTGGCTGATACCGACTTTAGGCCGCCTCGACGACTTTACTTTACTTTTACTTTTACTTCCTTAAATATTAACTTACTTCTTTGCTTATTTTCTTTTTTTTAAATTTTTTTTTAGATATTTTCTTTTTAGAACTTTCTTTCTTTCTTTCTTTCTAGAACCTTCTTTCATTCTTTTTGAATTTTCTTTCTTTTAAAACTTTCTTTCCTTTTTAAAACTTTCTTTCTTGTTAGAATTTTCTTTATTTTTAGATCTTTCTTTCTTTCCTTCTTTCTTAATTTTTAGATGTAACTTTTTAATACTTTCTTTCTTCCCTCAAGAATTTTCATTCTTTCGAAATTTTCTTTATTTTAGGACTTTCTTTCTTTCGTTTTTAAAATTCTTTCTTTTTTTTTATTTTTTTAGTTTCTTTCTTTTCTTTTCTTTCTTTCTTTTAGAATTTTCTTTCTTTTTAGATCTTTCTTTCCGTCTTTCTTTCTTTTTAGAATTTTTCTTTCTTTTCTACTTTTTAGAACTAACGTTTTAGTATTTTCTTTCTTTCTTTCTAGAATTTTCATTCTTTCTTTTTAAATTTTCTTTATTTTGGGACTCTCTTTCTTTCTTTTTAGATCTTCTTTATTTCTTTCTACTTTTAGAAATAACTTTGTTGTACTTTTTAAAAAAAAAAGTTTTCTTTGTTTTGATTTTGTTTCTTTGTTTCTTTCTAGATTTTCATTTTTTAAATTTCTTTATTTTAAGGATCTCTTTCTTTTGTTTTTAGAACTTTCTTTTTAGAAACTTCCTTCTTTCTTTTTTCTAATTCAGTATCCTGTCAATTGTTTTGATTACAAGCGAATGTCATCATTTTACATAAATAAACAACAAACATCTTTTTAGAATAAACAATAAATAAGTTTAAGAAAACAACTATAACACAATGACGATGATCTGTTTCAAGTTTATTGAAATTTGATCTTGGTTCAAGCAGTATAAGTGTTCTCAAGTGGGTCAAGTTATTTTGGAGAGTATTTGTTATCGTAATAAAGATATAGGTAGGTAAGTATTTGCTCGACCCCTTCGCCACCCGCTCAGTTGCCTCGGTCTCTAGAATACGCCGACTGAAGTAATATTAATAATAATATTGATAATAATATGAAGAAGAATAGGAAAAATAATGATGAGAATGATTTAATAATGATTTAATAATACATAAAAAAACAGAAATAGGAGAAAACAACTACACGGATAATAACAACATAAGACAATGCCATTAGAACAAACTATATAAAGGGAAAAATAGATAAGACGCAGCAGAATAGCAAGTGCAGAATGTGTGGAAATAGAGACGAAACAGTCAATCACATAATAAGTGATTGCAGCAAACTAGCACAAAGAGAGTACAAAACTAGGCACGACTTTGTGGGAAAGGTGATCCACTGGGAACTGTGCAATAAATTCAATTTTCACCATACAACCAAATGGTATATGCACAAACCTAAACCTGTCCTAGGGAACGAGACGCACAAAATCTCTGGGATTTCGAGGTACAGACAGATCGCCTAATCCCGGCCAGGAGACCGGACCAAGTATTAATCGACAAGAAAAAGAGAACCTGCCATCGTGTGGATTTTGCTGTCCCAGCCGATCACAGAGTGAAAATGAAGACAGATATTTAAACCTCTCCAGAGAACTGAAGAACCTATAGAACATGAAGGTGAAGGTCGTACCAATTGTAATTGGTGCCCTTGGAACGATCCCCAAAGCACTGGGAAAGAATTTGCGTGAACTAGAAATCAGAGGAAAAACCGAGACCATACAAACTACGGCACTGTTGGGATCTGCTAGAATACTCAGATGAGTCCTGGAGACCTGAGGAGACTTGCTGTCAAAATAATAATAACGGGAATTAATAACGATTATTATAAAAATTATAATAATTATAATAACAATATTGATAATAATATCAATAATAATTTGGTTGGCGATTACTATTTTATACTAATATTTAAAAGTAATTATACCTTAAAATTGTTCTATAATAATTATGAGAATAAGGGCTAGTGTAATTATTATTTAAGAGCAATGATGATGATGATGATGATGGTGGTGGTGGTGGTGATAATGATGATGTTGATGATGATCATGATTATTATTCTAGGACCTTTTAGTGATGACTAATTTATAATAATATTTCCTTTTTATTTTATTTTATTTTATTTCAATATTAAATCAATTGATAATATTTTTTCTAAAATTTAATACACGTAATAAATCTAACAATTGTTTAAAATGACTGAACAGCCCTGGAATATAATTGTATTTATATTTAGATTAAATAGTATGAGTTTATTGAGAAATCAGTTATTAGGGAAACATTTTTCTTTGGCTAAGAAAAAAAATGGAATTGTTGTTATTATTACCATAAATATTTTTTTTTATGTGGGCTAGTGAGAATTTTCATCGGAAATATTTTCTCTATTCGATTTTTTCAGTATTTTATAAATACTATCTGATGAGACTAGATTCATATTGAGTCTCTGGTGGAAATAAATTTATTGTAGCAAAATGATGGTTTGTTAAGTTTTTCTTTCTTTGAAAGTTATATATATATATATAATATATAATATATATATATAATAATATATAATATATATATATATATATAATATATCTTATCTTATTATAATGGAGATTGTGTGTTTTTCTGACTGTAACCGAAACTAAATCACTACTCAAGTCACAATTCCCTTAGTAATTGACGCCACATTCACCATGAATTTATCCTTATTTTAACCTCAATTATTAATAAAATTGTTTTTCATTACTTATACAGTTAACCATATCTACATACTAATAACATGCAATTGTATTTATATATACAAAAAATAGGGGTTTACTGTGTGAACGGGAAGGCTAATTTGCATATTGATATTAAAAATGTAATTTTGATAAATATATGCTTAGCATTATTGGTTTCTAACTGTTTGGTTTTATTTTAATGAATATAAGCAAAAAATCTCTTCAATTAATCTTAAATGAAATCCATTAACAAGAAAAGATAACTGTAATTTTATTCTTTACTTCCTCTTTTAATTAAATAGTTAAATCAGAAAAAATAACAATGAAAGACGAGAGTGATGGAAGAGTAAGTTTCAGTTGTTCTATTTTTCGATTGTATGCCCCTCTGATTCATATCTTTTTATCTGCATTCTTATTTAGTTTCATTAGCCTTTCTAATTTAATGCGATATTTCATTACATTAAAACTTAAATAATTGCACCCGGAGGGTGCATATATTTGCTAGTATATATATAATATATATATATATATATTATATATATATATATATATATAATATATATATATAATGGTTTAGCACTTGTATTAACCACACTATCACAATCGCCTGGAGCAAAAATAAAATACTTTCATTTTTTTTTAGAATTTAAGAAAACATGTCTTAAATTTCCTCAGACCAAACGCACTTGTAAGTACCACTACGCGGCGCCAGTGTCGCTGGGCCAGACTCCGCCAATTTTGCTTCCTTTTTTTTCATTTTTATTTTATTCTTAAATATTTTAAACTAGGGTTTGTATTTTAATTTTATCTCGGTATTTTGGTCCGTTCTTGAGAAATGGTATCCCTGTCTAGTGCCCTTATGAAAAGGCTCCTTAGTTTGATTGTCCTCAGATTTATTTTTTGTTGTAATTTTTTTTCTATTGTACCTTCTTGTTGTATGCATTCTTTTCATATCTATTTCCGTGTCGACAGTATTCTGTATATTTTGAAAGAGAAAATTCACGTTTGATGTGAACATATAAATAAGTGAATGAGTAGGTAGAAATATTATATATAAGGGATCCAGAAAAGTCCTTGGTACAACTAAGAATGTTATACACTATGCACATTTTTTCAAAATTTCATTACCCCCTCTCTATATATTCACTGAACTCCTTCGCACGAGCGAGATGCGACACAAGGTCACTTATTAAGAGCAGTTTAACAGGTTTGAATTCACAGTTTTCCTCTTTCTAGAAGAAGAAGAAGAAGAAGAAGAAGAATATACGAAAAAAGTTTAAATTTCCTCAATTTTCGTTTTTTTTTAATTCACAATTAACGGTTAGTGTTAGGGTTACGGCTAGAGTTAGGTTTCAATTTAGCTATAGTATTAGAAGAAGAAGAAGAAGAAGAAGAAGAAGAAGAAGAAGAAGAAGAAGAAGAAGAAGAAGAAGAAGAAGAAGAAGAAGAAGAAGAAGAAGAAGTTTAAAGAGCCCAGTCTCTCCTACTATTCAACCATAACTGGAGGGAGAATAATTGCTTTCATACTTTTCCCAAGAGTATTTGCAACTATGTTAAATACTGTGCTCTTTAACCTTCGTTCGACAACTTGGTCTTATAGGAGGAAAACTAAATTCAAACATATTGCAGTGAGTGAAATGTAACTTGTGCGTGAGATATTTTAAATGAAAAGAGGTTGTACATACCTCAGTTCACTATTTGACAGTCCCGCAGTTGGTCCAGTGACCAAGCAAAGTCCGAGACGACTGGGCTGCCGAGCTGCTGCAGGGTTCTGTCCCAGGTAGTATTGCGTCACTTTACGACAGGCAAGCCTTCCCGGAAGTCCAAGCGCTTGCACCCAAGCGCCAGGTTGTGTTGGTGATTTATGTGAGTAGTAAGTACCCCAACACAACTATTATCGATGTGGATGGTCGTTGGCACACCTGGAACTCATCAGCCCTTTGAAAGCTCTTGTTTATAGTGATGCTGGGTGCCCACACACCCACCTCACCAGACAAGACGAGGCATGCCTGATGGGCGTGTCGGTTTAGCCGGCAGCAAACCGACCATGGAACAGGTAGTACTAGTTTACATGATACTAGTAGCAGATAAGAAAGACGACCTGGGTTATCCTAACCTGAACTCATCAAACCTATTGAACGCTTAAAAATTGACCTTGTTTCACTTCCTTCTCATTATTGATAAATACATATTAACAAACATTGCTGACAACTTAAGATAATTCTCCAATACTGATTTAATCTCTAGTTTCTAAGCTGTAGCTATGTATGGGTCTCCTCGTGCTGTCCGGGGTGTTTAATCTCTGCATGTCCATTATAATCAGGAATTCAATTACATATCACCCTTTTCTTTTTACCTTTGTACTTTTTTTTTTTACTTATCCGATTGCTGTAGATGACTGGGTCATTAATATTTAAAAAAAAAAAACAGTTACAAAATTCTCCCCGACGCCATAAACCGATTTATATCATCATCATTTTATTTTATTTTTTTACGAGGTCCGTTGGAAAGGATTTTTCATTTTATTCCACTCATCTCATTCATTTTTATTTCATTAATTCATTCATTTTTGCATTAATTCTTAACTAAATAATTTAGAAGCACATGCGAAAACTTATATGACACACACACACGCACACGCACACACACACACACACACACACACACACACATATATATATATATATGAGATATGACACACACACACATATATATATATATGATATATGTTCCTGTGTTGGTAATTATACCTGTCCTAAACAAAATGGCATTACTTTTTGACACGCCCTCAGATTTTAATGTATTCTTTTACATTGTACCCTGACATTTTCAATTAGGTTAGGTTATTCATGATATCTAAAAAAATAATATAAAAATTGAATTAAAAACTGGAAGTTTATGATTTTTGTTAATGTTTTAGTATTTCCTAGGCCACCCGATTCAAGTTAATACTGAAAATTGCTCGCTCAAACAATGAATTGAATTTCGTATTTTTTAATTTATCTATAAATATCTATATGTATTTATATATAAAGGGTGGATTACCGGTGAATATGGGCACGATGATATATGAGATGATGATGATGATGATGATGATGATGATCATCATCATCATCATCATCATCATCGGGTTTCGCTGGCAGACCGGATATCCATGACGATGTCTCGCCAAACGTTCTCATCGGTCGTCTCCTCCGGGAGGTACTCTGCGCTGAATCCGCACAGAGCTGGTCTATGTAGTTCCTTGTTGGACGGCCCATACTGGCGAGTCCATGTGCAGGTTTCCATTGGAGAACATTACTTATGAGTTTGTCCTTGATTCTTCAGCTGTATCCAACATGTCTTGTCCGTCTTACTCGGAATGGTTTGTGTGATAGGGGGCCATTGTCCGTAAAGCTACTTTCGTGTGGGGTTCTGTTTCCACAATTTGTTTAAGACAGCACGCAGCATTCTTGTGCAACTCCCGTCTGTCTTATTCTCTAGATCCTTTGTTAGGATCCAAGTGGTGCAGCCGTACAGTAGCACTAATACAACTACGGCTTGGAAGAATTGCCACTTTACCCTGTCAGTAAGCCCAGAATTCCATATGATCGATAGTCTGTCTATAGCTTTCCATACCTTCCTTATTCCTTATGCGTGGATTAACATCGCTTTCTGTGGATGAGATATTACTACGCAGGTACGTTAAGTGGTCCACAGCTTTTAGGGGTTCACCATCGAATGTAGAGATGGCTCCATCTATTGATATTTATAGAAGAAATGGATACAACAGAAACCTACTCGAGTTTCATCGCTAGAATCATCAGGGTTAAATCCACTGAACTAATCGAGTTACCGATTAATTGCAGCTGATCACACGTATGTTCATTGAATGAGATTTATCGTTACAGAGACTATCCATTTACATTACAGTATCCATTTCTTCAATAAATTTGCTCTACTTTGTATTGAGCACTTTGTATTTGTTTTATCACGGACTTAATCCCTGGATCCTGTGTACCTCCAACGATCGTGCCCATATTCACCGGTAAGCCACCCTTGATATATAAATACATATAGATATTTATAGATAAATTAAAAAATACGAAATTCAATTCATTGTTTGAGCGAGCAATTTTCAGTATTAACTTGAATAGGGTGGCCTAGGAAATACTAAAACATTAACAAAAACCATAAACTTCCAGTTTTTAATTCAATTTTTATATTATTTTTTAGATATCATGAATAACTTAACCAAATTGAAAATGTCAGGGTACAATGTAAAAGAACACATTAAAATCTGAGGGCGTGTCAAAAAGTAATGCCATTTTGTTTAGGACAGGTATAATTACCAACACAGGAACATATATCATACATCAAAATGAAGCTGATCCTCTATTGATCACATCCCTACTTCTCCACATAGTCACACTTTCCATCTTCGAATGAGATCATGTATCACTGCTTCGTAAAAATCTGTTGACTGCTCTTTGAGCCACTTCTTCACAACAGATCACCTTTCAAATCCTCTTTCATGGGTCCCCATTCGAAGGTTGAACATTGCCATTGAGAGAAACGGTGTCTATGTAGGGATGTGATCCATAGAGGACCAGCTTTATTGTGATGTAGGATATATATATATATATATTTACCAACCCCTGCGCACGGGCAGGATGCGACACAAGGTCAATTTCTTAAGCGGAGTTTATCAGGTTTGAATTCAGAGTTTTCCTTCTCCTAGACCGGTTGCCTAACCATGGTTAAAGAGCCCAGTCTGCCCTACTATTTACCCATAGCTGGAGGGAGAGTAGGATTCATACCTTTCCTAAGGGTATTAGCGCTAAGTGAAATGCAATTACCACGTCCAGGATTTGAACTCGGGGCGACGAGTCCATTTCCCAAGAATCTAACCATTAGACCACGCGCCTGTGATGTAGGAAATATGTTCCTGTGTTGGTAATTATGCCTGTCCTAAACAAAAAGGGCATTACATTTTGACTCACCCACGTAATAGAATTTTACCATTCGAATGAGGGGTTTATAATTTCAACAAAAATATTTTTTGTTGTCAAAATAATTTCAAGAAATTCAGAATTCAAATGGACTCCTATATTTGACTATTTTGTCTGCCTAACTTTTATGTGGGGTTATTTGAAGGAGTCTGTACGCTTGAATAAGCTTAAGATTAGTTCAGCTCAAGAATAATATTTGAGCAGAGATAAGAGGATTGACCCCAGAAATCTTGGGCAAAGTCATAGAAAGTACTTGAATTAAGGTGAAACTTTGTATCCGTGAAAATGAAGTCAATCTACAATATATCATTTTTCACGAATAGCTAAAAATATATTTTCTTGGACTATATTTTATGACTCGAAAAACTAAATGATCATGTTTTATGCTTTTATGGGCCACAATATATATATATATATATATATATGGACCTACATTAGCCAGGCACTATCTAGACACCTAGGTTTCACCCAAATGACTCTTCATGATGATTCTGTCAATATATATATATATATATATATATATATATATATATATATATACAAGGTGTGTCAAAATAATATCGAGATTTTTTGTACCTTTTGACACACCTTGTATTCTGAAAAAATAACGTTCCATTTATTAATTTATTAAAAAAAAAACAAGGTGTGTCAAAAAAGTACCAAGTTTAAAGCTGTATTTACCAAGATAGAAATGAAGAATGAATGGAACGTTATTTTTTAAGAATACAAGGTGTGTCAAAAAGTACAAAAAATCTTGATACTTTTTTTAAACACCCTATATATATATATATATATATATATATATATATATATATATATAGGGTGTTTATATATATATATATAGGCACCTTTCGTGTAATGTTTATCGTCGGAGAAAATGGATATGGCAACCCAAATTCCAATTCTAGACGAGGCTGGTTGCATTTCAAACAGTGCTAATACCATTAGGGAAAGTATGAATCCAACTATTTTCCCTCCAGCTATGGGTAAGATAGTAGGACACACGGGACTCTAACCTTGGTAGAGCAAATGGTCTAGTAGAAGGAAATCTATGAATTCATAACTGTTAACCTCAACTAAAAATGACTTTGTCACATCTCGCTTGTGTGGAGGGTTATTTATATATATATATATATATATATATATATATATATATATATATATGCGTGTGTGCGTGTGTGCGTGTGTGTGTGTGTGTCATATAAGTTTTCGCGTGTGCTTCTAAATTATTTAGTTAAGAATTAATGCAAAATTGAATGAATGAAATAAAAATGAATGAGATGAGTGGAATAAAATGAAAAATCCTTTCCAACGGACCTCGTAAAAAAATAAAATAAAAAATAGATAAACGATAAAAAAAATTTTTTGAGAGAAAAGTCCCATATGAAAAGTCTTCCTCATCTCTTATTAGACTCTTTTGAAGCATCAAATCTGCATTTTTATTTAAACCTCAATTATTAATAAAATTGTGTTACATTATTAATACTGTTGACCTTATCTACATACTGATAACATGCAATTATATTTATATATACAACAAAATAGCGGTTTACTGTGTGAACGGGAAGGCTAATTTGCATATTGATATTAAAAATGTGATTTTAATAAATATGTGCTTAGTATTATTGATTTCTAATTGTTTGGTTTTATTTTAAGGAATATAAGCAAAAATCTCTTCAATGAATCTTAGATGAAATCCATTAACAAGAATATATATATATATATATATATATATATATATATATATATATATATATTATATATATTAGTCATTTTATTCTTTACTTCCTCTTTTAACTAAATACTTAAATTGGAAAAAATAACAATGAAAGACGAGAGTGATGGAAGAGTAAATTTCAGTTGTTCTATTTTTCGATTATACCCCCCTCTGTTACAAATCTTTTTATCTGCATTCTTATTTAGTTTCATTAGCCTTTCTAATTTAATACAATATTTTATTACATTAAAACTTAAATTCTTGCACCCGGAGGGTGCATATATTTGCTAGTTAATATAATTATTATATAAGCTATTGGAGAAGATAAAATCGGTATCTTACCTTTGTGGTTTTCTATTGAGAAAGGATTTTTATTTCATTCATGAATTCATTTTGCCATTAATTCTTAACTATATATATATATATATATATATATATATATATTTAAGTCATACCTAATTTTTAAATTAATTAGTTATAATTAAATGAATTAGGCGTGCATATCGGTTAATTCATTTAATTATAACTAATTAATTTACAAATTAGGTATGACTTCAATTAAGCACATAATCTCCTAAAAATTGTCGGCTATCGCCATCTCAAACAAATTGTTAGTCTACTACATATATATATTGTTAGTCTACTACATATATATATATATGTGTGTGTGTGTGTGTGTGTGTGTGTGTGTTTGTTTGTGTGTGTGTATGTGTGTATGTGCGTATGTGTGTGTGTCTATGTGTTCCTACGAAAATACGGAATTCTAATTTTGGTATAAACTATGTACTTAACAATTACATAACATTTCTTCGATTGCCGAATAAACAACAGTAACTGTGCTAATAAATGCAGTGTTTACTTGTTCTCTATTCTGAGCAAGTCAAACTCTTGATCTCATCTCAAAATATTAGAGACCCTCTATATTTTGTCAAACAGGCCTTCTCTATGAGAAAATGCTTGCTTGGACTCAATATGATCTCCACTTAGTCCTTGATATTCCTTACTCGTGAATTTACTCCTTGATTCTAGCTATATAGAGCGAGGACGAAATTGGTCAGCTAACTTACCTTCACTTCTTATTTTTAATTCACTAGGAATGCTAAGAGAAATGGTCAGGTCATTGCCATCATAAAATACTCTACCCTAAAAAGATCTTTATATATCTATAGAAGGAAGTTTGGTATTTACGTGTCGACCTATAACTCCGAAACGGGAAGTCACTCAGATTCGAAATCTTACATACACCTTAATATTGTTTTAAGAAACGCGCTAAATTTGATTATTGAGTTTTGCTGATTAAGGGATATAATTAATTAATTAATTAAACCAAAATCAACTGATTTGCGGAGATTTCCGTATACCAGCTGCTGCTGATAATGAAATATTGTTTGATGAACAAAATCGCAGTCTAATCCGTTCAGCTCGGAATCTCTCGCCTATCTATGGTCCAATCTTTATTTATAGTCCGATCATGGACTGGGTACTTTTGCTAGTATATATATATATATATATATATATATATATATATATATATATATATATAAGGTATCCAAAAACTGGTAGTAAGGGATGATTCTACATGGGATTTTTAAATTCACACTGTATGGTTATTGCATGTTTATTAGGTGAAAATACATGTATTTTGATAATCTCTAATGAGAGCTCAATGTAAAATAATCTTTTTAGATTAAATACAGAGTAATATTTACCATTAAAAGGAAGGAAAAACTAAAAAAAAAACGTCATTCTGATGGTTTTTGGAGTTTTTCCTTCTTTTCAATGGTGTATATATATATATATATATATATATATATATAATATATATATATATATATATCTAGAAAAATGAAAAAACACAGGTTTAAATGGGTTAAGTGGTGAGTTTATTGGCCGACGCTGCAGTGTTTCGATCTATTGAATAGATCATCTTCAGGGCATAAGATAAGAAATTATATATCACAGAATGATGAGAAAAAGTGAGTGGTAATCCTTCTTATTCAGTCTGTTTAAAAATTTCTGAAGTTTGAAAAAAGGAGACGGTTTTGAAATATGACATCAAATATTCTATTTTAAGGTGTGAGTATGTAGCGCTGTTAGTGTGTGTATTGAAGGAAACATTGTGCATTTTTTAGGTATGTGGTAGTGTGTGTGTGTGTATAAATTTTTTTCTGTAGCGATAAACGACAGCGGAAGTGAAAACTCTAGGTTGTGTGTGTGTGTGTGTGTGTGTGTGTATTGGTAAGAGGTAGGGGAGAGGTGTGTGTGTATATTGGTAAGAGGTAAAGGAGAGATGTCATGAAAAGAAATTATCATGTTTTATATTAAGAGAGGAGATGAAAGTTTGGGTGTGTGTGTTTTTAAACCTGTGTTTTTTCATTTTTCTTGATATATTACATACCGTCGGATTTACTTCCTCTCTTCACATATATATATCTATGTGTGTGTGTGTGGGGGGATAACACAAAATTAAATTTTGATTAGGTATCTTAAACAATACTACTTCCACATATATCTTAAACCACTCTTACCAAAGTTTGATGATTATGAATTGAAACAATTGATACTTTTCTCGTCTTTTAATCTATGCTGTCTCTAAGAAACACGTCACACTTTTCAACATTTCTTTGGACGTCTTCGCTTGTACCAGTAACATTCTTAACTTCAGAATTTTATTATAGATACAAATACCTAAATCCCGTTATTCAAAAAACACCCAACCTTGATTAGAAAACATTATATCCATCTTAAAGTCCGGATGAAGGTTTATCAAAAACCGAAACATTATAACGTCGACTTCACCATCAAGAATAAATTAATCTTTTTGGAATACTTTGTTTTTATATTTCCTACACACACACACACACACACACACACACGCACACACACAGAGATATATACATATATATTTATATATATATTATATTTCATATATATATATATATATATATATATATATATATATATATAAAGTGCTCCCAAAGAAAGCTAAAGAGTTTGCGTGTATAGTGAACCATTATAATGGGAGGCCCACTACAGCTTTGTAAATATTGATAAATGTTTTGGTTATGTTATTAATAGCATAAAGATTGCACTCAAATGTAGGAAATTTTCGTGGCGCCAAAAGAAACAGTATTTGTACATGCTTTCAGTTGGGGGGAGGTCAACATCTTAGGTCAGTTTAAAAAAATAGAGCAATTTTCTACGGTTAAAAAAAAACAAAAAAAACAAACACGCAAGTAAATATAATTCGTTTCCTCTTTTTTTTCACGACCACCCAACACTTGAATAGCTGGATGGAAAGAAAAAGAAAACAAGAGAGCTGAGAAAGAATGCATGTTTTCTTAAGATAACTTTGGAGAGTTTCAAATTGGCAAACATTGATAGGAACACGCATGGGATTCTTCTGTAATGGTTAACAATCTGGCCCTAGAGACCAAGGTGTTGTTGTCATTTACTAAGCTTAGATCAGAATCAGAATAGAATGACCCTCGTATATATATATATATATATATATATATATATATATATATATATATATATATATATATGTTGTTCTGGTTCCAACGGGAGAAAATTCAATATTTTACAAAAGTATAATAGAATTATAAAATTATAATAGAAAAGTTGCAGAAACACTCACAACCTATCAAATATCGGACATATTCTGCCAAAATAATAATTCAATGCCTGAAGAAAACACGTGTCGCATATGTAAGATAAAAATAATTTTTTTAAATTTTCGGAGCACATAATACATTTTGTAGACCTTCTTTTTTATAAAATATATGAATATATATATGCGTATGTCAGCCTATTATTATTAGTGTTATTATTATTATCATTGTTTCCACTATTATTATTATTGTTAATATTATTATTATTGTATAAATTGTTATAAATTGTTAATGTAATTACAGGCATTTTAGAACATTAGTGCTATTATCGAAGTTTATTTTGTTTAGTTTTGGATTTTTAATTCTAATATGCAGGGCTTCTAAAATCTTTAGTCTTTGTTTACATGTTTATTTTTTCTAAAATGGTAAGTACTCGGGACCTGAACTTTGGTGGACTTATCCACGAATTCCACCCAAATATTAAAAAGTTGGCCAGAAAACTCGAAAAGATAAAAAATAAAATTGTTAATTGAGATTGTCTTTTGTTTAATTCTACATGTATATATATATATATATATATAGTTGATATATGTGTATTTATATATTAGCAGAATAAGGTTGATTCTCGCTTATTTTTAAGTAATCCCAAATTAGAAATATATACCTATTTTCCAGGCCACTTTTGCTCTTACCTAGACAGTCGCAGAGGCCCATTTCGATCAATTGGCTGGTCACGCCAAGCCATAACACCAATATGATTGTCCCAACCC
>CM042154.1:62163054-62173054 GCA_023376005.1 Doryteuthis pealeii
TTTCGTATTATTTAATGTGTATATATATTTACTTTGTCGTTAATTGTTTTATTTTAGAAGTTTCCTCCGGACATACAGATTCGCACAGCTGCTCTTTATATATGTACAGATAGATGTAGACATAGGGGGGCATAAATGTGGAAATAACCAGGTATAAAGAGATACGCCAACACAGTTGTTTTTTTTTTGGCTTCGTCAAACTATGCGTTAATTTTATTTCTTGCTCATGTGTGCATGGGTTGTCAGGTCAGGGATAGAAAGAACTGACTAATCTCTTAATGACAAGGCTCCTCCATTCCAACTACTAGTTTATCCTGTTATTCGCAAGACGGTGTCCGAGTCTAGGTCTAGACTATCGAGTCCCTGTCACTTCTGACTTTACTCTCCAAAAATAAGTTCCTTTTTTAAAAAAATCTCTGTCCAATTTGAATTCATTCCAAAACCCATCCCTGCCACCCATTATATTACAAAACCCACGCTTCCACGCTGCTAGTATATATATATATATATATATATATATATATATATATATATATATATATATGGCTAGACACAACAACTACTCTGATCAGGAGCCAAATCCGACTGAATTTTCGTCCGCCAATTTGTAACCTTTCGGTCATTTGACAGCTGCCGTAAAGGGGAGGTGTTTAAACTATTAAATACATACATTTGTTTATATGTTTTACGGTCGCCACAGATATCCAGTCTGTATACAGACGATCATTGCTTTATATGTGCGGACGGAGAGATAGAGAGAGAGAGAGAGAGAGAGAGAGAGAGAGAGAGAGAGAGAGAGAGAGAGAGAGAGAGATGGGGGCGTGGGAGAGAGAGATTCGTATGAAATGAGATAGTACTGTAACGAGGTTATATACAGAGTACGTACATGACACATTCATGAATGGTACAAGAGACATGAGACTAGAGATAGTCCATGCTGTAAAGAACTTACTGTTGGCTTACTATGTGGATACAACGAGCAAGGTAACTTCTCGGAAGATTAGTATTTGCGTTATTCGGACTATTGTCCTCATCTTCATTGTTATCTGTACAACGTTTCGGCTGATATGTCCTCCGGCCTTCTTCATGTATTTCTTGTCGGACTCGGGAACCTTCTCGAACTCGGGAACCTTCTTTTCGGACTTCTTTTTCCAATTGGACACATGGCCTAGTAGATAAGTTAGTTAGGTTAAGACAGTTCTAAGTGACAGTTATCTCTAGATTGCAGGTTCAATCCTGATCAAGGGCAGCAGTAACATAGAATAATAATTAACACAGCTTAACGCCCCTACCCCAGCTATGGTTAGCGGAATGAGAATAAGATACCCCCGTGGACTAAATAAAGGGTTAGGTCCAAAGTTCTGTGATAGCTCACGATTACGACAAGAAGGTTCCCGATTACGACAAGAAGGTTCCCGAGTTCGAAAAGAAGGTTCCTGAGTCCGAAAAGAAGTTCCCGAGTCCGACAAGAAATACCTGAAGAAGGCCGAAACGTTGTACAGATAACAACGAAGTCCGAATAACGCAGATAATACTTCTCGAAAGATATCCTACAAGAATGAATAGAGAACAAAAAAGGGGTGAACAACAATTTAGATCACCATTTGTCTATTCATCAATTTCAATATCTAGCAAATGATGCCTCACGGTCTATTCTTTTTTATATCTCACTCGAAACTGTCGCAAATACGTGCGAAAGAAGATGCAAATAAGATATGGATAAAAACGTTCAGTCTAGATTTTTTTTTTAATTCTCTTCTCTTTAACTGCTTTTTCTTCCACTTTCTGTCTCTCATTGTCACTTGAATACGTTTTTTTTTTACATTGGTATCTTTTTTTGTATGCTACGATTAAAACGATGAAGAATATTCTAGAAAGATGCGAAGAGTGTAGAAGTTCGATATCTCATTGTATCTTTTTCTTTTTTTTTTTTTGTTGCCGTTTTCTGGTTGGTTTCAATTCTTCATCTGATCTCCTCTCCTCCAGTCTCTTTTTTCCAGATTTTATGGGCCGTACCTAGGACACTAACTACAATTGGAATCACCGTTAACTTCATGTTCCATAGGCTTTTCAGTTCTCAGGCAAGATCTAGATATTTGTCTTCTTCTTCTTCTTCTTCTTCTTCTTCTTCTTCTTATTCTTATTATTATTATTATTATTATTATTATTATTATTTGAGTTTTTAGCACATGTAAGCCGGTGGTTCACTGGAGGCTGATTGACAGCAAGTGTCCACGGGTCTCCAGGACTCTCCTGAGTTTTGCCGATCTTAATTGTGCTGTAGTTTGGTTGGTCTCGATTCTTCCTCTGATTTCCAATTCATCCAAATCTTTTCCAGTCCTTTGGGGACCGTCCCAAGACCACCAATTACAATTCTCTGGCAAAGTCCAGGTATTTGTCTATCTATTCGCTTTCTTTCATTTTCACTCGGTTGTTAGCCGGGACGGCAAAATCCACTATATATTATTATTATTATTATTATTATTATTATTATTATTATTATTATTATACTCCTTGTGACATTTTTACATCAGTTTTAACTGGTGATCATTCACTGGTCTAAGTGACAGCAAGTCTCCTCGGATCGCTATGACACTTCTGAGTATTCTAGGCGATCATAACAATGGGGTCAGTATAATCTCAATTTCATCTCTGATTTCGAATTCCGTCAGTCTTTTTCCAAGCAAAGAAAGAGAACAACAATAACAAGAAGTTGAAGAAGAGGGAGTTACAAGTGCACCAACTAAAATTGGTATCACCGCCACCTTCATATTCCACAGCTTTTCCAGCTCTTTTTCTTCTTCTTCTTCTTCTTCTTCTTCTTCTTCTTCTTCTTCTTCTTCTTCTTCTTCTTATTATTATTATTATTATTATTATTATTATTATTATTATTATTATTATTATTATTATTCTCTCTCTCTCACTCTCTCTCACTCTCTCTCTCTCTCACTGCCTACCTATATATCGTGTTTATATTATTCAAAGGAAATTGTGACATTTATATTAGAAAAATGTATTTCCCTCCTCCTCTTCCTCCTCCCCTTCTTCTTCTTCTTCTTCTTTCTTCTTCTTCTTCTTCTTCTTCTTCTTCTTCTTCTTCTTCTTCTTCTCTGTCAATCTTTCTCCCTCTCTCCTCTCTCCTCCCCTCTCTCTCTCAGGGTCTGTCTTCCTTTCTACATCATGTTTTTGCTTACATTCTTAAAAAAAAGAACAAATACCTTTACTACTACTACTACTACTACTACTTACTTGATCTATCTATCTATCCCCACTTCACTCTCTCATCATTTCCAGCTTATATGTCACTTTTTTTCTTTAACTTCTATCGCAAAAAAAAAATCCGGGACACTATATCAGAATGGACCGTAAAATAACATAAGACTGTTTCCTCGTCTTGTTGTTGTTGTTGTTGTTGTTGTTGTTGTTCTTCTTCTTCTTCTTCTTCTTCTTCTTCTTCTTCTTCTTCTTCTCACTATATATTTCAACCTATCAATATTGTTCTGTGCTTTTTTGCGTTTCATTACAAACTGAAAAATATACCAGAAATAATAAACGACAGAAAGCGAAAAAAAAAAAAAAAACAAAAACAACATAAAACAAATAACAAAATAACATAACACAAAAAGCAAGAATACAACGCCCCCCCAAAAAAAAAATAACTCAGAGAAATATAGAATAAGAAATTTGAGACAAAATATAATGTTCCCCGATTTTTTTTTGTCTTGTGAAGTGACAGACAATCGTGTTAAGTTTCGACACTGACATCTGATTGGTTAATGTTCGATCAGCCAACTTTGAACTACATCCGGGAACTTTCATACCAAACACAGATACATAAATTGGTGTATCTCACTTTTCGATGCCTTAATTTCAGCATTCTGTTTGTTACATAACTCATAGGCAACTTATGAATTATGTACGTACCTGTAGGAAGAATCTTTGAATAAAGTTCGGTAGAATCAGAAGAAGGGGTTCAGCGGAAAGTTACCATGGCTGCTAATTGGCAACTGGTGACATACTGGCTTGACCCTCTGATAGAGCGCCATTACAGGCGTGAGAATTAGTTTTTAGTTTATGCAGATGCGACCAAAGATCCAGGGCGAGTCGACTAGAAAGTCGCTCGCTCTGATAGTCGCTTCTCGACCCGCGCGGAATATGGGCTAGATTGTGTAATAAAGCTTTATAAGAAAAACAACCAAATCTTGTTGAGTTAATTAAAAAAAAATGACAAGTCCGAAGAAATAAAAAAGAACCAACCCGAGAAATCAGCCCGAGACGTCAGCCCTGAGAAGAATATGGTAGCCGATGATTTAGAAGTAAAAACCCTCATTTATTATCTCTACCCTCTCTCTCTCTCTCTCTCTCTCTCTCTCTCCTCTCTCTCTCTCTCTCTCTCTCTCTCCCATTATATACCCGAAATGCGGGTATGCAACATGTTTTTCTTTTCTTTTACTCTCGAGAAATATCCAGAAAAAAGATATCATATCTGTTGGTAAATCCGGATTGTTTACTATGATTGACTATGCTAGTTCTAGTTTCCAACTAGTTGTTTTGGAAGCCCTATATATAACTTCCCTTGGACATGGTCTCTCTAAGCAGATGGAATTTACATACAATATAGTGCTCAGTAACCTGTCCAGCTTATCTTCATCTGAGCCGGTGTAATTAAAACTGGTTTACACCACCATTTCTTCCCCTCTCTCTCTCTCCTCCCCCTCTCTCCCCTCTCTCTCTCTCCTCTCTCTCTCTCATTTTGCTTTGCACTCCACCTCGTGTCAATCTTCGTTGGTTCTTTTTTTCTGAAGAGTTGTAAGCGAAAAAAGTTCTTTTTCAGAAAATGAATCTGCTTTTAAATGCAATTTTAAAATTTTATACACTCACACAGTACATTAGGTGTCGTATCCTTTCTTAAGATCTGAGCTGACCTATCTAATTTTTTCTAATGAACTTTTATTTTATTATCCTTTTTTTAAAATAAGCGACTTGTAAAGTAATTATATGCAAATTTGGTGACACAATGAGTACAAATCGTTACCTTTGTTAAGTTATAGGACAGGCTACCCTGAAACGTGTTTGGGACCAAAAGTTATCTTTTGCCCCGCTCTTAAATTGAAGAGATTAGATTCTGGAGCTGTCCCTATAGACAGAACCTCCCTCTAAACTAAAAGGGTAAAGGTCAGATTATGATATGCCCTCTTGGTTGTTGCCCTATTGATTAGGACTTTAAAACTCAGTGACTGCACCGCTGCAGATGGGTAAGACAATCTAACAATGGACCCCATTTTGGTCCTGGGTGGTGACCAATGATGCTTAAGAGCAGAATCCTGGTTGCTGAGCAGTCCATGATATGCAAACCGCCACTTTGGTCCTTACTTCAGCTAGACTAGTGGTCGGAAAGACTCCTCTTTTTATCATAGGTGGTCCTAAGTTGTGATTTGACCTTTGAGGGAACCCAGTATAGAGACTGTGGGTCACCAGGTGCGATTATTATTATTTACTCCTTTTGAGTTTTCACATCAGTGTTAGCTGATGGTCTTTCACTGGAGTCTGAATGACAGCAAGTCTCCTCTGGTCTCCAGGACTTTCTGAGTATTCTGGCAGATTGCTGCAGTGCAGTGTTCTGAATGGTTTCAATCCTAATATCCAAACTTTCCAAGCTCTTTTCTAATCTTTTGGGACTGTTCCAAGTGCACAACTACAATTGGTATAACTTTCACTTTCATATTCCATAACTTTTTCAGTTCTCTAGCAAGGTTCAGATATTTGTCATTTTTTTCATTTTCCTTTAGCTTCACCCTGTGATCTGCTGGCACTGCAAATCCACCAGTTGACAAGTTCTTTCTTTTTTGTTAATCACACTAGGTCTGGTCTTCTAGCTGGGGTAAGGTGATCCTTTTAATTTCAAAAGTCCCAGAGAATTTGTGCGTTTCGTTCTCAAGAACAGATTCTGGTTTATGCATATACCATTTTGTTGTGTGGTCAAAATTTAATTTTTTGCATAATTCCAGTGGATCACCTTCCCAAAGTCGTGTCTAGTTTTGTATTCTCGTTGTGCTAGTTTGCACATTCAAGAGTATATGGTTAACAGTCTTCATCTCTATTACCGCAAAGTCACATTTACTTTTTGTTGGGTCTTATCAAATTTTTCGCCTTGATGTAGTTTGTCCTTATGGCATTATTTTGTGCAGCAATTATAAGTGATTCTGTTTCTCTTTGAGGTTTCCCTTTCTTAACCATGTCCAAGTCTTTTCATGTGCAACCTCATCTATTTGTCGTTTGAAGCGTCCATATAATTGTTTTTCTTCCCATTTTTGTTTTCTAGTCTTTGTCGTTTTTCTGTTTGTCCATCTGCCGTTTCTATTATTATTATTATTATTATTATTATTATTATTATTATTGTTGTTGTTGTTGTTGTTGTTTTACACTTCCTTACAACGGATAATAACTAACTTTTGATCAATCATCCTAATTAATCTTAAGTATTTAATTTAATATCGCCAGTCACCTTTATAACATTATTATAGTGTAATACATATGTCCAAGAAGGCGATGGTTGAGGGTCTTAATGTCCTGGGTATGACATTTAATTGTATCAAGTGGTGAGTTTGACGATCAAAATTTTATATATCGTGAGGTATAATCATAAAATCATACAATTACTAAAAAAGAAGCAGGAACATTTTTAAAAATATATATTCTTTAAAATAACGTGATTACATGTGAGATTCAAACGAAAATAATCTGTTTCCTAGCGTTCTAAAATAGAGGAGAATAAATTGTGGGAGATATTGGTAACATATCTACGCTTTAATATTAATTTTCTTCTATTTTAGTAATTTGTTTTCAGCTGTTCTAGGTTGCATAATTGTTCTTCCACACACAATCTGCAGTATTAGTCACCTTCTTTATAAAACTGAGCATTTTTGACGATATTCAATTTTATTACATTATATTTCTTATTTGCCATACATATTTGGGAAATGTATTGTTGGAATGTCTTCCAATTTATTTCTGTGGCATAATTTTCCTCATTGTTCTTATCTTGTCCCTTGACGGTGGCCTTATATATTACATTCTTAATAAAACAATTACCATTCAAGGGGCATTTAGCTGTATCTCCACAGTTACATCTGACATTCTGGTTATTATACTTAACATTTAATATTTTAAGATTATGTCAGTTAATATTCTTTAAAACTCATTTTTAATTAATTTTTTTAAAGAGTTTGTTCAGTGTAGTAAATTATTCCAATTGATTTTTATTAATTAGAAAAATGTTTCCCTAATAGTATAACCCAAAATATTAGACAACACTATAAATATTTCAAAACACTTAAATATTTTTTTACTCAAGAATATTCATTCATATTTCTCACTCACCCTGGTACAGGAGGATTGAATGGAAAAGACATTTACTCTTTATATGTGCGTGTTATGTAGCCATCTTGTTTTGCTTCCTTCTATTTCATTCTTTGCATCTTTTTTTTTTTTTTTTTTTTTTACTCCAGAGTGATATTGTTCGGTAAGGAAGAATTATCTTCGCTGAGACGTATATTTTTCAGTTCTACTAGTAATTCCATGTCAAGTAATCCAGAAAAAAAGTAAAATTGATACCCCCCCGTCAATTTTTTGAACATTTTCCAGATATGGACTATGTTAAAGTCAGACAATCCCTAAAATTTGAGCTTCCAATTCTAAAGATTGGAGGAGTTATGTCGATTTCTAGCTCTCCAAATTTTGTGGGGTTCAGTAATAATTGCGACATTTTTCATAAATTTTGTCTGTAAAATGTGTTCTAGAGCTTCCCTACTACTAAAAATTGCTTTGCCAAGGAATCCAAACATGATCTCAAAAAAATCTTAAAGTCAACCAATTTTAAGTTTTTGATGACTTCTGAGTTTTTCATAGCAAGATCAATATCTCGATATGGCACTGCATCTATGACAATTTTTCTTTTCTATTATTATCTTACATATATTGAATATTATTTGTATCAAAAGTATAGTTTGATTTTTGGTCGGAACCAAAGTAACAATTTTGCAAATCAGAAATTATTAATAACTTAAAACGCGGTTAACTTTAAGAATTCATTGATTGCAATTCCGGGTTCCTTGGACCAAAATGCTTTCATAAACTGATTTGTAGTAGTAGGGAAGCTCTAGAACTCATTTTACAGACAAAAATAGGTTACAAAATGTCCCCATTTTTCGCGACATACCCTCAAATTCAGAGAGCTAAAAATTGACATGAATCCAGCAATTTTTGGAATTGAAGCTCAAATTTTGGGGGATTGTCTAACATTTACATAATACACACTTGACAAAATTTCAGAAAGCTTTAATGGGTAGGTGACATGGCCTAGATGATTTGACATGGAATTACCCTTTGAAGAATTATGGAGAGCCGAGGAGACTTACTAACATTCAAATTCCAATGAAAACCACCAGGTAGGTTTGGTTTCTTTGTTTTGTACGGACCGTAGTGTTTGGTGAGTGTGTGGTTGAAGAGTTGAAGATTGAAGATCCGAGTTATGGGTCCCCACAATTTATATGTATAAGACTACGGAAATGAAGTTTCCATAGAAAACAAAAGAAGACAAAATTGATAAAGGAAACAAACTTTATATACACTAATTTACAGTTGGTATATTCAATTATTCTTTCAGTGGTGTTGCAGACTGTATGTGTCTGTAGTAGTTGTGTGTGACAAGTGTGACATTATTGTTTATATTTGTAGCAGTTTTGTCTGTGATTGAAACTTGTGATAGAAATTTGGAAACGAAAATACGAGACCAACCTGATATATCATTTTGTGTTTTCGGGCATTGTGTCGATGTTGGGGGAGAACTTTCGCTCCCACTGTCGAGTTAGGAGCATCAGCTCCAACTCTGTCGAGTTGGGAAGAGCGTAAGCTCCCATTGTCTGTCTGGTCTTTCAGCTAAAAGGGTCTTTTTATAATTCTCTTTTTGTCATTGTCTATTGTGATCATTAAGCTAAAATATTCATCAAATATCAGGTGATTTTGCAATGATGCAATATCGAATGATTCTGGTACATTCCGATGGCGTACATATTTCCCCATGGAATTTAAACCATTGTTCCTACTGTTTCTAAAATATTTCCAAACTAATATTATTTTGATTCTCTTTTGTTTACCAAATTCTAAACTCATGACATACCATTGTAAAACTAGTTATTTAAGATAACTTAATTATTTCAATTTATTCAATTCCACATACCGTAAAAATATAGGGGTCAATCCCTATAGTTTAAAGTCATTCTTTTATAAGAACAGTAGTCGTACTATTTAAGGCATAGCTGGGGTGGTGAGAAGGTTCATACCTTTCACAAGAGGATTAGCCCGAAAGGGAACATAACAGCGCGAAGTGGAGCATGAACGCAATGTGATGTCGCAGTCCAACATTTTAGCTACTACCCCCCCCCCTAATGAACTTAGTAGTTGAAAAGTTTTCAAATGAAGCTGTTTAGTTTTCAAATAAAGGATACCGGGAACTTTTGTAGATAATTATTTTGCGCTTTGTTTAGTAGTGAAGTTGTAATTGTGGGTAGATGATCGGTATTTAATAATATGTATACCGGTTGGGTTTTCGATTTTCTGTAAGGTTGCCATGTGCCGTTGTTCAAATCAAATGTGACGTTTAGAAAATTTAAGAAGTCGCCTTGTGTTATTTCTAAAAACAATAAATGGCATAAGTCTTCCAGCACCCCAAGTTGGTTTCCAGACTCCAAACATCAAAGAATTGTCAGTCAACTCAACATCAGCACAGTAACCAGATTCGAGCCTCTCCAAAGTAGTTCCAGTCCTGAGATAAGTATACAACTATTATTTATACTAGCAAATATATGCACCCTCCGGATGCAAGTATTTAACTTTTAATATAATAAAATATCATATTAAATTAGAAAGGCTAATGAAACTGAATAAGAATGCAGATAAAAAGATTTGGAACAGAGGTATGATTGAAAAATAGAACAACTTT
>CM042154.1:62178054-62183054 GCA_023376005.1 Doryteuthis pealeii
CACACACACACACACACATATATATATATATATATATATATATATATATATATATATATATATAACGTGTATTCACATAATGCAAGTTTTCGTATAGATTATGGCTGTACAGACACACTAACACGCATATATATATATATATATATATATATATATATATAATTATCTATTAATCAGAGAAATGCGCAATTGTGAAGGTCTTCGCAAATTGACTGTGTATTGTTGCGCGCATGCGTGATAAAAAAATTTGCGCGCATGCGTATGATGAGGCATCATATTTTTATACTGGAGTGTATGCATCTGGGCTGGCTTGTAAAACGTCCGTTCTTCTCGTATGTCTGAATAGGCGAGTCCTCGGCTCGCGTCACGCGATCTCAGAGCAGAATGAATGCGCTAACAAATTTAGCATAAATACATTTGAAAAAATAAATAAAAACAGAAATAAAAATAAATAGATAATCTGAGAAATAATTGCAAAACACGAGAATCATATTCAATTAAATGAACGATAAAATCATATTGGCTTCTACTTTGCGTGTTTTCATGTAAAAATATTGAGATTACTTTTTTTCTTGCTGTATTTGATATATATATATATATATATATATATATATATATATATATATATATATATAAAGATTTCCATTGCCACTTTAAGATAGACCCATACTTCTTGTTTTAAAGATTCAGCTGGAATACATTGCCCTTTCTATCTCAACATATTTTTGAAGCAACCACATCCTTTTTGTTAAAATACTTTCGACCAGTTTCCCGCCATATATATATATATATATATATATATATATATATATATACTATACTATACTATACTATATATAAACTGTTGCTACATATATATATATATATATATATATATATATATATATAGAGAGAGAGAGAGAGAGAGAGCGAGTGAGAAAGAGAAAGATAGCTAGAGAGTATGGTTAGAGGATTACTCAGAAAACAATGTTTTTAGATACTGACACTAAACTGCATCTGATGGTGAGGCTCTAGATGTAGACCTCGGACAGCGTGTTGTACCCCATTTATTGCCATTACTCCTAGGTCCACTTTGACCCGGAGTTATTGTAACTGTCACATCTAGAGTTCAAATATAACCGTTTAAAAACTATTAGTGATTGATAGGGCCGTGTGGCCCACCAAAAGAACACTTTAGAAATTACTACACTAGAAATTTAGCCACAATCCCTTTTTATCATATGGGTGCTAGAAGGCGGTGGCTGCGGGTCTACATGTCCTGGGAATGACGTTAAATGGTGAGGTTCCAGTTTTGGAGGTTTGGGGAATGTGGAGCACCCCTTCATCACCATTGCTCCCTGGTCCACTCTGACCCTGAGTGGTAGTACCTGTTAGGGTCCCATCTATGGGTTAAATAGAAAAATGTATTTATAAAAAAAATTGTATTAACCATTAAGAATTGATTTATTTCAAAACTTTATTGGCATTAAATGACCCACTGAGGTTGATATGCCGTAAAACAAAACAAAACAAAACCAAACCAAAACTAGAAATTTATTTTCCACTCCAGCCATGGGGCAGGATTGATATGATTTTTTTTAACGTGAAAAGCTACGCACAAACCGAAGATTATATCAGATCCACTATTCCCTTTTTTGAGTCTTCCCTATTCCAACCCAAGACCGTGGCAAAATAAACAGTCTTGAAATTATCTGAGGTTAGACAAATAAGAAAGCCGTGGATCAGTCCTTTCCCTTGCTCCCAATCACGTGGTAGCTGTGACACATCAAATGTTACTTTGTGTGCAATGCCATTCAATGCGAGAAATGTAAGTAAAAACGATATTCCCTAATCTCTCAGCAGAAAATGACGCTAAACGGGTTGATATGCAATTAAACTCAATTAATCAATTAATTTTTTTCCTGATTTAATAAATCGTGTTTAAAAAAATATATATTTTGAAGTTATATTCAATATAATAAATTATGGCTCCTTAACAATATTAAATGTTCTTTTAATTAAATATAAGCAAGCAACGGCAAACAATTTTTTATGAAAAATTAACTGAAAATATACAGGAATGCATCAAAGTTGGATAGATGAAACAACAACAACAACAGCAACAACAACAACAGTTCAATTAATGTAGAATTAAAGTTTCTTTCTCTATTTCAGTGATAAACGGCGAATACTATATTCTATTTCAGAATCACTACCCTACCACCTTCCTCCTGTATGATCGCTGTATATTATTCCTCCATAGGTGTCTTGTTCTATTCCACAAACTAAACTATGTGCTATATACCCCTTCAACACATCTCGGGTATATAATGGGGAGATAGACAAACGAGGGGATGATAGATGAGGGCTCTTACTTGTTATTCGGCTGCTTGCTAACTGATGCTAATTCGGCCACCATACTCTTCAGGGCTGACCTCTTGGGCTGATCCTGTGAGTTGTTTCTTCCTTTTGGGCTCATTTCATAAAAAGGTTATCACCCGTCAGTAACCGTTGAGGTAACTTTTCACTGGACCCCCGTTATTTTGAATCTAACGAACTCTGATTCAAAATATCTGACTACAGTACGTACATAATTCATAGGTCAGATCTCATTTCATTACATTTTCAGATGAATATCAACTTCAAAATTATTGGTTGTTTTTTTTTTTTTTTTTAATGACATATCAATACTTTTTAGGTCATTTAATGCCGAATCAAGTCATTTTGATAAACAGTGGACTAAGATTGCATACAGTAACTGCGGTTGCTTAAGTGGTCACCCAAATACGTATTGAACAGGTCCAACTTCGGTTATAACATAGCTTAACACTTGTACCCGGTTATGTTTAACGCAGTGAAAACAATCGATCACAATGGATTAAATAAAGATTGTTTGTTTGTTTTACGGCATATCAACCAGAGTGGGTCATTTAATGCCGGAAAAGTTTTGTAAGATTCGTAGCGATAATTTGGAACCCAGCTTTTTTTGTAAACAAATAGATAGGACTAACAGGTACTACCACTCCGGGTCAGAGTGGACCAGGGAACAATGGTGATGAAGGGTGCTCCAAATTCTCCAGACCTCCAGAACTGGAACCTCACCATCAGATAGTTTAACATCATACCCAGAACATTAAATAAAGAGATCGGTTCGAAGTTCTGTTAAGATTTCCAATTACGAAATGATGGCTTTCGAGTTCGATAAGAAAGTTCACAACTTCGACAAGGAATATCTGCAAAATGCCGGAGGGCACATCGGACGAAACGTTGGGTATTTAACAATAAAGATAAAGGTAACAGTCCCCAAAATCTCAATAACACAGATCAGCTTATATTTTTGTGTGGAATTTTCATTAACAAAAATAGATTTAAAAAAAACAAACCCTGATTCCTATTTCGATTAAAATTTCGATTTTAAAATAATAATTGTGATAATAATAACAACAATAATAAAACTGCAATTGATATTATAATTTTCATGTGTATAAAAAAGTTCAGCGATAAGCATCTAAATTTCCCCAATTATCAACAAAAATTCAAATATCAATATAGATAAAAATTTGTCCATTTGAGATTAATTCAACATTTGATAAAAAAAATTACTTTTAAAAGAAAACGAAATACATTTCGATGAAAAGGAATTTTTGGATTAAAATACGAATTCAGCAAAAAATGTCTATTTTGATAAAATGCCAATTTAGAGAAAAACTGAATTTCGATTGAAAATATAATTTTCATAAGAAATTTGATTTTTCCTATTTTCTTGATACAAATCTTTATTTGAACTAAAAATACAAAGTTCATGCTGAAGAAATTATGTACCAGATTACATGCAATGATATCTTAAAGTTAAACAAAATTATCTTGCGTAGCAAGTATATATATATATATATATATATATATATATATATATTATTATATATTATTATTTACATTTTTGCTTGAAGGCAATTACAATGCGTATATCGCATAAAATTCAATAATTATAGAAGATAATAATGACAAGTGAATGTATACATCGCTGATGAGACTTAATAAAGTTGAAACAGTCTGTACGATGTTCTACACACAGAATAATTTTTACTTTATCTTCTATAATTATTGAATTTTATGCGATATACGCATTGTAATTGCCTTCAAGCAAAAATATAAATAATAATATATACTTTATTCCAACAATGCTTCTAAAATAAACAAACATCCAAAAATCTTATATATATATATATATATATATATATATATATATATATACATGTGTGTGTGTGTGTGTGTGTGTGTGTGTGTGTATCTCTGTGTCTGTGCGAAGAGAAATGCTCAATACGTTAGTAGAGCGGATTTAGTAGTAAGGCATAGGTAGATAACCTATTTCAGTTTCACCAAAAAAGGATCATCAGGGTTAAAGGGCAAGCCAAAAGTATGTGGTTAAAATTTGAATTTAATAGAATTATTTAATTCCATCTACTTTTGGCTCACCATATATATAAGGTGTGTCAAAAAAGTATGAAGAAAGTGAAGCATTAGTAAAAGGAAACACACGAGTAACTGCAATGACAACAACAGCTGACATGGGTAACAGGAAGAAATAAGCCAAAAATACTAGCTACGGTAGACTAAAAGACCGGGACAGAGTTAAACGATACAAGCTGAATTGGACTTTCCAAAATAATGAAAAGAAATTCTACCACTAAGTCAGTGAACAGATCATTAAGACAAACGAATATCCGAATGCAAAGGAAAGAGAAAACTTCTGGAGAAAAAATATGGGAAATGAAAGAACACAATAGGAAGGCAGAATGGATAAGTGAAATGAAAAAGGAACTCCAAGGACTCGAAGAAGGACCCGAAGCAAAAATACATCTGGAATCTCTAAGAGCAACACTAAAGAAATTACCAAACTGGAAAACACCGGCCATGATGGAATACATGGGTACTGGTTTAAAAACAGAAATATATATATATATATGAGTAGAAAAGAATGAAAACATCACACAATGCGTGATACTGATCTCGATTTTAGAAAA
>CM042154.1:62193054-62213054 GCA_023376005.1 Doryteuthis pealeii
AAAACCCTTAAAACCGAGGTAATCTAAATTACACCCTAACTATATAAACTCATTAACCCTTTGCTCCCCCCGCCCTGTCGACTGGGGCGTTAGAATGCTGTACCAATTTTTTTAGTATTTTTCCCTATTGCAAAAGGACCAAGTACCAGTCTCAGGGTTGGTTCACAGACAAAGAAAAAGATGACAGTGATATTCACGTAGCAATTTTTCAGCGTAAACAAGTAACACGTGCGGGAACTGCTGTCGCTGTAGGATCACAGTGGTTGTTTGTTAGGGATTAGGGTTAGGGGTTAGGGTTAAAACAACCGGATATTGACGGTGTAAATGAAAAGCATGTCCTTTCTTAATCGGGATCAAAAAGGGGCGCCTAAAGGTCATATGGTCATAAATTCAACTGGTTGTCTATTGCAAAAAGATCAAGTACCAGTTTCAGGGCTGGTTCACAGACAAAGCAAAAGATGGCAGGGGTGTTCGCGTAGTAATTTTTCAGCTTAAACAAGTGACACGTGCGAGAGTCGCTGTCAGCAGTTTACGATAGATTCGCACTGGTGTAATAGCAGCTTTGAGCGGCCTAAAATAGGCAAAGAATTTAACTCATCTCTGAAAACATCACCAATCCAGCTGTAGCAAGCCCATGCCCGACCTCCAGGTAGTCCTCCAAGATTACCTATTTGGGAGTAATGCCAAAGAAGGGGCACTCTACACTTACTTGACCTCCTGACCTGTAGCTTCATCATCAGATCCGGTTTAGTGTTATACCTAGGGCTCCTTACTATGGGAGGAAGAGATCTTACTCCACTACTGTAGATACACAAAAGTTGACTGTTCTTTGAGCCACTTCTTTACTACAGATTTCACTTACTCGTCACTGGATAATGTGGGCCTCTCAAACCCTCTTTCATGGGCCGAAGAAATGATAGTCTGAGGCAAACATTATGCCAGTGACGATGAAGTGAAATCTGTAGCGTGGAATTAGCTCAAAGAACAGTCAATATAATTTTACGGGACGGGGATACATGCTCTGATTCGAAGGTGAAACATTGCTATTAAGAGAAACGGTGACTATGTGGAGAAGTAGGATGTGATCCACAGAGGACCAGCTTCATTTTGATGTATGATACATGTTCCTGTGCTGGTAATTATACATGTCCTAAATAAAATTGCATTACTTTTTGACACATCCTCGTATATATATATATATATATATATATATATATATATATATATATATATATATATGATTTAAATCGAATGGTTTAAAATCTACCGACTCAAGTTTCTCGCAATAGCACGAATCCTCGGGGTATTTTTTCCTACCATCGTTATGCATTTTATTATTGGGTTGTATCCATTTTCAATTTAGCGGGTGTGCTACACACTCGCCTTCACTCCCCACGTAATACCGGAATTTATTAGGCAGAGCTTTGTTTATTTGTATGCCTACATCTGTTGGTTAACTCTGCTCGCGTGTTCAATATCTGCTCTGGGTCACTAAATTCTGCTATTTTTTAATTTTCTTTCAGGCACAGTATGCACGAATTATCATTCCCTTTGTGGGATGGTGTTTTCTTAATAATTTTCCATTTCACTTCTGGCCCTCTCTTGTGTTTATATATATATATATATATATATATATATATATATATATTATATATATATATATATATATATGAGGTAGGTAAAAGGATGGTGAACGAGAAATGATGACTCAAAACAAATCTAAGAGCTGAAACGTTTCGTCCGATTCATACGGACATCATCGGTCAAATGATTTTTATTGAAAGCAAAATTACGTGCAAGTACAAGTGAATTTGGTGAGGGGGTGAGTTAGTAGCGGAAGTAAAGGGAGGGAGGCTAGGGGCAGACATGTATGAAGTGAGAGTAGTTTACAGGAAGTAAAGAGAGGATGGGAGTAGATGGGCACATTTCTTGTTCACCATCCTTTTACCTACCTCATACTGTCGATTTCTACTACATCCATCCTATCTCCATATATATATATATATATATATACATGTGTGTGTGTGTGTGTGTGTGTGTGTGTGTGTGTGTGTGTGTACACAAATTGGTTCACCACATTTTCACTCATCAATCCTTCAGACAAATCCATGCGTATAGTAGCTTAAATTTTTCTTTTTTTTTCTAAACAAAGGCAAAAAATATCTGTGAAGTAGCAACAAATAGACAGACTCTTCTTTTTGCATAACATCTACAAAGAGAACTTGAAAACATGAGTTTGCTTCTGATTCTTCTTTTCCTTTTCGTAATTAGTAAGAAATGCATCAGATAAAAAACGTTCGATCCTATTCGCGCGCGAAAACCGCTGCGTTTCATTTTCGTCCCGCTCCCTCAGACGCCATTTTACCTCAAACATAATCATATCGTTTCATTCACATCTTTCCCTCATTTCTTGTTGACTTTTCTAGATTTTCTCTTTTATTGCTATCTCTCTCTCTCTCACTCTCTCTCACTCTCTCTCTCTCTCTCTATATATATATATATATATATATATATAAAAGTTTACTTATTTCTATTTATTTGTTTGAGACGAGTTCTGACGAACAGGAAAGAAAGGGTTACGTTGTACATCTTTTTTTTACATGCCCCAGAATTCCAATTTGTTGCTGTTGTTTGTCATGAAAATTGTGTTCTTATATGAGCCTATGAGCGCGTGGTGTAATGGTTAAAGTCATGGGAAATGGACTCGTCGCCCCGAGTTCAAATCCTGTATGTGGTAATTGTATTTCACTTAACGCTAATACCCTTGGGAAAGGTATGAATCCTACTCTCCCTACAGTTATGGGTAAATAGTAGGACAGCCTGGGCTCTTTAACCTTGGTTAGGCTACCGGTCTAAGAGAAGGAAAACTCTGAATTCAAACCTGTTAAATTCCGCTTAAGAAATTGACCTTGTGTCACATCCTGCTCATGCGGCGGGGGTGTTGGTAAAATAATATATATATATATATGAGCTTATGAGAAGACTTAATTCTGGTGAGGGATTTTCTATTGAATATCCATTTATTTCTAAAAATCTGTCTGAAGAGGCTAGCCTGATTTGAGTTTCTGGTCGAAATAAATATTATAACAAATGACGGTTTGTTAAGTTTTTCTTTCTTTAAAAGTTGAATATTCTCTTTGTATATGATTGATTTATTTGTTATTACACAATCAGCTCTCTTAGAGATTTATAAAAATCCCTTTATATATGTTACATAATTATTGGATACCTAATACATTTTTAAGGTATTGTAGAAATCATTATGGCGATCAGTACAGCTGATGGCCTTGGGAGTGAGTGACAGCGTTTGACTTCACTCTGACCTTGCTTTCTGGGGATAGACCGTGAGAAACGGAACCCCGATAGAAAGCCCCCCTTCCGGTTTAAGAGTAAGCAACTCAGTTAGTCAGTTAGAACTTAGAAGCCGACCTAGCAACATGTAAGCCTCATCTGCGCAGATTGTCTGGGTGGGGATTCGAAATAAAGTAACATCAACATAAATCGAAGTGTTTATTACTAAAAACTAACAATGACACAGGCTTCTGATAAGGAATGATCCCCAACAGAAACCAGACCCGGAATCCTCAATAGAAGACCAGACGAGACCTTAGAAGATATACCAGACCAAGATAGATGATAGACGATCACAAGCAAAGCCGGCCAGGAGAATAGACGACCAGAGTAAGAAGTAGTAAGAAAGGTATATAACGTTATATGCTGATTTGGCGTAGTGAAAAGACCAGTATATAACATATACCTATTTAGTGCCGGTAAAGAAGCGCTATGCAACATATATATATATATGTTTGCATCTACAAGAGCACACATTATGGTTGTACAGTGATATTTCGATGATCCCAAAACAGAATCATCCCTTACTTACGAGTGATTTGGATCCTATTACACACACACCTCACATACACACACATATATATATATTTTTTATATATCTAATTTTTTCATATATTTCTTTATATATTTCAATATTTTGTATTTTATATATTTTTTTTGTTTTATCCTTACTATACTTTTCCAGACACATTTAATAGTTTAATTCCTAGTTTAGCTTTGTCTGACTAACATCCCCCTAAGAAACCAGACCTTGAAGAGTATCCTTTTTTCTCATTTGACTTCCTGTCGCCATGGTGACAGTCTTACAATGTAAAAGAAATTTTAATTTTTTGAGAAGTAAATTTTTCAGTTATGAAATTCAAATTATCTTGATCTACCATCTGATGAGACGAAAATTTTGGGCAGCTATATTAAATCAACTTAGATTTATAAAGGCCCCAATTTTGGTCGAAATAAATTTATTATGGAATAACGGTGTTGAGTTTTTCCTTCCATTCTAAGATATATATATATATATATATATATATATATATATATATATATATATATATAAATGGCTTCTATATTTCTCTTAATAATTCTTAGATTTTTCGCCTACATTCTACTGGAGTCATCTTTCTTTCACATTGACTTTAATTACTTTTCATTTATTAATATCTATCTGTCTATCTATCTATCTATTTGGGGACCACTTAAGTAACATCTCTCTCTCTCTCTGTCTCTGTCTGTCTGTCTCTGTCTCTCTCTCTGTCTCTCTCTCTCTCTCTCTTACATTCTCTCTTACATTCTCTCTGGTGGGTTTTCCTCGACTGACCTAAACATTTTGAATTCTCTCTCTCTCTCTCTCTCTCTCTGTCTGTCTCTCTCTCTCTCTCTCTCTTTAAACAATCTTTTTTGAGTTTTTGTTTATCAAAATGACTTGCATTCGGTATTAGATGATCCGAAAAGGGTTAATATACCGTAAAAAATCAAAAACAACCACAACATCTATCTATGTATCTATTTATGTATCTATCTATCAAGATACTCAAAGAATGATGTGGACGTGTGTTAAAAGCGCACAGATGTACTAGCGAAAAATCCAGCTTCTCCCAGTCAAACCAATCCCATGTGCACGTCGTGATTACCTCTACGCTAACGGGCACTGAGGAACGGCGAGTGTTCAGCGCCGAAAAACCAGACCCCCGCTGCCTTGTGGGCTAAGGTTCTTGAACCAAAGGGTAAGGGTGAGCTAACCCTGGCATAAACTTCCAGCGAGCTTAGGCCCTGTTAACTGTGGCACACATGACCCAGCGGCTTGTGGAATACGCTCTGGTGTCCAGCAACCTAAGTTCCAGTCATGTGTAAATGAAGTAAGGGGACAGAAGGGACCCGCTATGTCGATCTATCTATCTGTCTATCTATCTCAGTTTCTTTCTTTCTTTCTTTCTGTCTTTTTTCTTTCTTTCTTTTCATCCCATTCTCTTAATTCTTTAATTTTTTACCTATATTCTACTGGCGTTTTCTTTCTTTCTTTCTTTCTTTCTTTCTTTCTTTCTTTCTTTCTTTCTTTCTCTCCGTTTTTCCTAGTATTTTATTACCATTATCCTTTCTTTCTTTCTTCCCTTTTCATATACATCATTTTACTCCCTCTCTCTCTAATTCTCTCTTTCTCTCCCTCCCCCTCTCTCTTTCTTAACACTAATATTTATCATTTTTCCGTTCTCCAGTTCTTTTCTCAAATATATTAATTCCCTTACATTCTCTCTGGTGGGTTTTCCTCGACTCATCTAAACATTTTGAATTCTCTCTCTCTCTCTCTCTCTCTCTCTTGATGTTGTATTGCTCCCGTCTTTCCCCCTATTCACCCTCAATCTTCTTTTCCTTCTTCTCCTTCTCTTTCTACTCCCCATCATTTTCTTCTTGCAACTGGCTATTTTTTGTAATCCTTTTTAGAAATCGGAAATATTTTTGAAAAAATAAATAAATACAAACCTACTTCAAAAATGGGAGAAAAAGAAATCACGAATAGATTATGAAACGATAAAAGAAAAAAAAAAATCTTTAAAAAGAAAGAGAAGAAAAAAAGAAAAAAAAGAAGAAAAGAAAAAGAATGAAAGAAAAAACAAAATGGCGACTGAATTGAAACAAAATGAAAGTAAATCGTTTCTTATGTTTTTATTTAAAGATTTTCCTCATTTCACTGTTTTCGCTCAGAGTTGTTGGGATTTATTTTAGAATATTATTTCTTTTTAAAATTTCTTTCTTTTTTCTTTATTCCTTCATGAGAAAAAAGAAGTGTTTACTTTGACTTTCGCGTTTCCCACCCTTTCGTTCATACCTCTTTTTTCATCTATCTTTTTCATTGATTCTTTCTTAGGCCTTTGTTTCTTTCAGGTATGGGGTTGGGGGTTTGTCTCTTATTTTCTTTGTATTTTTAAAAACTTCTTTTATCTCTCAATTTCCATTGCTTCTTTCCGATAGTTTCTTTTATCTATCATTCTCATATCTTTTTTCTTGTCTTCTTTCATTTTATTAACATTAGCTTGTTCTTTCTTTCTTTCTTTCGTTCTTTCTTTCATCCTTTCTTTCATTCTTCTATTCGTTTGTTTGTCTGAGTCTTTCATTTCCCTTCTTTCTTTATTTTCTTTCTTTCTTTTTTCTTTCGTTCTTTTTTTCTTTCTTTGTATCTCACCATAGATTTGTTTTTCTTTCTTACCTGTCATTTTATAATCCTTAATTTCTTAACATTTTACCCTTTTCCTTCTTCCTTCTTTCTTTCTTTCTTTCTTCTTTCTTTCTTCGTTGCCTTTCTCGGGATCTCTTTATAGATTATGTTATTTCCTAAGATTTCTCACTAACCTTTTTCTTTGTTTTTTTCTTTGTTTCCTTCGTTTTCACCCTTTTCAGGATCTCACCATACATTACCTTCTTATTCTCTTTGTTTGTTTGTTTGTTCGTTTGTTTCTTTCTTTCTTTGGATCTCACCATTGATTAGTAGTTCTTTTTTTCTTGAAATCTCATTATCTTTATCTCTCTTTCTTTCTTTCTCTCTTTCTTTCTTTCTCTCTTTCTCTCTCTCTCTCTTTCATTCTCTCTCTCTCTTTCTTTTTTTTCTTTCTTTCTTTCTTTCTCTCAAGCCATTCCTTTCATTCTTGGGATCTCATCATAGTCTATTTGTTTTTTTTTCTTGAAATCTTTTTTTTTAACGCCCGTCTCTCTCTCTCTCTCTCTCTCCTCTCTCTCTCTCTCTCTATCTCTCTCTTCTCTCTCTCTCTCTATCTCCTCTCTCTCTCCCTGTTTCTCTGTTTCTTTCTTTCTTCTAGCCTTTCCTTTCTCTCTCGGGTTCTCAACATAGATTACTTGTTCTTTCTTTCCTAAAATCTTATTATCTTTACCTTTCTTTCTTTCTTCTTTCTTTCTTTCGTTTTCTCTTGGATTATCACCATAAATTATTTGTTCTTTCTTTCTGAAATCTTATTATCCTTACCATCTTTCTTACTTTCTTCCTTCCTTTCTTTGTTTCCTTCTTCGATATCTCTTTATAAACTACTTATACATTGTCTTAAGTCTCCCATATCAATTCAATATTCTTATATATATATATTACCAACCCATCCGCACGAGCAGGATGCGACACAAGGTCAATTTCTTAAGCGGAGTTTATCAGGTTTGAATTCAGAGTTTTCCTTCTCCTAGGCCGGTTGCCTAAACAAGGTTGAATAGCCCAGTCTGCCCTACTATTTACCCATAGCTGGAGAGAGAGAGTAGAATTCATACTTTTCCCAAGGGTACTAGCGCTAAGTGAAATGCAATTACCACGTCCAGGATTTGAACTCGGGGCGACGAGTCCATTTCCCATATTTAACCTTATACTACGCGCTTCCTATTTTCAATATTCTTATATATTCTATCTGTTAATACAATTTCTCATGTCTTCCTGTCTCCCTCTATCTATCGTTTGCATTGCTTATTTTTTTAAAGAATAATTTTTTTATTTCTTATTTTCATCCTGATTTTTAATATCTTTTTTTTTCTCCTTTGCTTCTTTCATCTTTGTTTTTTCATATCTCATCTCCATTGTACGTTTCTTAAAACTTCCATATATAATTCTATTTGTTATTTTCTTACGGCTTCTGCAATTTGTCATATCAATTGCTTCTTGTTTTTACGACTTCTTTCATTTGCCATTCAATTTGTTTCCTTCTTCCGTCAGTCATTTCAATTGTGACTTTCTTACATCATCTGTGTGACATTACATTTTTCCTTCTTCCGTCAGTCATTCAATTGTGACTTTCTTTACATCATTGTGTGCATCCATTTTTCCTTCTTCCGTCAGTCATTTCAATTGTGACTTTCTTACATCATCTGTGTGACATTACACTTTTCCTTCTTCCGTCAGTCATTTCAATTGTGACTTTCTTACATCATCTGTGTGACATTACACTTTTCCTTCTTCCGTCAGTCATTTCAATTGTGACTTCTTACATCATCTGTGTGACATTACATTTTTCCTTCTTCCGTCAGTCATTTCAATTGTGACTTTCTTACATCATCTGTGTGACATTACATTTTCTTTCTTCCGTCAGTCATTTCAATTGTGACTTTCTTACATCATCTGTGACATTCCATTTTTCCTTCTTCCGTCAGTCATTTCAATTGTGACTTTCTTACATCATCTGTGTGACATTACATTTTTCCTTCTTCGTCAGTCATTTCAATTGTGACTTTCTTACATCATCTTGTGTGACATTACACTTTTCCTTCTTCCGTCAGTCATTTCAATTGTGACTTTCTTACATCATGTGTGACATTACACTTTTCCTTCTTCGTCAGTCATTTCAATTGTGACTTTCTTACATCATCTGTGACATTATATTTTTCCTTCTTCCAGTCAGTCATTTCAATTGTGACTTTCTTACATCATCTGTGTGACATTACACTTTTCTTCTTCCGTCAGTCATTTCAATTTGACTTTCTTACATCATCTGTGTGACACTTTCCTTCTTCAGTCAGTCATTTCAATTGTGACTTTCTTACATCATCTGTGTGACATTACACTTTTCCTTCTTCCGTCAGTCATTTCAATTGTGACTTTCTTACATCATCTATGTGACATTCCATTTTTCCTTCTTACATCTTCTTCTATTAGTCATTTACGTTTCATGTTGTCAGTTTGCATTTTAATACATTTTCCTTCTTTCTTAGGACTTTTAGCATTTCAACTGTTTCTTTCTTACGCTTTCTTCGATATGCCATCCTAATTGTTTATTTCTTAGACTTTCTTCCATTTGTCATTACAGTTTTTTCTTATACGTTCTTGTGTGCGTCATTTTAATTGTTTCTCTTTCTCTCAAACCCTCTTTCACGGAGACAAAGATATGATAGTCTGAATGCGTAAAATCTGATGAGTATGAAGAATGCGGTAAAGATCTCTGCCCGAACGAGGTGATTTTATCCCTTGTCCTGATGCCTGCGCGGTCGAGCATTGTCATACAGAAAAAAAAAAATTGTCGATTGGCAAGTTGGGTCTTACTCGTCGGATTCTTGCTCTGAGCCTCGTTACGGTCTCAACGAAGGCCTTAATTTTACATTAAATAAAGAAAATAGCATTACTTTCTGACTCATCCTCATTCTATTCTAATGCATATCCCTCTCATTGTTCTCATTTATCTATCTATCTATCAATCTGTTAAATTCTATTCTAACGTCTCCCTCTCCCTCCCTCCCCTCTCTCTCTCCTCTCTCTCTCTCTCTCTCTCTCGCTGTTCTCATCTATCTATTTACCTATTTATCTCAGTCTATTCTTTTCAATCTATATCCATCGATCGATCCATCTATTTCAATTCATTCTTTTCAATCTACCTCCTCCTATTTTTACATAATTTCTCTATCTGACTATTCTCATCTATCTATCTATCTATCTATCTATCTATCTATCTTAGTCTATTCTCTTCAATATATCAATTCTTTTTAATCTATCTCCACATATCTTTAGTATTGTAAGTAAGTAAATACGCTGCTATCATTATTTATTATAAAACGATAATCTACATCAAAACCAATGATACCAGGATTTTTTTTATGAAGAGCCGACCATTTTACAATCAAAAGAGATTTTGTTAGGTATCATTTATTACCAACTTCAACAGTATTGAAACATTGTGACTAAAAATGAATCTCATAGATATATATATATAAGTGGATTATTTCTTCATGTTTTAATTAAAAAGATTCAGTTGTGTAGAATTTGGTAAATAATATATATTCATATCGGCTTTGTATATTAAACCATCTGAAATAAATAAAAGAAGAAACGTGTTTTTATTAATAATTGAGGGTTAATCTTATTTAGGTACGATAAAGTATGTATGTATCATATTTCATATATATTTTTTTTTTTTGTTGTTGTTGTTGTTGTTGTTGTTGTTGTTGTTCTTCTTCTTCTTCTTCTTCTTCTCATACCATTTCTTCTTTATCCCTCTTCTTTCTTCTTCTTCTTCTTCTTCTTCTTCTTCTTCTCATCCCATCTCTTCTTTTATCCCTCATCTTCTTTTCTTCTTCTTCTTCTTCTTCTTCTTCTTCTTCTTCTTCTTCTTCTTCTTCTTCTTCTCATCCCTTCTTCTTTTATCCTTCTTCTTCTTCTTCTTCTTCTTCTTCTTCTTCTTCTTCTTCTTCTTCTTCTTCTTCTTCTTCCCAGCTAATTCTTGTTTATACCTTGATTTCTTTTCTTCTTCTCCATCTTCATTCCCTCCCTCCCCACCCGCAACATCACCATGCCTATTTCTTTTTCGATCGTGTCTTCCATCATCTCCCTCCTCTGCATATCATTCCCATAATTCCTCGACTCCACACTCGCAATCACCCACCCGTCACTCCTCATTTTCATTCCTTTTCAAATTTCTATATACATACTGCAAAGTGAGAAGATCAAAAGCACCGACCGATCAAAGAAATCGAGCCGCCGCATACATCAAACAGAACTCACCTCTGCCTAGACCAACACTAAACACCCTGGCACAGGTACCCGGGCTCCTAATGGGGGAGGAACACACAGATTTGGATCAGCCTGGCACCAGAGAGTGAGATTCACAATGACCTGTCCAAAAGAAAAAAAACATAATTTGGTACTATCTACTGCTATATAATACATATATATATAAATGTGTGTTATATATATATATATTTATATAAATGTGTGTATGTATATATATATATATATATATATATATATATTTATATATACACACACACACACACACACACATATATATATATATATATATATGTGTGGTGTGTGTGTGTGTGTGTGTGTGTTTCCCTCATAAACTGTTTTATTAGTTCAACCATATATATCATTCACTGTCTGATTAACTCTATTTCTGCGTCTCTATCTTTCGATCTAAAAATATATATATATTTTTTTTCTGATTCAATTTCTATATTGTTATATCACTTTGATCATATATCATTCACTCTGACAATATCCCTTTGAGTCTATCTGTATCTGTCTATCTTTTTGTCTATCGATTTATCTATCTATCTATCTATCTATCTATCTAACTATCTATTCTGTTTCTCCTGTATATTGCTGAGTTTAACCATACATATAATTAATTGTCTCTATCTCTATTTCAATTTATGCATTCTTCCCCTTAAAAATATCTATCTATCTATCTATGTATCTATGTATCTCTCTCTCTCTCTCTCTCTCTCTCTCTATATATATATATATATATATATATATATATATATATATATTATATGTGTGTGTGTGTGTGTATCTGTATATCTGTCTGTCTGTCTCTCTGTTTCTGTTCTATTTTACCTCTGTCTATTGCTATTTCAACAAGTCGATTATATAATTCTGTCTCCGTATTACTATATATCTTTCAACCTATCCATCAATCTATTTAAGAATATCTATCTATCTATCTATCTATCTATCTATATATATATATATATATATATATAATATATATATATATAAATATATAATATAATATATATAATATAATAAGATAAATATATAAAGGTTTTACATATCTATTTATTAGGTGACAAAGGAACATTCACAACCATATTGGTTTTTTTTCGATTTTCCTTACATTTGAAACATCTTCACCTGATGATTGCATCGCATGTAAGCAATATGGTCGTGAATGTTCCTTTGTCACCCAATAAATAGATATGTAAAACCTTTATATATTTATCTTATTATATTATATAACAGCTCTATTTTATATTGAGCACTCTACCAATAATACTGCCTTTGGTACACCATTCCAGCAAAAGCTGAAACAGTGACCATCTCACACACACACACTATATATATATATATATATATATATATATATATATATATATATATATATATATATATATATATATGTTTTCTATTTTCCTCTGTATATTGGTATTTCAACTATTCAGTTATATCATTCTTTGTCTCGGAAAATATATTTTACAGTCCTCCATCTATCTATTTAAGTCTCTCCTCTCTCTCTTTCTCACACCTACACACACACACACACACACACACACACCCCCTCTCCCCCTCTCTCTATCTATCTAGCAATGAATATTTCCCTTGATGTCTATCCATCATTCTATCTAAAATATCAATATAACTATATATTCATCTATCTATCGAACCCAATTATTTCCTGTTTCCCTCTGTATATTGCTATATCAGTTGGTGTATCATAACTTTCAGCGTCGGACTATATATTTCTCAGTTTATCCATTTTTTTATTTAAAGTTATCTATCTATCTGTCTGTCTGTCTATCAATTTTTCCCATTTCCTCTGTATATTGCTATTACAGCGAAGGTAGAATATTTAGCCGTCGCTCTTGGTGGGAGTATAAGGTCCATGTTTCACTTCCATACATGAGGGTGCTGATAACACATGCCCTATACACTTGTACCTTTGTACGGATAGTGAGCTTGCTGTTGTCCCACACTCTTGCTGTGAGCTTCCCAAAAGTTGAGGCAGCTTTTCTGATCCGGCAACTGAGTTCAGCATCAAGTGACAGGTTGTCAGTGATGGTGGACCCAAGGTAGGTGAAGGTGTTTACGGCTTCCAGGGTGTAGCTGTTGATGGTGATGGAGGGAGGATTTCCAGTTCCCTGGCTAAATACCTTCTACCTTCGCTGCCTTAGACGTGTACTGGGCATCACCTGGAGGACAGGATCACTAACACAGCAGTCCTAGAGAGAGCTCAACTCCCCAGCCTGTACTCTCTACTGAGACAACGTCGTCTCCGATGGTTGGGTCATGTACGTCGGATGGATGATGGACGAATCCCGAAAGACATCCTGTATGGAGAGCTAACATCTGGTAAAAGACAATTGGTCGCCCCCTACTGCGATTCAAAGATGTCTGCAAAAATGATTTCACGTGCTTTGGCATTGTCCCTTCCAGCTGGGAAAATTTGGCTCAAGACCGCCCTCGGTGGCGCAGAATCTCCACAGAGGACTGTACATGTCAGAAGTCACCCTGATACAACATCATGAAGCTAAGAGGTCCATAAGAAAGCAACGGCAACAAAGCATCGGAACATCATCATCTACAGGGACAACCTACAAATGCAAAATCTGTGGTCGAGAATGTTTCTCAAACATAGGACTTCATAGTCACAGGAGGCGCTGCAACTTCAGGGGACACAAAAACTTTTATCATAGTCTTTCGAGACTGAATTGCCAATGAATGAATTGCTATTACAACTATTTGTTGCATAGCCTCTTCATTGGCACTAAATAATTATAATGTTGCATAGCCCTTTCTTTAATTCTATTTCTTGGCCGTCTTTAGTATTCTGACCGTCTTTGGTATTTCTTCTATCATCTCGACTTGGTCTGGAATCTTCTAAGATCTGGACTTTCTTTTGCTATGTTCTTGCTGGCTGGTCGTCCTGGATTCATTTCTTAGTCTTGTTACCAAGAACATATTAATTATACAACTTTTATTTCCTTAACTATACATTTCATGTAACTAAATATCTGACTAACATAGCCCGCGTGAGTTCCAGTTTAGGCAGAGCATAAAATGGCCGACCGCTCTGCCTGACGTCTAACTGAAAACTGGGACCGAACAGGTCCCACGTGACTTCACGTATTTTGGCAGCTTCTGTCATTTTCCATTGAAGGACCCGGCCATGGTATGAAAAGGGTCATCCCCTCAGAATTACAGGGGACAGACAATAATCTTATGCAACCGCATAGATTATGTAACATATTGAATTATATCATGACTATGTGATTTTCAGTCTATCCAGCTATCAATTTAAGAACATCTATCTATATCTATCTATCTATCTATCTATCTATTTTTCTGTTTCCCTCCGTGTATTGCTATGTCAGTTGGTTCATTACATCTTTCAGTGCCTCTGTGTGACTATCTATCTAATCTATCTATCTATCTATTTCAATTTTTCCCTCTTTCCCTTTGTATATTGATGTCACATATACACAAGCTTATGCCTACATAATGTATGTATGTTGTATTACAAACAGTCACTTATTCATCTTGCTATGTAGTGATCAAATTGTGTATTTTATATATATATATATATATATATATATATATATATATATAATATGTGTGTGTGTGTGTGTGTGTGTGTGTTGCGTATGTCTATACTGAACACTCCCCTCTCCCTCTCTCTCTCTTTCTATCTCACACACACACACACAAACACACAAACATATAGCTATGTATATATCTATCAATGTATCTGTATCAATATCTATCTATCTATCTATCTATCTATATATATATATATATATATATATATATATATAGAGAGAGAGAGAGAGAGAGAGACTCTGCTGATGAAAAGTTGGTCGAGTCTGCTATGTCTAGCCACACCGAAGGGTTGATATACCGCGAAATATTACTGTATGTGGATTACTATATGCATATGTATATATATGTAAATCATAATATATATATATATATATATATATATATATATATATATATATATATATATATATATATATATTGCCCTTGTGCAGAGTAAATATAGGTCCTTCTTTTGGCTGGTGAAAATTAAGATTTGCTGCCTCTGGAGACATTGTTTAAATCTTAGTTTACTCAAGGAAGCTTCACAGTCTAAAAGATCTCTAAGCAAGTACGACAAATGTGACTAGTCTGTTAATGACAAAGACGTAAAAACATTTTACCGCGAATTTATCTTTTTCGAAAAGTAAACATTTTTAAGCCCCAAATGCTATTCTATGAAGATTTTATATATTTCTACACACACACACACACACACACACACACACACACACACACACCCACACCACACACACACACACATGCATACACATTATATATAAAAACAGAAACTATCACACACACACACAGAGACACACATAAATATATCGTAAACTCGGCCGCTAATGATGACGTAAGTCCGTATTTTACAAAATAAACTTACCCCTCCCCGATTGAAAACAAATTGCCAAAAATTAGGGAATTATCCGATTTTATTGAATAATTTGCAAAAAGAACAAATAAAAATGATCTCAAAACTTATTTCTTGAGATTATATTTTCCGATTTTCGATACTTATTTTCGATACTTATTTTCAACCGTAATTTTTTTACATCTATTCACACCTTTGGTGTTTTGTCTTTTTATTTATACTGTAATTAGTTTCAACTTTATTTAACCCCACCAATATTTTGTGCCCCAAAAATAAAAGGGGGGGGTCAAAGTTCAGTGACCTGAAAGAAAACAGAAAATTTTGAAATAAAATAATTGATGCATTATAAAATTAATTCATTGATAAAGCAATACTGAAAATTTCCTTTAAACCGGATAATTCGCTGATTTTTACTAAGTTTCTTTCAATCGGGGGCGGGGAGAGGGGAGGGGGATGTAAATTTATTTTGTAAAAAAAGGATTTTGCAGCAACTTTGACAGTGCATAGCAAGAATTTTTTGTTATTTTACTGAAACCAGCTAAATAGCATTACAAATTAACAATTATTTGATGTGTTTATTGTAGCATCTTATTAACAATTATTCATGTTTACCTCTTTGACCTATAAATTTAAAAAATAGCATCTATTAACAATTATTTGATGTGTTTACCTCTTTGACCCTATAAATTTAAAAAATAGCATCTTATTAACAATTATTTCATGTGTTTACCTTTTGTAAAAAATAGCATCTTGCTAACAATTATTTCATGTGTTTCTTTGACCCTATTAAAAAATAGCATAACAATTATTTCATGTGTTTACCCTTTGACCCTATAATTTAAAAAATAGCATCTTATTAACAATTATTTCATGTGTTTACCTTTTGACCCTATTATAAAAAATAGCATCTTGCTAACAATTATTTCATGTGTTTAACCTTGAATTTAAAAAATAGCATCTTACTAACAATTATTTCATGTGTTTACCTCTTTGACCCTATACATTTAAAAAAATTGATAATGCATGAACAAACCCATAAATATTTAGTTGAGGTTACAATCTTATAGTGATAGGTTAGGTATATACTCACGAAATATCTCGTGTCAGTTATATGGAAGTCCGATCTCCCTGACAGGCTGAAGAGACGATTCTTCCAGGCTGTGGTTGCGTCGGTACTGCTGTATGGCTGTACCACCTGGACCCTAACGAAGCGCCTCGAGAATGAGCTAGATGGAAGCTGCACAAGAATGCTGCGAGCGGTCCTGAATAAGTCATGAAAGCAGCACCCCACAAAGAAGCAACTGTATGGCCACCTGCCACCTATCTCACAAACCATACGAGTAAGACGAGCTAGGCATACAGGACACTGCTGGAGAAGCAGGGATAAGCTCGTAAGCGACGTACTACTGTGGAAGCCAGCACCTGTGCACGCTAATGTGGGCCGCCAAGCCAGGACCTACATTGACCAACTATGTAAGGATGTTGGCTGCTGTGCGGAGGAGCTCCCAGAGTCGATGAATGATAGGGAAGGTTGGCGAGAGATCGTCATGGATATCCGTGCAATCGGGTTGGTTCTTCTTTATTTATTCAGGCATGGCATTTCTTGTTTAAATTAACTCAACACAACTTTTTTTCTTAAGTCTTTTATTTAACAACCCAGTCTATTAAGATTCAACCGCGCGGTGAGTTGCGATCTCTGAGAAACATCCTCTCTCGTCGGGTGCCTGTTCGCATCTGACTAAAACTAAAAATAATTCTTCCACACCTCTAATGGCGCACTTTCCAAGGGATCAAGCAAAAAGGTTATTACCCGTCAATAACTATCGAGGTAACTTTCAACTGGACCCCGTTATTCTGAATCTAACGAAACCTTGAATCAAAATATCTTACTAAAGGTACGTACATAATTCATTGACTATCCATGAATTATATAACATAAAAAAAACACCCTATCATTTGTAATACATTTTAGTTCAGCCAGCATTACACACGTGTAGAATGTGACACAGGTTCAATATCTTCAACTGAGTATCAATTTTTCCTTCTCATAGATTGGTTTCCTAATACAATTTAAATAGCCCAGTTTATCATTTTTCTCTCTCATAGTCTGATTGCCTAATCAAGTTTAAAGAACCCAGTTCGCTCTACTATTTATTCATAGCTGGGAAGAGATTAGGTGGATGCATACCTTTCCCAAGGGCATCAGCACTATTTGAAATACAAACTGCTTCATCCATAAGTTGAACTCGAGTCGCCGAGTCCATTTCCGATGATGATAAACATTACACCCTGTGAATCACGAAGATTTTATAAGATTAATTGAGGGATTGGTTTGAATAAATGTTTGCCACCTTTTCTAAAAAGAGAGAATGCTTTTTCTTTTCGTAAATGAATCCACTCATTCAATAAAGCCTACATGTCATATACCTCATCATCTTCAAGGCGCGCTGAGAGTACGATTTCCCTTTTCTCTTTGCCACCCTCCGCCCATATCGGTCATTGCTCTTAGCAAGTCCTCTAAACGGCACCCAGAGTCAACGCAGTTACCTCGACGGTTACTGACGCGTAATAACCTTTTTACGTGACTCCTTGAAAAACGCGCCGTTAAAGGCATAGGAGATTAGTTTAAGTTTTAGATTAGATGCGACGAAAAATTCAGAGCGTGCTGACGTATGCATCCACTCACTCTGAATTTGGCTCTGAGATTCGTTTCTCCACCGCACGGTTGAATCTTTATAGGCTGGGTTGTTTTAAATATAAGACTTAAGAAAAACAACAAAGTCTTGATGATTCATTTAAACAAGAAATTACCAGCCCGAAGAAATAAGCTCGGACGAACAAGAAATTAAAGCAACCCGGGGAACCAGCCCGAAAGTCAGCCCTGAATAATATGGAGGTTGAGTTAACAAGTAAGAGCCCTCATTCACATCTTTCTGTTGCAAGATGGGTATATTATCCTGACTTTTGTGAGCTAGGACTACTAATGGAAGGGGGAGGAAGAAATAAATAAATAAATAAGAGATAATAAAGCTTTAAAAAATAGTGATGACCCAAACAGGATGAACGATGATTTGACCGTAGCGTGACCCCGAATGGAGAATTGAGTGTCAAGCGGAAGTCGGGTGTTGACAGGAACCGGAAGCTTCGGGTGTTGACCGGAAGTCACGTGGTGACGTGGAACAACGAGGAAAGGAATCGGTTTCTTTTTGCCTTCGGCCGTCGTAGGGTATGGATCGGGCCTCTAGTGGCTAGTATGTGGTCACATTAATCAAGTAGTGTTCTCTCTCTCTCTCTTTCTCTCTGCCTTTCCTTCTCTCTGGTATGAGTCCACTAGACGAGCACGATAATAAAGGAGCAGTTGTGACTACATATTTCTCGTGTTGTAATTTCTATCAACACCATTTTAGCACTGTGAATTTGGAGGAACGTGGACGAGACCCGCTACATAATATATACGCTGCCGCCACCTTACCGCTATCGTAGTAGCGCTCGAAAAAAAAAAGGACAACGTTACTTATATCATTTTGGTACCGTGAAAATATACCGCAACGGTACATTTCATACTCTGTCACTCTCTCGCGTTATATATCCGAGGCGTGGGTATATAACAAGGCTAACTATTCTACTGCATTCTATCACAACAACAACGGTTAGTCGTATGAAATGGAATCGAGTAGCGGAGTTAAAATCTTCAACATTTTCATATTCTGGTAATAAACATGTACAAATACATTTGATTAACAAACAAAAAAGAAATGAAAGTCTTTCTTCTTTTTTTTCCCAGTTCTCTTTATTTCTTTGATGAAACTGGTTTTTTTTATATTAATAATGTTCACTCAGAAATTTCATTTATTTATACATTTATCAACTGATGACAAAACTGTTCAGCCCAAGACCAACCGAAAAAAAAAACAAAAAAAAACAAAACCTATTTACTGTCCTCTCATAAATTGTGATCAAAAATGCATTGCACTATTAATTAGGTTTGCTTGATTGACATATAACAGGAAAGTATTCTCACCCTCAAATTTTGTCTGCTTACCCCCCCCCTCTCCTCATTAATGTTAGCATAAGACAATAGTGAAGAGAAGAGTGGGTGGAATATATATACAATGAACAAAAAAAAGTGATTTAAAAAAAAGCTAACCAATCCTACATCCAAGATTGTACTTTGAACAAGTATTTTAAAAAGAAAAAATCAGCCGATGTATTAGATATGTTGTTGCCATGTTCTTGTCTGGTTGCTAAGACTAGAACTTTTTTTTTTATTGTTTATATCAAACTCAGATTGTAGGAATCAAATATTTAAACCTAGAATTGTGAAAGTTTTATGTTTGACTTCATGTTAATTTCCCATTCATGACTTGCGGACTATTCTGACATCCATTCACGACTTGCTATACACTTCTGTCAATTGGCGATGAATTCCAATCGGTTTAATGCCTTTTGCGTTCAGAAATCGAACAACTGCACAAACTATATATTTAGCAGCAGCCTCAATGGGGATCTCCACCACAAACGACTGCCAAGTCAAGACCGAGCATGGCAGCGAGGCGTGCGGAGGAGCAGGCGCAGGTGGATGTATGAAAAATACAAGAGTGCTACCAATAGATACCCAAACAGTTTCTATGCATCCTCAGCGCTTTAGAGACCTTACTTTTAGGATTACTCTCGTATATATATATATATATTTATTTATTTATTTATAATTAATAATACAATTAAAAAGTCGGT
>CM042154.1:62215554-62218054 GCA_023376005.1 Doryteuthis pealeii
TAGAAAGCGCCTGGCTGCTGTACTTGCCAACAAGACTTTCTTCACCAAGTACTGAATTATATTTTGCTATGGGGTGAAACATTTTTTTTTCAATAAGATTCAAATAAATGTTCAAAAATTGATATAATGTGATTTTCTTTAAAACATTTTATATTCTATCTCTCACCTTCAAGACAGACCTACCCTGAAAATTATACTCCATTCCTATTTTTGAAAGGTGGCAAACTCAGAAAATCAGCAGGGGGTGGAATACTTATTTTCCCCACTGTAAACACATCTATCATTGCAACTAATTAACATTATTCACTCAACAGTATTATTGACCCGTTAGTGCTATTTCATCTACATTATCAAATTATGAGCCCCAACGAGTATTGTTAGTGGTTGTTCCTGATACAATTGTGTAATTATTATGGATGTTAATTGTTATAATTATTATCGCAAAAGCCATGGGTAATATCATGCTTTTTATTGCCTGTCCGTAAATATTACCTTATATAACCCATAAGTGTTATCAATAATTGTTAAATATAATACAATTATTATTAATATCATTATTAAAGAATGAATAAATTTAAAAAAAAACAACAACAAATATTTCATTCAAAAGGGTTTGTGATGATGACATCTTCTTCATAGGGACACATAGTGTAAATAACCCCTTTCACAAAAACTACAACAGTTACCAGCACTCGAAAAAATTCCACTATAGAACACTCACAGACCTCGGATCCCAAAATAATACACTATCCACATCTCTATACTCCAAACCCACCGACAACCACACATTCCGAATGAATGGACAACGTTGCATATAAGCATAAAATCTTAGAAAGGCTTCAAATAAATGAAATGAATCTTGAAGCAAGTGTAGAATTTTTGCTGCTATTAAAATTAATTGACGAATTCGATAATTCTAAAAATAATATGGAAGCTAACAACAAAACTAGTAGCCTTATAAAATGCAAATATTGCGAGAGAGAACACAAGACGTAAACAAATGTCCGGCCAGAGGAAAATTGTGTTTGAATTGTAAAAGAAAGAAACCGTTTCCAGACTGTATGTAGATACAAAAAGAATATAAGAAAGGTAGAAAATATAAACCCTCCTACCAAAAGTACGGAAGTATATTCACATGCAAAATCGAGAGAAACGATTAAATTGAATGGCATAGAATTTCCCATGTAGGTTGACTCGGGGAACCATATAATCCTGATTCCAAGGAATTTCTGAGAAGAAATGGGTAAACCCAAATTAAGAAAAAGGTAATCTGAATTTAAAACAATTTGACGGATCTGTCATAAAAACTTTAGGATCTTTTGAAGGAATGTTTCGATACAAAACACCGTTATGGAATTATTCCCATCGCGGTGGTGGTGCAATGCACAAAAAATCATGGACTCCTCGGAATGAACGTGTTAAAAGTAGATACTGCCAAATTGATAAACTGCATAAAGTCCTAATAATCTGATATAGGACTATTAAAAGGATATGAAGCATGCATCTGACTAAAAGAAAATAACTACCCTATCTATTTTGAATCTCGAAAAGTGCCGTTTCCCATTTTACCCATGGTTGTAGCGAAAGGAATACTCGAGAGAGTTCCCCAAGGTGGTAGCAGTTGGGCATCACCAATTGTTGCAATAAGAAAACCAAATAGGGATTTAAGAATATGTGGGGATTACAAAATAGGAATAAATCATCAGATATGCTCGGATTCATTTCCCTTGCCCAATACAGAGAGGGTGACTCATAAATTAGCAGATATAAAATACTTTGCTAAACTTGATCTAAAATTAGCGTATAACCAAATAGAAAAGTTTTTTTTAAATAACAGCACCCACCCTCTCAATCTAAGAAGAAAAATAATATATAGCACTTGCATACGAATAAAATACATCTGCTCTCGCACCTCCAAAAATACCTACACCACGCTATTAAATCAACAAAGAATTCCTAAAAAGCCACTCCCCCATAAAACTCATCAATACAGCTATAACCAAAGCATCACCCCTAAACAGACAAGATCTACTAAAATGCAAAAATAACCACCACAAAAACCAAAAACCGCATCCCCATGGTCCGTCGCCATAGCGAACACGTTCTCAAGCAACCCACGCCCGAACAAAAATGATCAAAAACTTACAATCGGACTCTAAAATAAAATTCACCTTCCACAAACCACCTATCAATGCCAAACGACAACCACCAAACCTACGTAATATCCGTAACTCATCCACCAAAAACAAAACAAAAAGAAAAACAGCTACACAAACTTCAGTATAAAGCCAGCTACACATGGAACAAACCCAGATGCCTAGTATGCAAACATCTAGTAACAAACTCCCCATTCACAGTACTACACACCAGCATGAAGATCCAGCCTCATCTCAACTGCAACAGTGCCAACCTCATATACCGCATCCTCTGCACAAAATGCAATGGCAGCGAATATACAGTCCCAAACAGCTTTCAAACTTAGATTTAACAACCACAAACT
>CM042154.1:62223054-62227900 GCA_023376005.1 Doryteuthis pealeii
GACGTCAATTACTAAGGGAATTGTGACTTAAGTCGTGATTTAGTTTCGGTTACAGACAGAAAAACACACAATCTCCATTATAATAGATATAAAGGGCAGTTGTGTGTATGTGTATGTCCGGAGGAAACTTCGAAAATAAAGCAATTAACGACAAAGTAAATATATATATATTAAATCTCACCAAGGCAAACATGAGTAAAATAATAGAGATTTGATTTATATTCGTGAAGATAATTAAGAAATAGAATTTAAATGATTACAGCATGGAATTTTTTTTAATTTAACATTTTAGATAGTAGACATCAACATTTCTTTTCAGATTAGCTGGATCAATGCAGGTTATTTTTTACATAGGGATTTAAATGGGGCATCCCACGAGGATTCAACTCGCGATTCAGTAATAACGGTTCTGTTGGACTAACTTTAAAAAAATCTCCCTCTACTCAGGCGACGCCGGGTAGCTGCTGCTAAATTTATATAAAAATTGCAAACACTTGCGGAATAACTTCACATTCTTTTTTTTCTCCTTAATTTCACATTTTATAATTTGACTTTTTATCAATTTGAACAATTTAAGCGCAAAATACTTTAAAAAGCGAAAATTAATGAATTAGAATAGAAAAATAATGTAGTTGTCGTCGGCGCAGTAGTTGGTTGGTTGGGTGGGTGGTTGGGTTTTACGGCATGTCAACCCATTGGGTTATTTCGAGTTCGAGAAGATTCCCGAGTCCGACAAGAAATACCTGAAGAATGCCGGATATTTGTATGTGATATATATATACAGTGATTGAGCACTATATTTTTTTTGTTTCATCATACAAAAAATTGTTTTTATATACCTATATATATAGGGTAAAATATAGACACGTGTTTCGAGGTTTCACCTCTCATCAGTATAGTTATATTCTTTAGCAGCTGCCTCTGGCTGGGTTCGAGACCCGAACGAAACTTACGCTCGCCAAGCTCTTACCCACACATCCACAGTCAGTCTCCCAAGAATAGAAGGCTATTTAATCGCTATATTTCTAAGCGGAAATGCCTTCACCTAGAGTTCACAAAATTTGTAAACAAAGTGAGATTTGGCTGAGCCGAATACGGTGAATTTTTGCAATTATATACCTCCTAAATAGAGTGCTCAACCGAAATTGGGAGCGTAATATATATATATATATATATAATATATATTATATATATATATATATATAATGGAGAAAAGTAGACAAACACGGGTAGTTGTGGAAACTTGATGTTTCCCGTGTTTGTCTACTTTTCTCCACATACTGTCGGATTAACCTCCTCACATTTCTACCATATATGTATATATATATATATATTATATATATATATATATATATATATTACTAGAAACTCTCACTAACCAGGTACCGTTGATGCAATGTCCCCGCTACCATAAGTTAGATATAAATGTTCTATGATGATATTGCGCACTGTTTACTTCTAAATATAGCACCCATATTACCTACAATACACACACACACACACACACACACACACACACACACATATATAAATATATATATATATATATATATGCGTGTGTGTGTGTGTGTGTGTTTGTTGATGCTTTTCAATTTATACAGGTAATGATTTGGTACGTATGTAATCAAGCACAAACACACACACACACACACACACACACACACAACACACACACACACATATATATATATATATAATTATATATATATATATATGAATGTCTTTATGTGTAAATGCAATTTTAACAAATGTTTGTTGACGTGGTTTAATGCGCTTGTTTACCTGCCCAATTTATTTTGCGCAACACTAACCGTTTCTTTCATGGGTCTGGCCAAATGTCCATCTGCCTTGGTCCAGTCTCCTGTGGTCATTGCAATCTTCATAAGTGCTCATTTGCCTGTTCCCTTTTTTACAGGACCTTTCCCTTGATATGGTCCCAATTAAATTTACTTTCCAGATTTGCCCATGCAATGTTTGTTTCAGTGAATTTTGTTTGTCGATGAAATTCTCTTCACTTTTCCGGTTGTAAACATTTTCTGATTTTCCACTCGACCGAGTCGTGAAAGAACCGCTTTTATATAGCCATGAATAATAACTCGTATCAATATTGATATTGGATATATATACATTTAGTACATACATATAAACAGATTGACTAATCTAATTCAACTATCTATCTATCTATCTATCTATCTATCTAGCTCAGTCTGTTTTATCTATCTATCTATCTGTTTGTTCATATCTATCTATCTGTCTATCTATCTATCTATCAAGTTCAGTCTGCTCATATCTTATCTATCTAATCTATCTATCTATCTAAGGCTGTTTATGTCTATCGATATATCTATCCATCTAGTTCAGTCTGCGCATATCTACCTATCAATATAAGGCTGTTCATATCTATCGATATATTTATCTATCTATCTATCTATCTATCTATCTATTTCTGCCTGCGCATATCTATCTATCTATCTATCTATCTATCTATCTATCTATCTATCTATCTCAGGCTGTTCATATCTGTCTATCATTATCTATCTATCTATCTATCTATCTATCTATCTATCTATATAAGGCTGTTCCTATTTATCTATCTATTTATGCATTTAGTTAATTCTGTTCACATCTATCTATCTATCTATCTATCTATCTATCCATCGCAGGCTGTTCATATTTTCTATCTAGCTATTCATCTACTTCAGTCCGTTCATATCTATCTATTTATCTCAAATTGTTCTTATCAATCTATCTATCTATCTATCTGTATATCTAGTCTATTACAGTCTGTTCATATCTACGAGGGTGAGTAAAGAAGAAATGCCATTTGCAACACAGGAACATGTATCATACATTAAATGAAGCTGTTCCTCTGTGGATCACACCCCTACTTCTTCCAATAGTCACCGTTTCTCTCAATAGCAATGTTCCATCTTCGACGAGAGCATATATTCCTGCCCCGTAAAATTCTGTTGACTGTTTTTTTGAGCCACTTCTTTCACTACAGATTTAACTTCCTGGTCAATGGAACAATGTTTTGCCTCTCAAACACTCTTTCATGGGACCGAAGAGTAGATGAGATATTACTACCTAGATAAAAAAAAAGTCGACGGGGCGGCCTAAAGTCGGTATCAGCAGTCAGCGAGGGAGTCTATCCCCTTTCATAGCGCTAGACCAAGGAGATTGTTTTAGCATCTGAGGTGGAGCGCCACACCTACCATCAGCTCTTACTTTACTGCACAGATCCTGTGCTACTCATACGCTTAGTTGGCGGGGACCGGGATCGAACTAGGAACTTGTGGTTTCTAGCCGAACGCTCTACGACTGAGCTACCTAGATAATTGAACATAAACAGGTAAGAACTTGCTGTTTGAATAACACGTTCAATAAAAATAGATAAATACATACAAACAATACATAATATAGGAGAAAATATAGTAATTCTCTTTAATTTGGTGATAATTAGAATTCAAATGGTACAGCTATTCAGTAGCACTGAGACGGCTACAACTTAGCAGAATTCTCTCTTTATATTATCAGTGAGACTAGACTTCCATATAAGCAGTCTATAGCAGTGGTTCTCAAACAGTGTGCCCGGTCGCACTGGTGCGCTCCCAGAGCCTTTTCAGGTGCGCTCCGTAGTTTCCTGAAAAATCTACCAGATATGAAAAGCAAATTTATAATAAGCTACTATATTATATCCATTTCTTTACGACACTGTGCTTGTTTCGTTGCGACATTATTATGATAGTTATAAGTTACTTTTCTTGCAACTAAATAAAAGATAGGTTTTAAACAATTTTATTGAGAAAAATGAAAATCATTTACGTTTGTTTTATTGGATTTCTATCAACAAACAACATGTGTCGATATCTAAAAAAGCGCTGGCTATTTTATTGCAATTTTCCACTTCATATTTATGTGAACTGGGATTTTCAACCCGCAACAATTAAGTATGAAAGAGAGGAACTCTTCAATGCATTGATGAGGAAATAAGAATTTGTCTCCAAACATAAGATCAAACATTTGAAGAAATCGCAAGGTCTCATCAGCTCATGTTTCTCATAACACAGGCATGAATAAATTTCATTGAGGTATGTTAAGTTTGCTTTTGTTAAATGTGTTATTTTTTTAAAATATATGTAACAGTTAACTAATTACATATTAGTCCTATTTTGTATACAGTGCGCTATCAGCCTTTGTGTTCTCAAGAACATAAATAGTAAGATATGTATTGCATATCAACCCATGCCTGTGCCTGAAGCTTTTTAATTGAGGAAAGGCTTTCCACAGAACTAATCCACTCTCTGAGCGACTGCCACATAGAGCCAAAAGAAGAACAATCACATCATTGCTGCAGGCAGTAACGGCAGGTTATATCCTGTACTTTTTCTTTTCCTAGACGCTTGCCTTGACAAGGTTAGGGGTGTGTCTCTCCCGGTGGTTTTGCTCCGCGCCTGGATACCAATCCAAGTATTTCTATGTCCCGTTATGTTATGTGCTAGATGGCCGTTGAGCGAAAGGCTTCCTCTGCTCTTGACAGGTTTTGTTTTTTCGTCCCACTGGGTGTCTAGCTACCTCCTCACCAGACAAGCTTGGTAGGTAACCTGTTTATCGCCGATGACCTGACTATGAAACAGGTAGAACTTGGTTACATAGTACCATAGCGCTGGCGACCTGATTATAAGATTGGTACATAGATACATACATAAAAGGGTAGGCCAAATTCGGGGAATGATAATCACATACACCAACAAAAAGAATCAGATGGTCCAGTTAATAACAAAAAGTTTATGCTTAGAGGGTGAGCAGATCTGGAATATAATCAGAACTGTTGACAGACACAGGT
>CM042154.1:62228000-62238000 GCA_023376005.1 Doryteuthis pealeii
AACATTGCTATTAGAGAAACAGGTGCTATGGGAAGAAGTACGGTGTGATCACAGAGACAGCTTCATTTTAATGTATATACATGTTCCCTGTTGGCAAAATGGCATTTCTTCTTTACTCACCCTCGTAGATATGAAACAGACTGAATAGATAGATATACAGATATATAAATAGATAAATTGATAAGAACAATTGAAGTAATAGATAATCATGAACGGACTGAAGTAGAATGAATAGCTAGATAGAAAAAATGAACACCTCGATGGATAGATAGATAGATAATAATAATAGATGTGACAGAATTACTAAATGCATAAAAATAATAGATAAATAGAACACCTTTTATATAATAGATAGATGATTAGATAATAGAAGATAGATAATTAGATAACAATATGAACAGCCAGATAAGGATAATAATAGAGTAGATAGATAATAAATAGAAATATGCCAGCAGAAATAAATAGAGTAGAAATAGATAGATAAATATATCCGCATAGATATAACAGCCTTATATGATAGTAGATATGCGCAGACTGAAACTAGATGGATAGATAATCGATAACATGAACAGCCTTAGATAGATAATAGAATAGAGAATAATATGAGCAGACTGAACTGATAATAGATAGATAACAGATAGATAATATGAACAAACAGATCAATAAATAATAAGAACAGACTGAGCTAAATATAGATAGATATATAGATAATAAAGTTGAATTAGATTATCATCTGTTTATATTATGTACCTAAATTATATATATGCCAATATCAATATTGATAACGACTTATATCCATGGCTATATAAAGCTTCTTTCACGACTCGTCCGGATGGAAAATCAGAAATGTTACAACCGGAAAAGTAAGAAAATTCATCGACAAACAAATTCACTGAAAACAAACATTGCATGGCAAATCTGGAAAAGTAAATTTAATTGGTACCATATCAAAGGGAAAGTCCTGAAAAAGGGAACAGCAAATGAGCCACTTTATGAAATTTGCATGACCACAGGAGACTGACCAAGCAGATGACATTTGCCAGACCCATAAAGAAAGGTTATGTTGCCGCAAAAATAATGCAGTAAACAAGGCAAAAACCAACGTCAACAAACATTTTGTTAAAATTGCGATTTACACATAAAGACATTCATATATATATATAATATATATATATATATATATATGTGTGTGTGTGTGTGTGTGTGTGTGTTGTTGTTGTGTTTGTGGCTTGATTATTACGTACAAATCATTACCTGTATTAGAATTTAAAAGCATCAACAAACACACAACCAAACACACACACGCATATATATACGTATATATAATATATTATATATGTGTTGTTGGCAAATGTGTGTGTGGGTTATGTATAATATGGTTGCTATATTTAGAAGTCAAACATGCGCCAATATCATTCATGAACATTTATATCTAACTTATGGTAGCGGACATCCAATCAACGTACCTGGTTTATGAGATTTCTTAGTTAATTATATATATATATATTATATATATATAATATATATATATATACATATAGGTAGAATGTGAGGAGTTAACCGACAGTATGTGGAGAAAAGTAGAACCAAACACCGGAAACATCAAGTTTCCCACAACTACCCTGTTTGTCTACTTTTCTCCATATATATATATATAATATATATAATATATAATAATATATATATATATATTACGCCCTCCCAATTTCGGATTGAGCACTCTATTTAGGAGTATATAAATTCAAAAATAACCGTATTCGCTCACCAAATCTCACTGTTACAAATTTTGTGAAACTCTAGTGAAGTCATTTCCGCTAGAAATATAGCGATTAAATAGCCTTTCTATTCTTGGAGCTGACTGTGGATGTGGGTAGAGGCTGGCGAGCGTAAGTTCGTTCGACGTCTCGAACCCAGCCAAGCAGCTGCTAAAAGAACGTATAACTATACTATGAGAGTAAACCTCGAAACACGATTTCTATATTTTTACCCTATAATATAGTATTATATAAAAACAATTTTTTTTGATGATGAATACAAAGAAAATATATCTCTCAATCCAACTGTATATATATACACATACAAAAAATAATCCCGCATTCTTCAGTATTCTTGTCGGACTCGGGAATCTTCTCGAACTCCAAATAACCCAATGTACATCCGTAAAACCCAACCACCCACCAACCAACAACTACTGCGCCGACGACAAACTAATTTATTTTCTATCTAATTCATTAATTTTCGCTTTTTAAAGATTTTGCGCTTAAATTGTTCAAATGATAAAATCAAAATTAAAAATTGTAAATTAACGAGAAAAAAAAAAAGAATGTAGTTATTCCGCAAGGTTTGCAATTTTGATATAAATTTAGCAGGAGCTACCCGCTCGCGAAGAGAGATTTTTTAAATTAGTCCAACAGAACCCTTATTCTGAATCGCAGTTGATTCCTCCTGTAGAACACCCCATTTAAATCCCCTATGTTAAAAAAAAACCCTGATTTGATCCAGCTAATCTGAAAAGAAATTTATGTCACTATCTAAAATGCTAAATTAAAAAAAAATTCCATTGCTTAATCATTTTAAATTCATTTCTAATTATCTTCACGAATATAAATCAAAATCTCTATTTCTTACTCATGTTGCCTTGTGAGATTTAATATATATATATATTACTTTGTAATCTATTTTCAAGTTCCTCCGACATACACATACACACAACTGCCCTTTATATCTTATTAATAATGGAGATGTGTTTTTCTGTCTTAACCAGAAACTAAATCACGACTAAGTCACAATTCCCTAGTAATGACGTCACATGCACCATGATTTATCCTTATTTAACCTTAATTATTAATAAAAATTGAATTACATTATATTACTGTAAACCATGTATAAATACTAATAACATGACGAATTGATATATATACAACAAAAAGCCGTTTTACAGTGTGAACCGGGCAAGCTAATTTACATATTGATATTAAAAATGTAATTTTAATAAAACTGTGCTAGTATTATTGCTTTCTTAAAACTGTTTGTTTTATTTTAATGCACTATAACCAAAATTCATTCAATAATCTTAAATGAACATCCATTCACAAGAAAGAAACGTTCATTTAATTTCTTTACTTCCGCTTGTTAACTAAATACTTAAATTAGAAAAAAATAACAATGAAAGACGATGAGCATGAAGAGTAAAATTTCATTTTCCTATTTTTCATATATCCCCCTCTGCTCCATCTTTTATCTGCATTCTTTATTTAGTTTCATTAGTTACTCTAATTTAATATAATTTTTATTGCATTAAAAACTTAAATACTTGCCCACCAGAGTGCATATATTGCTAGTATGTATTAGATTACCTTAAATAGTGTGCCGAATGTTACACATTCAAAAACATTTTATTTTTTTTAAAATAATTCTTTAATATGCCATGTCTATTAACAACCAGATAAACAACGATCATCTAAGTATCAACACCATTGTTCCTAAATCTGCGTCCTTTATCATCTTCAACACCCTCTGAGCTAAAAATGACAGTCCGAATCGTCACAAAGCAATGCAAAAAAACAAATGTGAATACAGATTAATCTGTGTTCAATCGCGATTTCTTAATTTGCTCATTTTAATTCATCCAACTTTAAAATGAAACATTTCAAATAGTCTTTCTGTCGCTAAAACGCCAACGAAATTAAAAAGAAATGAAAATGTATTTCATCCTATTTGTAATATTGACATTAACGGATAATTTTTGGAATTCATTAATCTTATATCGCCCAGACCCCTGCCTTAATGATGCTGATGTTTTAGCGACCAAACGTCAGGGAAATTTCCGCACAAAAACTTTTTGTTTCTGTTGCTGATTCGTTCTTAGTCCACTTTATTTTTATTATTTATGCCCAAGACAACATATCTTATCTTATGTATAAATAGAAAATTGTGTTGCTGTCTGTAACCGAAACTATATTACTTCTCAACCTCACAATTCCCACTTTTTATTACGCCCACCATTGTCCATGATTGTTATTTTTTATTATAAATCTTATTATTAATAAAAAATTATTTACATATTAATACTTTTAACTTTGATCTACTTCTAATAACATGCAATGATTATATATATACCAACCAAAATAGCGGTACCAGGTGAACAGGGAAGCTTAATTGCATATTATATTAAAAGTTATATTTTATTAAATATCGCTTGTATTATTGATTTTCTAATGTTTTGGTTTTTTTCTTAATGAATATTGAGCAAAAATCTCGGATAAATCTAAAAAGAAATCCTATTAATATAAAGAAATAACAAATTTATTCTTTACTTCCTAAATTCAACTAAATAAGTAAATAGAAAAAAAAAATCAAGCCCAAAAAAAAGGAGGTGATGGAAAAATGGAAGACTTAGTTCAAAGTTGTTCATGTCTTCGATTTTATACCCCCCTGTTAATCATTTTATTTCATTTTTTATTTATTCAAAAAATTATTTCAAATTAACGTAATTTCATTACATTAAAATTCAAATACCTTGCACCCAGAGGTGCATTATTTCTAAGTTAGTATATTGTAATGAAATTGTAAATCATCGTTTCTGGCTCTAAATAAAAACTCCTCTTGATTTTTGTTTTTTTTTCGTGAATTCTACGGGTCCCGCTAGTTATTATATATTTTGGCGATAGACTGTTTGAGTATTTATAATCGTAAGAGTATTTTAAAAACAAATTAATAAAGCGTTCGTGTCGGCTTGACTTCTCTGCTGTACTTAATTTCAACCTATTACTATTCCCCACTCATCTCTCACTGACACGCCTCTCTTTCTTCTCATTGTAACATGGCCTGTAGCGGTTCCATTATGGTTTTTGTTTTTATTGAACCTAATATCCATGCCTATTTCTTAATTATTAGCTAAACATGTGCTGAAAAGTTTTTATTATGGTCGATCATGGTGTAGCGTCAACTGATTATACAGACTGACAAAATTGACATATATATATATATATATATATATAATATATAATAATATAATATATAATAATATATATATATAATCTGTGTTTGTATTATGTTTATTAGTTAATGAGCAACAGACGGAGAAAGAGAACGGCCGAAGAAACAATTCTAAGCATAATCCCACACACACACACAACATACACACACACCAACATATAGTATATATATATATATATATAGAGAGAGAGAGGGATTGATAGAAAAGAGTATAAACCATGGAAAGACTGAAGAGGATAAAGAGGCCGATAAAACAGAAAAAAGAAGAGAAACGAATAAGAACTTAAAATAAAATAAGTTCCAAGGCTAGCAAAATAAGATACGAGAGAACAGGACATGGGATTAGAGGAGAGAAGTGAAAGATGAAAGAATTAATCATATTAATTTGAACAAAAGAAGTCAAAAAAAAGAGAAAAGAAGAAAAATAGTTAAAAAACAACAAGATGAGAGAGAAAGAGAAGAGCAGAAGATGAGAGAGAGAAAGAGAGAGAGAAAGAGAGAGAGAAGAAGAATTATTGAATATCGCAGTAAGAGAAAAAAACAAAAACGAAGTACGAGTATAACAAATGAGAGATAGAAAGAGAGAAGAGAAGGGGAGAAGAGAGAGAGAGAGGGAGGAGAGAGAAGAGAGATTAGTGGATATCGCATGAAAGAGGAAAAAAGACAAAAAAGTGCGAGTTAACAGACCGAGAAGATAAAGAGAGAGAGTGAGAAGAAGAAGAGAGAGAGGAGAGAGAGGGAGGGGAGGAGGGAGAGTATTAGTGAATATCTAGTGAAAGAGGAAAAAAGACAAAAAAGATTGCGAGGTGTAAACATTCAAAAAGTAAACTAGAGAAAAAAGATAAAATGAATACGAAGAGAGATAGAGAAGAGAGAAGAGAGAGAGAAGAAAGAGAGAGAGGAAAGAAGAAACAGAAAATAATAAAAGATAAGACAGAAAAGGCAAGAGCCTGAAATAGTAATAAGAAACTATTAACGGAAAATTAACCTTTCATTCCCGCTACAAATAACCCTACTTCGTGTATTCTTGCTCAGGCTCGTCGTAGCGTATGTACCTGATCATGTCTCATTAAATTCAATACATGTCTCCTTTTATGGTCATCAAATATGTCCAATTAGAGGGCCAGAATGCATTGTGAGCCGAGATAATAGGAAACGCATTAATATCCATTAGGGTCACCGGCCGATCGAGCTGAAAAGATGGACAAAAAAACGGGCAGCAAGGTTGAAGCGGTTAGGTTTGCCAGCATAAGATTCCTTGCAACCGGAGTTTTTAAAACAGACGTTTGTCCATTTTAATTTTTTCCCAGTGTGGACGTTAGTCTACAGAGATAAGTAAAAAGTTTGATGCCGAATAAGTGACACATATAGCGCACACACAAAACCACGCATGAACACAAACAACAACAGACACACACACACACGCACGCACACACGCACCGCGCCACACACACACACACACATAATATATTATATATAATAATATATATAAAATATATATATATATGTTTCGTTTATGAAGACATGTATGCTTCCTTTTTTGTATATCTGATGATCTAATCTCAGTAAAAAAAAAAAAAAAAAAAAAAAAAAAAAAAAAAAAAAAAAAAAAAAAAAAATGATATAAATATATATATATATATTATATATATATATATATATATATATATATAAATATATGGTTATTTAGTTTAAGCATCAAAGTGCGAAATAATGAGAAACTCGTTGAATGTTGATGCTTATCTTTCATTTATTTCATTCCAATATTTCGAAGTGTGAGCCTCTTTAAAACAAGAATGTATAGACTCACACACACACCCACACACACCACACACATATATATATATATAATATATATATATATATATATATATATATATAATGAACAAAATATATATAAAATCAACAAGATATCAAAAGATAATGTAAGATGGAACCAAAAAAGACAAGCAAACAGAATATTTATTTATGCATTCCAACAAAAACATATATATATATAATATAAACAAAAACTCCGTTGAAGTTATGCGTTAACTTTCCTTTATATATATATATAAATATATATAATATTATATATAATATATATATAAAACAAGAATATATATATATATATATATATATATATATATATATATATAATAAACCAAGAAGCAAGCCGGAAAAAGTGAGTTATAATCGCTTATAATTTTTCTTTATATATATATATGTATATAATATTTAAGGAGTCCACGTCTGCCCTTCTTTGTCGGTAGATGAAATGTGAAAGCTAAATTTTTTGTCTAAAGCATCGAAAAAAAGAAAGAGCAGAATCAAAAGATTAATTATTTTTCTTAATCTTTCTTTTTTTTCTAATATTTTGAGTGCCTCACCGCTTTTCCAAATTTTTATTATTAGACTGAATGTTATTACATCTTTTTGTTGTTATTTTCTTTGCAGTTATTGTGTGTACGGCCTTGTGGTTCAGTTGGCTGGTCTTTTTGATGGTTTTTTTTTTGGGGGGGGCGTACCTCCTGTTTCTGTCCTTCACCCTATTGGAAATAATGTGTGGAGTGAGGGTGTTTGTGGGTTTGTGGCCGAACTGCTATGGGGTTGGTGGGATTAGTTGAAGACTAAATGTAGGTTTAAGAACCTAGATCTGTGTTAAACCTTTTTTTCTTTGAATTGAAAGAATTATCAATTAGCTCTTTTCATTTGTGTATCTGAGTTTAGGAAAAGTTGTGATCGATCAAGAGCATTTAGATGTTCTAAGTGGCCTTGTTTGTGAATGCTTCGCTACCGATGCATATGGACTTCTCGAATGTTAGTTTGTGGTTGTTTAGAATCAAGTTTGAAAAAGCTGTTGGGACCGTATATTCGCTCCATGCATTTGTTCAGAGATGCGTATATGAGTTGGCACTGTTGCATTAGATTGACTGGATCTTCATTGCTGGATGTTATACTTAATGAGAGTTTTACTAGATGTTTGCATACTAGCATCTGCGTTTTCCCATGTGTAGCTGGCTTTATTACTGAAGTTTGTGTAAAGCTGTTTTTCTTTTTGTTTTGTTTGTTGGTGATGATTACGGATATTAGTAGTTTGGTGGTTGTCGTTTGGCATTGATATGGTTTGTGAAGGTGAATATTTTATTTTAAGTCCGATTGTAAGTTTTTTATCATTTTGTTCGGCTGGTTGCTTGAAACGTGTTCGCCTATGGCGCGACCATGGGATCGGTTTTTGTTTTTTGGTGTTATTTTGCATTTTAGTAAGATCATTCTGTTTAGGTGATGCTTTGGTTATACTGTATTTTGATGAGTTTTATGGGAGTGGCTTTTAAATCTTTTTATTAATATCGTGGTGTAGGTATTTTGAGTGCAGAGCAATGTATTTATTCCTATGCAATGCCTATATATTATTTTTCTTCTTAGATTGAGAGGTGGTGCTGTATTTAAAAAAAAAACTTTTCTATTTGGTTATACGCTAATTGCTTTAGATTTTCAAGTTTTAGCCACCCCCCCCCCCCCCCCCCCCTAAAGTATTTTATATCTGCTAATTATGATCACCTCTTGTATTGGAAGGAAATGAATCAGCATAATCTGATGATTTATTCCATTTTGTAATCCCACATATCTTAAATCCCTATTTGTTTCTTATTGCAACCAAATTGGTGATCCCAACTGCTACCCACCTTGCGAACTCTCTCGAGTATTCCTTTCGCTACCAACCATGGTAAAATGGGAAAACGCACCTTTTCTAGATTCAAAATAGATAGGTATTATTTTCTTTAGTCAATGCATGCTTCATATCCTTTTAATAGTCCTAATCAGATTATTAACTTTATGCAGTTTATCAATTTGGCAGTTCTACTTTTAACACGTCATTCCGAGGATCATTGATTTTTGCATGCACCACCACCCGATGGAATAATTCCCATAACGTGTTGTATCGAAACATTCCTTCAAAAATCATGGATCCTCGAAAGAAACGTTTTAAAGTAGATACTGCCAAATGCATAAACTGCATAAAGTCCTATAATCTGATATAGACTATTAAAAGGATATGAAGCATGCATCTGACTAAAAAAAAATAACTACCCTATCTATTTGAATCTCGAAAAGTGCCTTCCCATTTTACCATGGTTGTAGCGAAAGAATACTCGAGAGAGTTCCCCAAGTGTAGCAGGTGGCATCACCAATTGTTGCAATAAGAAAACCAATAGGATAATTTAAGATATGTGGGATTACAAAATGAATAAATCATCAGATATGCTCGGATTCATTTCCCTTGCCCAATTACAGAGAGGTGACTCATAAATTAGCAGATATAAAATACTTTGCAACTTGATCTAAAATTAGCGTATAACCAAATAGAAAAGTTTTTTTAAATAAACAGCACCCACCCTCTCAATCTAAGAAGAAAATAATATAAGCACTTGCATACGAATAAAAATACATCTGCTCTCGCACCTCCAAAAATACCTACACCACCTATTAAACAACAAAGAATTCCTAAAAAGCCACTCCCCCATAAAACTCATCAATACAAGCTATAACCAAAGCTCACCCCTAAACAGACAAATCTACTAAAATGCAAAAAATAACCACACAAAAAACCAAAAAAACCGCATCCCCATGGTTCCGTCGCCCTAGCGAACACCTTCTCAAGCCAACCCACGCCCCAACAAAAATGATCAAAAACTTACAATCGGAACTCTAAAATAAATTCACCTTCCACAAACCAGCCTATCAATGCCAAACGACAACCACCAAACCTACGTAATATCCGTAACTCATCACCAAAACAAAAAACAAAAAGAAAAACAGCTACACAAACTTCAGTATAAAGCCAGCTACACATGGAACAAACCCAGATGCCTAGTATGCAAACATCTAGTAACAAACTCCCCATTCACAGACTACACACCAGCATGAAATCCAGCCTCATCTCAACTGCAACAGTGCCAACCTCATTTATACCGCATCCTCTGCACAAAAATGCAATGGCCACGAATATACAGTCCCAAAC
>CM042154.1:62243000-62260500 GCA_023376005.1 Doryteuthis pealeii
TGTAATTCAATTTTATTAATAATTAAGGTTAAAATAAGGATAAATTCATGGTGAATGTGACGTCAATTACTAAGGGAATTGTGACTTAAGTCGTGATTTAGTTTCGGTTACAGACAGAAAAACACACAATCTCCATTATAATAAGATATAAAGGGCAGTTGTGTGTATGTGTATGTCCGGAGGAAACTTCGAAAATAAAGCAATTAACGACAAAGTAAATATATATATATTAAATCTCACCAAGGCAAACATGAGTAAAAATAATAGAGATTTGATTTATATTCGTGAAGATAATTAGAAAATAGAATTTAAATGATTACAGCATGGAATTTTTTTAATTTAACATTTTAGATAGTAGACATTAACATTTCTTTTCAGATTAGCTGGATCAATGCAGGGTTATTTTTTTACATAGGGATTTAAATGGGGCATCCCACGAGGATTCAACTCGCGATTCAGTAATAACGGTTCTGTTGGACTAACTTTAAAAAAATCTCCCTCTACTCAGGCGACGCCGGGTAGCTGCTGCTAAATTTATATAAAAATTGCAAACACTTGCGGAATAACTTCACATTCTTTTTTTTCCTTAATTTCACATTTTATAATTTGACTTTTTATCAATTTGAACAATTTAAGCGCAAAATACTTTAAAAAGCGAAAATTAATGAATTAGAATAGAAAAATAATGTAGTTGTCGTCGGCGCAGTAGTTGGTTGGTTGGGTGGGTGGTTGGGTTTTACGGCATGTCAACCCATTGGGTTATTTCGAGTTCGAGAAGATTCCCGAGTCCGACAAGAAATACCTGAAGAATGCCGGATATTTGTATGTGATATATATATACAGTGATTGAGCACTATATTTTCTTTGTTTCATCACAAAAAAATTGTTTTTATATATACCTATATATATAGGGTAAAATATAGACACGTGTTTCGAGGTTTCACCTCTCATCAGTATAGTTATACGTTTTTAGCAGCTGCCTCTGGCTGGGTTCGAGACCCGAACGAACTTACGCTCGCCAAGCCTCTTACCCACACATCCACAGTCAGTCTCCAAGAATAGAAGGCTATTTAATCGCTATATTTCTAAGCGGAAATGACCTTCACCTAGAGTTCACAAAATTTGTAAACAAAGTGAGATTTGGCTGAGCCGAATACGGTGAATTTTTGCAATTATATACCTCCTAAATAGAGTGCTCAACCGAAATTGGGAGCGATATATATATATATATATATATATATATATATATATATATATATGGAGAAAAGTAGACAAACACGGTAGTTGTGGAAACTTGATGTTTCCGTGTTTGTCTACTTTTCTCCACATACTGTCGGATTAACCTCCTCACATTTCTACCATATATGTATATATATATATATATATATATATATATATATATATATATTACTAGAAACTCTCACTAACCAGGTACCGTTGATGCAATGTCCCCGCTACCATAAGTTAGATATAAATGTTCTATGAATGATATTGCGCACTGTTTACTTCTAAATATACACCCATATTACCTACAATACACACACACACACACACACACACACACACACACACATATATATATATATATATATATATATATGCGTGGTGTGTTGTGTGTGTTTTGTTGATGCTTTTCAATTTATACAGGTAATGATTTGGTACGTATGTAATCAAGCACAAACACAACACACACACACACACACACACACACACACACACACATATATATATATATATATATATATATATATATATGAATGTCTTTATGTGTAAATGCAATTTTAACAAATGTTTGTTGACGTGGTTTCATGCGCTTGTTTACCTGCCCAATTTATTTTGCGCAACACTAACCGTTTCTTTCATGGGTCTGGCCAAATGTCCATCTGCCTTGGTCCAGTCTCCTGTGGTCATTGCAATCTTCATAAAGTGCTCATTTGCCTGTTCCCTTTTTACAGGACCTTTCCCTTTGATATGGTCCCAATTAAATTTACTTTCCAGATTTGCCCATGCAATGTTTGTTTTCAGTGAATTTTGTTTGTCGATGAAAATTCTCTTCACTTTTCCGGTTGTAAACATTTTCTGATTTTCCACTCGACCGAGTCGTGAAAGAACCGCTTTTATATAGCCATGAATAATAACTCGTATCAATATTGATATTGGATATATATACATTTAGTACATACATATAAACAGATTGACTAATCTAATTCAACTTTATCTATCTATCTATCTATCTATCTATCTAGCTCAGTCTGTTCTTATCTATCTATCTATCTGTTTGTTCATATCTATCTATCTGTCTATCTATCTATCTATCAAGTTCAGTCTGCTCATATCTATCTATCTATCTATCTATCTATCTAAGGCTGTTCATGTCTATCGATATATCTATCCATCTAGTTCAGTCTGCGCATATCTACCTATCAATATAAGGCTGTTCATATCTATCGATATATTTATCTATCTATCTATCTATCTATCTATCTATTTCTGCCTGCGCATATCTATCTATCTATCTATCTATCTATCTATCTATCTATCTATCTATCTCAGGCTGTTCATATCTGTCTATCTAATTATCTATCTATCTATCTATCTATCTATCTATCTATCTATATAAGGCTGTTCCTATTTATCTATCTATTTATGCATTTAGTTAATTCTGTTCACATCTATCTATCTATCTATCTATCTATCTATCCATCGCAGGCTGTTCATATTTTTCTATCTAGCTATTCATCTACTTCAGTCCGTTCATATCTATCTATTTATCTCAATCTGTTCTTATCAATCTATCTATCTATCTATCTGTATATCTATCTATTACAGTCTGTTCATATCTACGAGGGTGAGTAAAGAAGAAATGCCATTTTGCCAACACAGGAACATGTATCATACATTAAAATGAAGCTGTTCCTCTGTGGATCACACCCCTACTTCTTCCCATAGTCACCGTCTCTCTCAATAGCAATGTTCCATCTTCGACGAGAGCATATATTCCTGCCCCGTAAAATTCTGTTGACTGTTTTTTGAGCCACTTCTTCACTACAGATTTAACTTCCTGGTCAATGGAACAATGTTTGCCTCTCAAACACTCTTTCATGGGACCGAAGAGTAGATGAGATATTACTACGTAGATAAAAAAAAAGTCGACGGGGCGGCCTAAAGTCGGTATCAGCCAGTCAGCGAGGGAGTCTATCCCCTTTCAATAGCGCTAGACCAAGGAGATTGTTTTAGCATCTGAGGTGGAGCGCCACACCTACCATCAGCTCCTTACTTTACTGCACAGATCCCTGTGCTACTCATACGCTTAGTTGGCGGGGACCGGGATCGAACTAGGAACCTTGTGGTTTCTAGCCGAACGCTCTACCGACTGAGCTACCTAGATAATGAACATAAACAGGTAAGAACTTGCTGTTTGAATAAACACGTTCATATAAAAATAGATAAATACATACATACATACATAATATAGGAGAAAATATAGGTAATTCTCTTTATTTTGGTGATAATTAGAATTCAAATGGTACAGCTATTCAGTAGCACTGAGACGGCTACAACTTAGCAGAATTCTCTCTTTATATTATCAGTGAGACTAGACTTCCATATAAGCAGTCTATAGCAGTGGTTCTCAAACAGTGTGCCCGGTCGCACTGGTGCGCCCCAGAGCCTTTTCAGGTGCGCTCCGTAGTATTCCTGAAAAATCTACCAGATATGAAAAGCAAATTTATAATAAGCTACTATATTATACCATTTCTTTACGAACACTGTGCTTGTTTCGTTGCGACATTATTATGATAGTTATAAGTTACTTTTCTTGCAACTAAATAAAAAGATAGGTTTTAAACAATTTTATTGAGAAAAATGAAAATCATTTACGTTTGTTTTATTGGATTTCTATCAACAAACAACATGTGTCGATATCTAAAAAAGCGCTGGCTATTTTATTGCAATTTTCCACTTCATATTTATGTGAACTGGGATTTTCAACCCTCGCAACAATTAAGTATGAAAAGAGAGGAACTCTTCAATGCATTGATGAGGAAATAAGAATTTGTCTCTCAAACATAAGATCAAACATTGAAGAAATCGCAAGGTCTCATCAAGCTCATGTTTCTCATTAACACAGGCATGAATAAATTTCATTGAGGTATGTTAAGTTTGCTTTTGTTAAATGTGTTATTTTTTTAAATATATGTAACAGTTAACTTAATTAACATATTAGTCCTATTTTGTATACAGTGCGCTATCAAGCCTTTGTGTTCTCAAGAACATAAATAGTAAGATATGTATTGCATATCAACCCATGCCTGTGCCTGAAGCTTTTTAATTGAGGAAAGGCTTTCCACAGAACTAATCCCACTCTCTGAGCGACTGCCACATAGAGCCAAAAAGAAGAACAAATCACATCATTGGCTGCAGCAGTAACGGCAGGTTATATCCTGTACTTTTCCTTTTCCTAGACGCTTGCCTTGACAAGGCTTAGGGGTGTGTCTCTCCCGGTGGTTTTGCTCCGCGCCTGGATACCAATCCAAGTATTTCTATGTCCCCGTGTATGTTATGTGCTAGATGGCCGTTGAGCGAAAGGCTTCCTCTGCTCTTTGACAGGTTTTGTTTTTCGTCCCACTGGGTGTCTAGCTACCTCCTCACCAGACAAGCTTGGTAGGGTAACCTGTTTAGTCGCCGATGACCTGACTATGAAACAGGTAGAACTTGGTTACATAGTACCAATAGCGCTTGGCGACCTGATTATAAGATTGGTACATAGATACATACATAAAAAGGGTAGGCCAAATTCTGGAATGATAATCACATACACACACAAAAAGAATCAGATGGTCCAGTTAATAAACAAAAAAGTTTATGCTTAGAGGGTGAGCCAGATCTGGAATTATAATCAGAAACTGTTGAACAGACACACACACATAAACACACATACACACAGAGAGAGAGAGAGAGAGAGAGAGAGAGAGAGAGAGAGAGAGAGAGAGAGAGAGACAGAGACAGAGACAGAGACAGAGACAGAGAGTTTGGAAGGCATGAGACAGAACCAAATGAACAGCCACTAGCAAAATCTTCAGTTCCTGAGATCTTCTGTAGAAGAGAGTTCTATCTCGAATATTAAGAATAAATCACAGGTTAACAATCAACACCATAGTTACCTTATATTTTTTTACACTTGCATTGTGATAGCCTTCAAAACCAACCACCAAACCAATATAAACACAATGCTTCAAGCAAATTATAAAACCCTTTTATACATACATACATATATACATACATATCCAAATTGTACAGCTATACAGTAGTACTGACAGGGCTACAGCTTGGAACAATTCTATCTATCTCTCTTTTTCTCTCTCTCTCTCTCAAACACACACACGCACACACACACACACACACACACACACACACCACACACACACACACACACACACACACACACTATCCATCTCTTTATCTCTCTCTTATTTGAACATCTTCCTTCCCACTCAACAGTGAGACCAGATTTCTATATGATTAGTCTATAGCAGTCCATGTCTCTCCTATACCTGTATTGACGACGTTTTCAGTAGATGCGATATTACTACCAAATAATGAATATGGATAGATAACTTGCTGTCTGAATAGACAGGTTCTTATCAAAGATAGATTGCTGCATCCACATACATACATACAGACAGACAGACAGACAGACAGACATAGGAGAAAACACCAGTAATAATGGATGTTTTATTTCCTTGTCTTTATTCTAGTGATAATTACGACGCACATGAAAACACGTAAAATAATCCTTCCGAAAATGTAGAAAACTAAGTAATAATCGCGTCGTAAGCAAAATTGTCTGCAATTTCTCCGGAAATGTCCTCGTGTGAACAAGTGTGTATATTTTCATTTGGCAAGGCCTCCATTCTCCTGAAGAAATCGTCGAACAGGACACTGGGAACGGTTCCAGTAATTGAACTAATAATACTAGAACAATAAGCTAACTTCTAATAAGATAGTAACTACTTTTAGCACTGGTTGTGGAAACAAGAAGGAGAAAGAGAACACGAGGCAATAAAGGAGGGAGGGAGAAGGAGGGAGTAAGAGAGAGTGAGAGAGAGTGAGAATAGAGAGGTAAGGAAAGGAATAGCGTGTGTATATGTGTGTGTGTGTGAGTGATAGATATATAGATAAAGAGAGAGAGAGAGAGAGAGAGAGAGAGAGAGAGAGAGAGAGAGAATGAGAGACAGAGAGGAAAATACATAGAGCGTTGTGCAACTTGAGTGGTAAATAAATTTCCATATAATGGAGGGGTAAAGAGAGGGATAGTGTGTGTGTGTGTGTGTGTGTGTGTGTGTGTGAGAGAGAGAGAGAGACAGAGAGACAGAGAGACAGAGACAGAGACAGAGACAGGGAGAGAGAGAGAAAGGGAAAATACAGAGGAGTTTGTGTAATTTGAGTGGCAAGGAAATGTCCATATAATGGAGAGGTAAAGACATGGATTGTGTAAGTGTGTGTGTGTCTGTGTGTATGTATTAGACACAACGAAAATAGAGAGAGAGAGAGAGAGAGAGAGAGAGAGAGAGAGAGAGAGAGAGAGAGAGAGAGAGAGAGAATACAGACAAGGCTGTACAATTTGAGTGGGAAGGAAGATGTACAAATAATGGAAAGATATAGGGAGGTACAGTGTGTGTGTTTGTGAGAGAGAGAGAGAGAGACAGATATATATATATATATAATATATATATATATATATATATAGAGAGAGAGAGAGAGAGAGAGAGAGGGCGGGAGGGAGGGAGAGAGAATATAGGAAGTATATAGTTTAAATGAAGGAAACAAAGAAGTTGCAACAATTATAGCCAGGATGAAGGGAAAGTAGAAGGAGAATGAAGCAATGAAAGATAACGAGTGTGAAATACGGAAAATGTGGTGAAATCTGAGTGAAAAGGAAAATACAATAATAATGAAGCGGTAAAGAGAGAGAGAGAGAGAGAGAGAGAGAGAGAGAGAGAGAGAGAGAGAGAGAGGGGGGGAGAGAGTGAGTGTGTGTATGAGAGAGAAAAAGTGAGAGAGAAAGAAAGAAAGAGAGAGAGAGAGAGAGAGAGAGAGAGAGAAAGGGGGAAGTAAATAGTAGGAAGGAAGTAAGGAAGGAAATAGAGAAGTAGAAACGATTATAGCAAGGATGAATGAAAAATAAAGCAAGGGAATAAACGTTAATTGAAGCGTGCGATTTAGATGAAGGAAAGAAAAAGAAAGTGGAGGGAAATATAATAGGTGATGAAATAAACAAAAAAGAAAGAAAAAATGAAAAAAAAACAGACTAAGGAGAAAATAAAGTTTGTATCATGTAAAAAGATAAAGGAAGCGAAAGAAAAAAAAACTTGAATGAAAAATGATGCAAAAAATAAAAAAATAAGCCAAAAACATATAGATATACCAAAGAAAGAAAGAAAGAAAGAAAGAAAGAAAGTAAGAAGGAAAAATACAGAAGAAAGAAATAATGAAAGAATTATACAAGGATATTTAAAAAGAAAGAAAGAAATAAAGAAAGAAAGAAAGAAAGAATCATGTATGTTTAGAGAGAATGAATGTTGGAAAGAAAGAAAAAGAAAGAAAAGAAAGAATGAAAGAAAGAAAGAACGCAAGGAAAAATAAAAAGAACATACACTGTTTAGAAGAAAGACAAAAAGAAAGAAAGAGGAAAGAATAAGGGATATTTAAAAAGAACGAATACTTGAAATGAAATAAATAAAGAAAAAAGAAAGAGGAAAGATAGAAAGAATAAAGAACATTTGGAAAACTGTATATTGAGAAGGAAAGATAGAAAGAAAGAAAGAATGAAAGAAAGAAAGAAATCATGAACGTTAAGGAAAAAAAAAGTACATTGAGAAAGAAAGAAAATGAAAGAAAGAAAGAAAGAAAGAAAGAAAGAAAAAAACCATGAACGTTAAGAAAAAAAAGTACATTGAGAAAGAAAGAAAGAATAAAAGAAAGAAAGAAAGAAAGAAAGAAAGAAAAAAATCATGAACGTTAAGAAAAAAAAGTACATTGAGAAAGAAAGAAAGAAAGAAAGAAAGAAAAATCATGAACGTTAAGAAAAAAAGTACATTGAGAAAAAAAGAAAGAAAGAATGAAAGAAAGAAAAAAATCATGAACGTCAAGAAAAAAAAGTACATTGAGAAAAAAAGAAAGAAAGAATGAAAGAAAGAAAGAAAGAAAGAAAAAATCATGAACGTTAAGAAAAAAAAGTACATTAAGAAAGAAAGAAAGAAAGAAAGAAAGAAAGAAAAAAAATCATGAACGTTAAGAAAAAAAAGTACATTGAGAAAAAAAGAAAGATAGAAAGATAAAACGCCATACTAAAAAAAAATGGCGTAGATTGCAAAAGAAAGAAAGAACTATAGAAAGAGAATCATTGAAAGCAAGTCGTGTGGTCTGGGTCGGATCGGGTCGGCCCCGGGGTCGAGTCCAAAGGAGGCGAAAACCGAACAGAATGTGGCTTTTATTGACATTAACCTCAGCAGACTGGAATCTTTTTTGGCACTCCTCCCGTAAACGACCGTTTTACGACTGTCAACGGGCAAACGGCCAAAAAGCTGAACATCGAAATGAGGGGATGTGGGTAATCGGCAAAATGGCGGTCTACGTTAGGAGTGGGGTGGGGGCGGTGGATGGAAATGGAGAGAAGGTTCTCTTAGTGGTGGTGCAACGTAGCGACACTGTCTTGGCCATCTTCGCAGGTGACACTTGAACTGTTGCCAATGGTCGTCCGACTCCGTCTAAAAAGAAAACCAGCCATCTCTCTCTCTCTCTCTCTCTCTCTCTCTCTCTCTCTCTTTCTCTCTCTCTTTCGCATATACATTTCTAGACACAATATTTCTTTCTGTGCGAGCCTCTCTTCTCTCTGTGTGAGTCTTCTTCTTCTTCTTCTTCTTCTTCTTCTTCTTCTTCTTCTTCTTCTTCTTCTTCTTCTTCTTCTTCTCTTCTTCTTCTTCTTTATTTTTTCAGAGTCATCATTTCTCTCTGTATATGTATATTTCACATTTTCAGAGAGAGAGAGAGAGAGAGAGAGAGAGAGAGAGAGAGAGAGAGAGAGAGAGAGAGAGAGAGAGAGAGAGAGAGAGAATTGTCATTTATCTGTGTATGTTTCTCTCTTTCTTTCTCTCTTTTTTTCAAAGTGATAATTTCTTGCTATCTGTACATCTATCTGTCTGTCTGTCTGTCTGTCTGTCTTCTTATCTTTACTTCTATGTCTGTCTGTCTGTCAGTCTCTCTCTCTCTCTCTCCCTCTCTCTCTCTCTCTCTCTATCTATCAATCTCTCTATCTGCTTTTCTTTCCTTTTAAGAGTCATAGTTTGTCTCCGTAGATGTCTCTTTCACCCTTTCTTTCTTTCTTTCTTTCTTTCTCTCTTTCTTTTTTTTCTTTCTTTCTTTCTTCTCAATGCCACCTCTCTGTATGCGTTTTTTCTCTCTGCTAATGTTCCCTCCCCTCCTCTCCCCCCTCTCTCTCTCTCGCTTTCTCTCTTTCTCTCTCTCGCTCTCTCCCTCTCTTTCTTTCTGTTTATCTAAGATAGACTCTCCATTTCTCCTTACATTTTCTCTCTTTATCTCTCTCTCTCTCTCACACACACACTTCTCTTTCTGTCCTCTCCTTTAGATACATTCGCATTTATTGCTCTTTGCCCATCTGTCTTTCCGAACATTAAAACTACTTACTTCCATAATCCGCTTATGGGCAAACGTTGTGGAGAGGTGTACATAGATAAAGTGTTGCAGACAATGTTTCACTATTAGTTCCTTTTCGGCGAGGACTTATCAGGGGGATCATAGTCATATTTGGGGACAGATGGAAACGAGGTGTGTGGATGTGGAGCAACCAATAAAACATGAACGAAGGGAGAAAAGGAGATGACAATAGCCAGGAACATACATATATAAATGATATACCTATTTACCAACCCCTCCGCACGAGCAGGATGTGACACAAGGTCAATTTCTTAAGCGGAGTTCAACAGGTTTGAATTTAGAGTTTTCTTTCTCCTAGACTGGTTACCTAGCCACGGTTAAAGGACCCAGTCTGCCCTGCTATTTACCCATAGCTGTAGGGAGAGTAGGATTCATACATTTTCCAAAGGTATTAGCAGTAAGTGAAATGCAATTACCACGTCCAGGATTTGAACTCGGGGCGACGAGTCCATTTCCCATGACTTTAACCATTACCCTACGCGCTTCCTACATATCTTATTATAATGGAGATTGTGTGTTTTTCTGTCTGTAACCGAAACTATATTACTATTCAAGTCACAATTCCCTTAGTTATTTACGTCACATTCTACAGGATTTTATTTTTATTTAAACCTCAATTATTAATAAAATTGTTTTACATTATTAATACTGTTGACAATATCTACATAAGAATAACATGCAATTGTATTTATATACACAACAAAATAGCGGTTTACAGTGTGAATGTGAAGGCTAATTTGCACATTGATATAAAAAAATCTGATTTTAATAAATATGTGCTTCGTATTACTGATTTCTAATTGTTTGATTTTATCTTAATGAATATTAGCAAAAATCTCGTGGATAAATCTTAAAAAAACCGTTAACAAGAATAAATAACAGTAATTTTATTCTTTACTTCCTATTTTAACTGAATAGTTAAATTAGGATTATTTAGCAATGAAAGACGGGAGTGGGGGAAGAGTAAGTTTCAGTTGTTCTATTTTCTGATTATACACCCTCTGTTTCAAATCTTTTTATCTGCATTCTTATTTAGTTTCATTAGCCTTTCTAAATTAATATAATATTTTATTACATGAGAACTTAAATACTTGCACCCGGAGGGTGCATACATTTGCTAGTACATATAAATGATATATGAAACTCAGGGTAACACGAGGAGTACCACAAGGTTGTCATTTGAAAATTTTAGATATTAAATCATCTCTACTCTAAAAGCACTTTATGGTTTCTTTTCTAAAATTTATTATTTCTCTGAATTTTTGAGATGAGGCTTGATAAGTTGTGTTACTTGGATTATTCGGATTATTTTCATCATCTTTATTGTTATCTGTACAACTTTCGGCCAATGTGCGTTCTCCGCCCATTTTCAGATATTTCTTGTCGGACTCATGATCCTTCTCGAATTGGGGAACCTTCTTTTCGAACTCGGGAACCTTCTTGTCATAATCGGGAGCCATCACGGAAATTTGTACGATAAATGTTGGAGTTTTTTTTTATATTCTCCACCTGAATTTATAGACTAGCCGGCCAATCAACAACCATAATGCGTGGCTGATTCACTGCTTAAACACTGATACTTGCCACAGTTCACTTGCAATCATTTAGGAGGAACTTACTACCATTGACGAAGGAACTGAGGACTCTTTACCAGAAGAACCAAAAGATTCATTATTAGAGGGCTACCACGTATCCAATTCCACTGGACAAGCGCTCTGGCTTAAGGCCTACAGGATGGCCCAAAAGACTGTCACAAGAAATACCCAAATAAGGCCGGAGGGCACATCGTCGGAAACGTTTTACAGATGACAATAAAGATGAGGACTATAGTCCGAATATTCCAAGTAACAGAATAATTTATTATTCTACACCTTGTGAGTTTTTCACGCCAGTATTAATCGGTGGTTTTATCACTGGAGTCTGAGTGACAGACAGTATACTCAACTCACCAGGACCCTAAGTATCATGGCCGAATTTAACAAAGTGGAGTACCCCTTCATCGCTATTACTCCCGGGTCCACTCTGATAGTACCTGTTAGGGTCCCACTTTTGGGATAAATAGATAAAATGAGTTTTTAAAAAATGTGTTTAAAAAAATTAAGTTTGAAAAAAGAAGAACTCATGAATACCCATCAAGAATGAATAAGACAAAATCGCATAAAATGTCTCGATTCTTCCTCCCACCGCCCTGTTGGTTAGGACTGTAGAATACGCACACTGCACTTCTGCAGAGGAGTACGGCCCCTCCCAAATGAAGACACCTGTTAGTCGTGGCTGAGCAGTCTATGACATACAAAACTCCACTTTGTCCCTTACCTTACTTTGGGGACCGTTTCAAGGCCACCAATTACAATTGCTACGACCTTCACCTTCATGTTCTATTGTTTCCTCAGTTCTCTGGTAAGGTCTAAGTATTTGTTTATCTTTTCGCTTTCTTTCATTTTCCCACAGTGGTCGGCCGGGACAGGTCGAGATGACAGTTCTCTTCTTCTTGTCGATTAATATTAGGTCCGGTCTCCTGGTCGGGATAAGGTGATCCGTCTGTACCTCGAACTCTCAGAATTTTATGCGCCTTATTCTCCAGCACAGCTTGTGCATATACCATTTAGTTGTATGGTGAAAATTGAATTTCTTGCATAATTCCCAGTGGATTACCTTTCCAACAAAGTCGTGCCTAGTCTCGTACTCTCTTTGTGCTAGTTTACTGCATTTTCCTCTTGACGGTTTCGTCTCTGTCTCCACACATTCTGTACTTGCTATTCCGTTGCGTCCATCAACTTTTGCCTTTATATAGTTTGTTTTAATGGCATTGTCTTGGGCTGCGATTATAAGCGATTCGGTTTCTCTCTTGAGGTTTCCTTTTCTTATCCATGTTCATGTCTTCTGATGTGACATCTCTTGAGTTCGACGCAATTGCAACACACTGAGAAACAGAAATACATCAAAAACTAAAAAACAGAAATAGGAAGAAAGCAACTACATGGCTAAAATACCCATGTAGTTGTTTTTCTTCCCATTTCTGTTTTTTAGTTTTTGATATATTTCTATTTATTAATCTGTTGCAATTGCTTTTTCTGGCTGCTTTAAGTAGTCTTTCCTTACTTTTATTAGTGTTTCGTCAAGAGCTCGGATTGTCGTATCTACACAATCTTCAATGTTGGCGCGACCCCTTCTCCACTCTTTTCTTGGCACATAGAGTCTGTCTGTGTCGTCTCTTGGGTCCAATTATTATTATTATTATTATTATTATTATTATTATTATATACCATTTTGTTGTGTGGTCAGAATGTAATTTTTTGCATAATTCCCAGTGGATCACCTTCCCAGCCCAGTCGTGTCTAGTTTTGTATTCTCGTTGTGCTAGTTTGCTACATTCGCAGAGTATATGGTTTACAGTCTCATCTCTATTACCACAAAGTCTACATTTACTATTTTGTTGGGTCTTATCAATTTTCGCTTTTATATAGTTTGTCCTTATGGCATCATTTTGTGCAGCAATTATTAATGATTCTGTTTCTCTTTTCATTTCCTTTTCTTAACCATGTCCAAGTCTTTCCATGTGCAACCTCTTCGATTTGTCGTTTGAAGTGTCCATATCATTGTTTTTCTTCCCATTTTTGTTTTCTAGTCTTTGTATTATTATTATTATTATTATTATTATTATTATTATTATTATTATTATTATTATCGTTGTTGTTGTTGTTGTTTTTGTTTTTAGTCAGCAATTTATGTTTAATGCATGTTTCATTAAAGATAATTGACAAGGTGTATCTCGTAAGATTTTAATTTTGTTTTTTCTCCTTCTTGTGTACGTACATGTGAAATCATTTTGAGACAATGTGTATGCAGGAACAATTCAAAAGTCATTTCCAAGGAGTGGTTTAAGAAGACGTTATATCCACTTGTGGTTTGTTGAACTAAAATGTGTTGGTGTATTTGAAGTGTCAGTTTCGATACTGATTATAAATAATTATTAATTGTCAAACATGATCAGAACATAATGACCATATGAGAAAAAGATATCATTAACAGTGTCTTTTCTTTTATAAATAACTAGAAGCGGCTACCCGGTGTCACCTGGGTAGAAGGTGGGACAAAAGTTAGTCATGCAGATATATTATAACTGAATTGTAAGTTGGATCCTTGGAGAATGCCTATTAAAGTCTGTATATAAAAGATTTTGCGTTCATCCGGCGTAGTCAGGTGCCAGAAAAAAGGCCACAGATCTCTGAAAAAAAAATTAATGTTCCTATTTAAAATATTAAATGCAAAAAACAAAACAAAAAAATATGCTGTTACTATTTAAATTTTATTTTCTAACTATCTTCATGAATATGAATCAAAATGCATTATTTTTGGCAAGATCTGGTTATAGAGAATGTATATATATATATATATATATATATATATATATATATATATATATATATATATATATTGTCGTTAATTGTTCTATTTTGGTTGATTCCTCCGGACATACATACATACATACATATGTTATATACCCTTTCTTTACTTCTATTATTCTTCTGCTCATCTTTGGTATCTTACGTTCCTCTTATAGCGTCTCTTCTAACGTCTCTGTTCTTGCTGGTTGGTCGTCCTTGATTCATTTCTTCTTCTAGGTCAGTCTTGTTGCCAAAACATTCATCAACCACAAAACCATATTATTTATCTAAACCTTTATTTACTTAACTAAACATATTTCTCCAACTAACACAACGCGCGCGTGCAGTGAGCTCCAGCTAAGGCAGAAACATCTTATCTGCCTGACGTCCAAGCTGAAAACTGAAGACCCAACCAGGTCCCACGTGACTTCACGTATTTCGCGGGCTTTCTATAATATTCCATGGAAAGTCCCGCCGGTGATATGAAAAGGGGCCATCCCTTCAGAAATACAGAGGGTTGACAATAATCTATACATATATTATGTAACACATACATACACAGCAACTGTATAGATGTCTTTAAAATTTGGATTATTAAAAGGTTCTTATCGTTGGATCTGCGAATTATTTGTGCATTGCCAACTGTTATTGATGCAGACTACGGAGAAGATATAACGCTTAATGCAAATGCACCAGTCCAAGTCGAATTTCAGCTACATATCCTGGAGCAGACATCAAAAAGCATTGGTCTCTATTTGAACCCAGATAAAAAAAAAGTTCATGTATTTAAAATGGCCACACAAATACAAATTCTACTTTCGTTAAATAGCAATCCTTTAGAATTTGTAGACCAAATCATAAACTCGGTAGCAACATCTCATCTAGTGAATGTCAATATACGCATAAGTAAATCATAGACTGATATCAGCAGGTTATTGACTATATGGAAATCTAATCTCACTGATAAAATAAAACGAGTATCATTGCAATCTTTAACCATGTAAGTACTACTGTATGTTTGCACAATTTTGACTTTAAATATGATGTGTGCTATTTTGAAGAAATCCTGGAAACAACCCTCTACAAAACAGTATTTGTGTGGCCATTTACACCCTTGTTACAAAACATACAAAAAAGGTGAGCAGGACACTGATGATTAACCTTCTAGGAGTTTATTAAAAAAGAAATCTATTTGACCCATTCATGGAACCCTAACACGTACTACCACTCAGTGGAACTGGCAGTAATGGCAATTATGGGGCACTCATGTGTATTAACAAACTGATAATTGACCCTCTGCCAACACTTTCTAGTACTTATATGATAAAAAGTGTGGGGTATCTGTTGCTATAACAGCAATTTGAAGAACACAGTCAGGACTTAATCATAGGACAATACACTATCACGTAGAAGTGTGTATATATATATATATATATATATATATATATATATATATATATGTGTGTATGTGTTAAAAAAAAGAAATAAAGGAAAGAAGTATAGAATTGATAAAATAGGATATTTTAATCAATTTTACTTACACGTGTTTCGGTCAGGAGTTTATCCATGTGTACATTATTCAAACTATTATTATTTTTAAATAACCACATGAAATGAAATAATAATAATAGAAAAAATGTAGAAATGTTCCGCACAGGCGAAATTCTCCTATGATTTTCTATGCATGTTTCTTAAAGAGAACTAGCAGAGCTACCTGGCGTTGCTCTGAATTAAAAAAAAAAATGAACACCTTATCTGTCTGATTTTTTTTTCAGATAAGGCTTGATACTTTATATCATTTACATTTTCGGACGGTTGTTTTCGTATTCATTGTTATATACACAACCTTTCGGCTGATGAGCCCTCCGACCTTCTTCATATGATTCTTGTCGAGCTCAGGAACCTTCTTGTCGAACAATGTTTAACTACATGTCGGCGCCGTAAGTCGAATAAACTTCTGCTGATACCAGGTCAAGTAGAACCTACACACGATTAATGAGCCTGTTGACGATCTGACAATAAAAAGAGGACGAAACCCACATCAAAGGAACACGCATTTTCATCCGGCATACCGTAGATATATGTACAGTCAACCAAAGCAATCAGGCTAGACTTGGTTCCTGCCCAGAGATTTCACAGCCCCTCTCTTTAATCTAAATGTCTGTTAATTCAGAGCTAATGCTGACAATAAAACGATATTCACTATGATTTTTCGTCAGAAACATTTTCTTTACAACATGCGTTTTCTTGATGCATCAACCCGTTGTATCGCGAGGTGGAAAGATACACAGAAGAATCGTGTGCTTAATACATTTATTACGCACTAGCTTCCGGTGCCAAACAGATACATACAAACACAGAACAAATACGTACAAACCATTAACATGACAAAACTTACACTAAATAGAGCAGGTTCAATTCGGTATAGCCAACGCAGCAAGGTTAGTCTGAATATTATTCAGCTTGTTAATCCACATTAATCGTAGTTTATTTTATGGCTATGAGCTAGTCAATCTGGTAGAGTGCTGAAGGGGTGTTAGCTACTCTACAACACAACCATTTCATCTGATTCTGTGTCCAGTTATAAGCGATGAACTAAGATGTATCTATAAGCCAACCAGATACTGGTGTAAAGCCACAACGCTAAAATAGACTATTTTGTCAGTCACATTCTATTCTTATTTATTTCGTTCAATTTCTGTTAGAGACCCCTCTTTTTGCACAATCGCCCATCTCCTCTTTTATGTTCTTCTCTCGATCGTCTCTCATTGTTCTCATCGCCATCTTATTCTCGGTCGTTCGTCGTTTGTTGTCTTCTTGTTATATCTCGTTGGGATTCCACACTGTTTCAGTTCTTGTTGGAATATTTTTGTAATACTAGGTGTACTGAAGTCCACAACTTAAACTTATAGACTCTGCATGGGTGCGGGTATTAAAGCCAGCCAATCAACAACTCGAATACATGGTTAGTTAACTATTTAATCACCGATCTTGAAAGCCATTCATTTGCACGTATTCGACAAGGACGAACGGATCTGCACCCAAGGACTCTGCTCAACCAAATAATTCTACCAAACACTAAAGGACACTGAGGAACAACCAAAGGATTCTTCACTAAGGATTGCGCTCTGCTTAACACAAGGGATCTCCACTGTAAAGTGCTCTCACTTGAAACATAAAAATGGCCACAAAAATCGTAACTGTTCTTACCAGTGAGATCAATGACAGTTTTCTGTGTAAATTCATTTACGACTTACACATATGAACGATTGTACTCAGCTCGGGTCCCAGAGATGACAATTAGCCAACCAATTGCTCTGCAGATGTCTCTGCTGACTGATTAACGTTACTTTCTAACTTTTAAGCGTCTAGGAGTT
>CM042154.1:62265500-62285500 GCA_023376005.1 Doryteuthis pealeii
GTCTACATGTGATTTATTTTCTTGATATTTCGGGATAAAGATCCTTTCGTTAGAAGATTTCTGAAAGCTAAGTTCTGGAACTGTTATCTTGTTGCTAGGATTTGTAAATTCTGTTGTATATATATATATATATATATATATATATATATATATATATATATATATATATATGAGTATATATAAAAAGATATGAAAACACCACAAAATGCTCTTAAAGTGAAAACATTTTATAACATAGCTGATATTGAACAATATTTCGATTTTATGAAAATCATCATCAGAGCTTGTTTATACTCCGTGTTGTTAAGAGCGGAGACAAATGTCATATGAGTTCAAAACAAAAAAAAACCTCACATTCGAAACTATTGTATAACTTATTTCTTTTTTGCAACATCAAGGTTTTTTATTTTGAACTCATATGACTTTTGTCTCCGCTCTTAGCAGCACGGAGTATAAACAAGCTCTGATGACGATTTTCATAAAATCGAAATATTGTTCAATATCAGCTATGTTATAAAATGTTTTCACTTTAACAGCATTTTGTGGAGTTTTCATATCTTTATATATATATATATATATATATATTATATATATATATATATATATATATCTGGTGATATCTTATTCCGAATTTTCTGCGTTTGTGTATGTGTAAGTCTGTGTGTGTTTATGTGTGTGTGTCTATCCAACAATGTCTTAGTATCATTCACGGTTTGGCCTATCCTTTTTTTGGTGGGGTAAGGCAGGTTGTAGTAGTTTGTTTATTTGTATGTGTGTGTGTGTGTGTGTGTGTGTGTGATTGTGTTTGTGTCTGTGTGTATGTGTGTGTGATCTAAAAAAACAGCTGCGGCTGTGATTTTTTTTATTACCTGTATATGTTTACTGTGCGTGTGTGCGCTTGTGCGTGTGCGTGTGTTTGGCATGTGTGTATGTTATGTGCCCATATGTGTTTGTGCGTGTGTATGTATGTCTTTGATTAGGCTTTGTTGTGCTTAATAAAAATAATTTCTGCTAAGTTGCCAATATCTCAAACTAAAAATAATCGACTGAATCTATAAATTTGTAAACCGAATACTTTGATTAAATTCCTCCAATTCCAGCTGCACTTCTTGTATAAATGTAACTATTCGGAAATAATTCTGATAATTTAGTGAAATTGATGAAATAAAACACAACGAAATGTACTTATATCTAATATCTTTGGAATTGGATCATTCAAACATGTTAAACTCCGCTTTAGAAATTGACAATGGAGGAGGGATTGGTAAGTATGTCACAATTTATGGTGTCATAAATTGTCGACAGACCCTGTAGCAAGAATGGGGGCCGTTGACTTTGAGATCAGGGAATGGAAATTTACCAGTGACGGTTATACCCCCTGGTCGCTGGAGAACACGTCACGAGAAACACGTGATTAGTTTAGAGAATTAGGTTCGACCGGACTCTGAAGCAGAGCAGTCTAGTACACACCAGCTGTGGAATCCTAACTCAATTTCAGAATTTGGTTGAGAATAGAAGAAAGTGTGGATATAACAACTCAGACAGTTACATTCAGTTGATATTTCGCATCATTATTGGATGAAGCTTCTTCGAAACTTTATTCAAATAAAAATAAAGTTTCGAAAAAGCTTCATCCAATAATGAGACGAAATATCAACTGAATTTAACTGTCTGTGTTGTTATATCCACACTTTACTCTATTCTCAACCACATTTTGTCGGATTTATTCAAATCCTTTACTCCTCAATTCAGTATTTATAAAATTTACATATAACCACAGTCATGATAAAAAACAATTATTAATTTACTTATCCCCCAAACATTAAACTCTCTGATGGCGAGGTTCCAGTTCTGGGGTCTGGGGAATGTGGATCACCCCTTTATCAACATTTCTTCCAGCTCCACTGACCTGGGTCCCATCTATGGGTTTAATAAAAAAATGTGTTTATAACATATTGGGTTAAATTGAACTTAACGGATCTAAATTCCACCATCATATGTCACCCTGCCGAAAGAACAAAATACCAAAAATCAGGGAATTAACCAAATTTAATGAAAATTTCAGTGTTGATATATTAATAAATAAAAAATATAATGCACTAGTTATTTTTAAAAACTTCTACATTTTTTCAGATCAGTTAATTTGAACCACGTATCGTTGAAAATGTGTGTTACCCCTCAAAGATACGTGGTTCAAATTAACTAACCTGAAAAATGTATAAATTTTAAAATAAAATAACTGGTGCATTATATTTTTATTAATTAATATATCAGCACTTAAGATTTCATTAAATTCGGTTAATTCCCTGATTTTTGTTTTCTTATTTCTTTCGGCGGGGTAATATACGATGGTGAAATTTAGATCCATTAACTTCGATTTAACCATATAGCATATCAACACTTGTGGGTTATTTAATGCCAAAGCCCTCATTGTAGAAGAACATTAATGGTACTATTCAACCAGTGACTTGAGGATGAGTGAAATAATACCTTTCCCAATGATATTAGCCCGAAAATGAACGTAATAGCACAACTAGAATTAGAACTCGCAGTTCAATGCGGAGACCTGCCCAAAGGAAAAAAAATTGAATATAAACATACAATATTCGCAATTGCCTAATCTCTTGGCATAAAATAACCTTAGATGGGTTGACATTCCGTTAAAATTAATGAATCAAACATAGATCCTTTTTGAATACTGATGTTACATAATCTATGCGGTTGCATAAGATTATTGTCAATCCCCTGTATTTCTAAAGGTATGGCCCTTTTCATATCACGAGCGGGACTTTCCATGGAATATTACAAAAAGCCCACGAAATACGTGAAATCACGTGGGACCTGGTTGGGTCCTCAGTTTCAGTTTAGACGCCAGACAGAGAAGATGTACTGCCTTAACTGGAACTCACTGCATACGCGCGCTATGTTTAGTTACATGAAATGTTTAGTTTAGTAAATAAAAGCTTACGAAAATAACGCGGTTTTGTGGTTGGTGAATGTCTTGGTAACAAGACTGATCTAAAAGAAGAAATGAGTTAAGTGCGACCGACCACCAAGACGAAGTCCAGACGCTAGAAGACGTAAGATAGAAAAGACGTCAGGAAAAGAATAGATGAAAGTAAAGAAGGGTATACAACACTGAGTTCGATTTTCACTGAGTGCTCAAAATCTGTGATCTTATGCCACATGTAAACTACCATTATTAATGAAAGCGAGCTTCTTCATTCTAGAGAAGATTTTTTTAATAAGCTTTGTCAAGATTGATTCATTTTTCGTTCTCCGTCATACTATTATATAAAGGCAGTTGGAGGTTATCTTTTAGATTGTTTCAAAGGGAAACAATTTCTCTGAATTTTTGAGATGAGGCTTGATAATTTCTATTATTTGGATTATTCGGACTATTGTCCTCATCTATATTGTTATCTGTATAACGTTTCGGCCCTGGGTACATCGGTCAAAACATCATACAGATAACAATAAAGATGAGGACAATAGTCCGAATAATCCAAAGGGAACAACTTTAAAATTCCAAAGTTGTGTAAGTATATAAGAAAAGAGTTCAAATACCTTATGGCGTTGAATCATATCTGTCCGGGTGTGGGTTGCAATTTCAGGAATCACTTTTTTCAAGACTGCTTCAGCCTTTTTAGCATTTTCTTTGAAAATCTTAAGTACAACATCCACAGACACCTATATATTAACAAAAAAAAAAAACATTAATTGTAATAAAAATGTAAGATTAATACGTCTGCCTAAAAGTAATTTTGATTCTCTTCTATTTACAGAAATAAAAAAGAGAGTCCCCGTGGTGTAGTAGGTAATGTGCTGGGTGTAATCTGAACATTAGCTACATAAATGAGAGTAACCTCCCCTTGTTTATTTCACTCTGAGGAAGACGTGGTTTTGTTTTGTAAAAACATGGATTTTTTGACAAATTGGGTATACCTATACTTTTCTAATATACAGGTACTCTCATAGAAATATTAACATCTTTTTTTTTAAATGGATTTAAAAATGTTAACACCCTTATAGGAATACCTTTAATATATTTTCAAACAATCTCCACATGTCAACATATGCTTAGAATCTTCCACAGGTGATTTTTAAAAATTGTTTTTGCATCTGAGGTGGAGAAACCTGTTCCATAATAGTTGTAAATGGTATCAATTCATCCTGTCACAATTTTCTTTTATTTATTGATACCAGCAGGACCTGGGAATATACCACAGTATGCTATTTTAATGATTACAACGTTTGACGCTCTCCTTGTCAGGATGGAGAGATATGTTAAATACGTTATTTACTTTACCATCTCCGAGTCGGAATAGCTGAGATGATGACGTGTCACGCTTCGTTACGCGCCTCCCTCATTTCCGACTGGAGAGATGTTGTGTCCACGTTGCTTAACAGTAGACTCTTTTTTTATGGGTGTATAGAGAATATTCAATATACTGTAGTCCCGGAAGTGAGAAAGTGGAATACTGTTGCTGCAGCTTGCTGCTAATTTGTTGTTGGTAGTTCTTTGGTGTTTAAGTCTGAACAAATTGGGACTGGGGAAATCTTGCCTAGTGACATTAGGAGTTTTCAGTAATAACACAAGGCCGCTTCTTTCAATACCATCCCTCATCAGTGAAGGAGGTTGACGGGCGTCCTTTCTTCTCTGTGTGTGCCACGCTTGTCCTCCAACCTTTAAAAATCTCTATCTATTCGTACACACATCTACGCAGTGTGCACTGTCCGTATTGTGCTAAAAGCCTCCGATGAATTTAGCCTTGACACTCTCCCAACAGAGACATCGCGTCACGGCCATGAGCGGTCATGTTTACACTGTAAATACAAGCAAGATTGCGCGATATCTTAGACTTCGATCACGTGACCACAGCAATGCAAACTATAAGCGTAGAACGCAGTATGACAATAATGAAGGTATGTTATGGTGAAAGTGTGAATAATATTTTCACCACCACACACACACACACACACTCTCTCTCTCTTCTTCTCTCTCTCTCTCTTTCTCTCTCTTCTCTCTTTCTTCTCTCTCTTCCTCCTCTATATCACCAATTAAATATGCTACTTAGCTTTCACCCTGACTTCACCGTAATAGATAGATTCTTATTACAGACTGAGATATATAGATATATTGTTAGATAAATATGAACAACTTGGGATAGATAGATAGCGAGATAGACAGAGAAAAGCAGACAGACAGACAGGTGGAGAAAGATAGATTCTAAATAGATATATAGATAGATATGAACAGACTGTGATATATATATTATATATATATATATATATATATATATATATATATATATTATATATATCTATATATATATAATATAACATTCAAAAAAGAAAAACTTACAAACCGTCATTTGACTATGATAAATTTATTTCGACCAGAGACTCTATATAAGTCTAGTCTCATCAATCAGTCTCTTCGTCGAAATAAATTTATCATAGCCAAATGAGGTTTGTAAAGTTTTTCTTGTTAAGTTTTTTCTTTCTTGAATATACTATTGTATTTAATTAATTGTATATAGATGAATTTATAAGTTATTATACATTGAGCTCTATGAGTTTGCACCTACATGAGCATACAATGTGGATGTACTATGAGATTTTGATGATCCCAGATAGAATCATCGCTTACTTAAAAGTCAATTAGATTAGTTTACACACACATACACGCACACACACACGCGCGCGCACACACAACACACACACATATTTATATAATATAATACACATACCCAATATATATTGTATATATATGTATATATATATATATATATATATATATATATAGAGAGAGAGAGAGAGAGAGAGGGAGGAGGGAGAGAGTTAGATTGATATGGACAGACTGGGATAGATGAGATAGATAGATAGATAGATAGAATTAATTTATTCATCAACAAATAAATATTGTAATGAACTTTAAATAGTTTTTTTTTACTCCTTTAATACATTCGATTATTTTACTTACTTATGGTTACTCCCACCCTCAGGCAATATCTTTCAAAAATTGATTTTTACACCGCTGGATTGCGTTTTTTGCTATATATATATATATATATATATATATGAGAGAGAGAGAGAGGAGGGGGGGGGAGAGAGGATTGAACAGATGGGATAGATAGATAAATGGATAGATAGATAGATATATAGACTTAATTATTCATCAACAAATGAATTATATAGTGAACTTTAATCCTCACATTTTGCTTTCATTGTGTGATGTCCTATAACCATTCGCCTTTCACACCGGACTTGAAAAGGTTGGTAAGCTGTTTTACATCATCGAGTGGACATTGGTTACGACGCCGGATTATCCGACCGGAAATAGTTGTCCACTCATGCGCATGTAACAGACTTGTTTAACAGTAATGGCGGACCGAGAAGGAAGTAGGAAGACAAACGGCACCCACCCCCAATAGCCGTCGTCTTACCACACTGGATATTGTGATCTTTACGTTTCTCTCTCTCTCGCTCTCTCTCTCTCTCTCTCTCTCTCTCTTCTCTCTTCTCTCTCTCGTTCATTTCCGAATTGCTACCTTTTATTGTGAACTTCTTCGTCTTTTTCCGTTTCTTTAATACTACATTCTTGTAGATATTTTTTAATTTTCTATTTGACTTTTATTTTTTGTTTTCTTCTAAGTTTTTGTTTGGATCTTATCTCTATCCATTAATTACCTTTCAATATATTTGTTTTTCTGTTGTTCTTTTTTTAATTTTTTTTTTAAATTCCATTTTCTTACTTTCGTTATATCTTTTTCTCGTATAATTTTTCTTTGAATCCTTCTTAGCCAACCGCCCTGTCGGCTGGGGCGTTAGAATGCACGCTGCACCTCTGCAGAGGGGTAAGACTCCCATGGGGCCACCTGTTGTCGTGGTTGGCGACCCGTGATGCTTAAGGATAGAGCCCATGTGGATGAGCAGTTCATGACATGCAATACTCACTTTTGCCCTATCTTGGGCTAGACGTCGTCGGAGAGGCCCCTCCGATCAATCGGCTGGTCACAGTCAAGCCCTAGCACCTATATGATTTTCCCAACCCTATTGCCTTTATGGCAAGCCCCAACCCTTTTTTATCATATGGGTGCTAGAATGCGGTGACTGAGGATCTACATGTCCTGGGAATGACGTTAAACGCTATCTGATGGTGAGGTTCCAGTTTTGGAGTTTGGGGAATGTGGAGCACCCCATTCATCACCATTACTCCTGGTCCACTCTGACCCGGAGTGGTAGTACCTGTTAGGGCCCATCTATGGGTTAAATAGAAAAATGTATTTATAAAAAATTGTATTATCCATTAAGAATTGATTTATTTCAAAACTTTATTGGCATTAAATGACCTATTGAGGTTGATATGCCGTAAAACAAACAAACCAAACAAACAAACTTCTTGGCCACATTCTTTCTTCCTTTCCTTCTTTTTTGTCTTTCCTTCTTTCTTTCTTTCATGTCTATCTCTACCATTTCTTCTAGTCATTTTCTTTCATTCTTTTCTAAAACCTTTCTTTGTTTTTCTTTCTTTTTTGTCAATTTGTTTGTTTGTTTCTTCTTTGTCTTCTTTGTAGTTCTTTATTCTCTATCTTTTTTGTTTCTGTATTTCCTTCCCCTTTTTTCTTTTTCTCGTAGACTTTTTCTTTGTATCTTAGTTAGTCACTTTTTTCTTTTTTCTTTCTTATGATTTTCTTCCTTTTCTCGAATAATTTTTTTCTTTTTCTTCTTTCTTTTTTTTTCAATATTCTTTCTTTTTTTCTTTCTTCTCTCTGGTAACTTTTTTATTTATAATATTTTCTTTCTTTTCTCATATAATCTTTCATTCTATCTTCTAGTTATATTTTCTTTCTTTTTATATTTTTCTTTTTTACACATGTTTTCTTTTTTTTTGTTAATAATTTCTTTTTTTTCAATTATTCTTTTTTTCTACTTCTTTTTTTTTTTCCTTTCTTGCAACTTCTATATTTTTCAAATTTAAGCTTTGTCTTTCTTTTTGTACAACCTTTCTTAGTCTTTTCTTTCTTTCCTTCTTTCTTCTTTCTTTTCTGACAATTTTTCTATCTTTTCTACGCACAGTGTTTTCTTTTTTCCCTTGTATAATCGTTCTTTCGGATTTTATTGGCCCCTCCTTTCTTTCTTAGATGTTTTCTGTCTTTATCTACTTATTAGCTTTTCTCTCTAATTATTTCTTTCTTTCTTTCTTTCTTCTTTCTTTCTTTCTTCTTCTTCTTCTTTTGTTTGTACTCATGAACTTTTTCTTTATAATTTTTTTTCTTTCGTTCTTTTTTCTTCATGTCTATCTCTCTCTTTCCTCTCTAGTCATTTTGTTTCAATCTTTTAAAACCCTTTCTTGTTCGTTCTTTCTTCTTTCTTTCTTTTTTTCGTCACTTTTGTAGTCCTTTTCTTTCTCTGTATTTTTGTTACTGTATTTTTCTTCTTTCTCGTCTTTTCTTTCTTCTTCTTTCTTTCTTTTCTTTTTTAACTCTTTCTTTGGGTTTTCTGAATTTTTTTTTTTCTTAACTTCAATTTATCTTTCTTTCTGTCTTTCTTTCTGTCTTTCTTTCTTTCTTTTTTCAAGTTTGTTTCTTTTTTTGCTCGAAACTCATTTCAATTAATTTTTTCTATTTTGTTTATTTAACTTTCCCTTCAGAGCATTTTTTTACTCACATCTTTACAAACACCTGCTATTTATCAACATTTGTTTAAGTAGACGTACGCACCCACGGAGACGGGATATCAGGGTAGGCAATGTAGGTGGCACATACCCGAAAATTATAAAGGTTAATCATTAAACATGAAAGTAATGTAATATATAATACATATATATATAATATATATATATATATAATAATATGTATATATATATATATATATATATATATATATACATTACTTTTCATGTTTAATGATTAACCTTTATAATTTCGGGTATGTGCTCCCTACATTGCCTACCCTGATATCCCGTCTCCGTGGGTGCGTTAATTAATTAGAAAATACCACACAACACACACGTAATTATATATATATATATTATATATATTATTATTATATATATTATATATATATATATATATAATATACGTGTGTGTGTGTGTGTATTTCTAATTAATCTTACATTAGTAACCTAATGCATAAACTCGAATGTATAAGTCATTAAATTATTATTACTAGCAATATATGCACCCTGGGTGAAAGTATTTAAGTTTTAATATAATAAATATCATATTAAATTAGAAAGGCTGATGAAACTGAATAGATGCAGATAAAAGATTTGGAACAGAGGGGTATGATTGAAAAATAGAACAACTTTGAAACTAACTCTTCCATCATTTTCCGTTAATCCCGTCTTTCATTGATAATTTTCCTAATTTAACTATTTAGTTAAAATAGGAAGTAAAGAATAAAATTACAGTCATTTCTTCTGTTAATGGATTTCTTTTAATATTTATCCCCGAGATTTTTGCTCATATTCAATAAGATAAACCAAACAATTATAAATCAATAATACTAAGCATATATTTATTAAAATCAAATTTCTAATATCATATGCAAATTAGCCTTCCTATTCACACTGTAAACCGCTATTTTTTTGTATATATAAATACAATTGCATGTTATTAGTATGTAGATACGGTCAACAGTGTTAATGATGTAAAACAATTTTATTAATATTGAGGTTTATAAAATAAAATCATGGAGAATGTGATGTAAATAACAAAGGGAATTGTGACTTGTATAGTAATATAGTTTCGGTTACAGACATACAAACCACACAATCTCCAATATAATAAGATTTTTTAAGTAAGGCATAATTCCTTTCAACCTTACTATACATAGATAAGCGTCCCAATGTCTAGTCCATTTTTCATGTTGTTAAATTTAAGTTTCTGCACAATTCCTGGTATATCACCTACCCTGCTCAGTCTAGAAATCCTTACATATCATTATGGTGGATGATACTATTTGCAGTTGATATCTTATATAATGGAGATTGTGGGTTTGTCTGTCTGTAACCGAAACTATATTATTATCAAGTCATAACTCCCTTCGTTATCACGTCACATTCTCCATGATTTTACATTTATTTAAATCTCAATTATTGATAAAATGGTTTTACATCATTAAGACTGTTGACCATATCTACATAATAACATGCAATTGTATTTATATATACAACAAAATAGTAGATTACAGTGTGAATGGAAGGCTAATTTGCATATTGATCTTAATATTGATCTTAATAAATGTATGCTTTGTATTATTGATTTCTAATTGTTTGGTTTTATCTTATTGAATATGAGCAAAAATCTCGGGATAAATTTTAAAAAAATTCATTAACAAGAAGATGTAACTGTAATTTATTCTTTACTTCCTATTTTAACTAAATATTTAAATTAGGAAAATTTACCAATGAAAGACGGGAGTAATGGAAAATGATGGAAGAGTTGGTTTCAAAGTTGTTGAATTTTCAATCATACCCCCTCTTGTCCAAATCTTTTTATCTGCATTCTTATTCAGTTTCATTAGCCTTTCTAATTCAATATGATATTTTATTAATTAAAACTTATATCTTGCACTGGAGGGTACATTATTTGCTAGTAGTTCTAATTGTTGTAAATTAAATAGTTATCTCACTTTTGATTACCTTAAGAAGTTTTACCCTTAAGAATCACGTGTCGCCACCCATGACAAACAGATGGCCCATTGGATGGATTTTACCCATTTGCAGAGGCGCAGTCGGTGTATTGTAATACTCCAGTTGACACTAAGAGAAGGAAACCTTGAATTCAAAACTGTTAAGACCGATAGAAAACTGACCTTGTGTTACATCCTACTCGTGGGAGGGTTGGTAAATATGTAATTAATGTTTCATCTCCACATAACTTACCTGTCATTCGACTGCGTTTTAACAATTTTTCATTCGAATTAATAGTTCTAATGGCATATTTTGTGCTGCTATTATAGTGATTTAGTTCTCTCTCGGGTTTCCCTCGTAACCATATCCAGGTAAACTCATGTGCAATATCCCTACATTGCGCCTAGTTGTTGTTGTTGTTTTTTCTACACCATTTTGTTTTCTAAATATCTTTTATTATTATTATTGCTATCTATGTGGCTACTTAGTTCAGATATACGTATCTATTTATTCTTGCCTGAATGCATATATATATATAATATAATATATATATATATTATATTATTGTGTGTGTGTGTGTGTGTGTGTGTGTGTGTATACATATTATATTATCGTGCATGAATGCATGAATATATATATTATTATTTAGTAATTCATCCAAGGGTGCTCAATATTCATAAAAGCAGAGCTTTAATTATATATTATATATATATATATATATATATATATAATATATATATATATATAACAATTGTGAATAATTATGGGTCTATTGAGTTCTGAGACAGTAAGATGTAAGGTCCTTAGATAACATAACGATCGCCACCGCGGTAGACCACAACTTTTCATAATTATATCTAATATATATAATAACAAAAAAGGATAATTAGGATTAATTGTAATGAAAATAATCAATAAATTGTCTTTAATTAAACACTTTCTTGATTAATTCATTACAATTAACTGATGATCCATTTCTGGTTAAAACTTAAGTTGATTACCTATAATATAATATATATATATATATATATATATATATATATATATATATATCATCACTACTAACCCTCTACTATTGTATTGAGGGCTTCATATCTTTTAATTCTGCTTATTGGTTAATATTATATTGACCGTCGATGTTCCATTAACTCTATAATCTATTCCCGATAATGTCATCTCTTTATATAATATATATATATATATATATATATATTATATATGTGGTGTGTGTGTGTGTGTGTGTTGTGTGGTGTTGTGTTGTGTTCGATGAAGAGAAGATAACACTCTCGAAATTTAACAAATAAAACGAAACTTAACATGAAAAAACTGAGTTCTCTAATGTTTAATGCTTCACACTAAAGCCCAAAAAAATGCATATACCACAAATAGACGGATATATATACTATATAAACACACACACAATACACACACACTACAACATACACACAACTACCACACACACATACACACACACATCACACTATATATATATATATATATATAATATTATATCTATACTACATATGTACTCTAAAGAAGGTTATCTGAGATTGTTTTTTGTACCTGTTATTGAATACACATTGTAATTTGAAAAGACGAGTAACGATTTCCAATTTATTGCTTTTTTATTCAATACAATGGTTGTGTTCAACAAAAGTGACCAACTTTAAAGCTTTATTTACCAAGATAGAAATGAAGAAAGGAATGGAACGTTATTTTCTTTTCAGAGTAGAAGGTGTGTCAAAAAGTACAAAAAAATCTTGATACGTTTTTGACACACCCTATATATATATACACTGCGTGCATTAAGACCTAAGCATGTTTATATATTTATTTATATATATATTTATTTTAATACAACTTTAGCGTTATAACATTCCATCGCGTGAACACAATTCACGTTATATAAATGCTAAACAAGCCACCGTTTTTTTAAATCTTAACATTTTGACTGTCTCGTCTGATGATTGCAGTAAGCATGACATATAGTTACGGGATATAAAATCCATAATATATAATATTTGATGGTAAAGCTGCTCTGCTATTTTAGCATTGAGCACCTTCATATGCCAATACTTTTCTCATCCATTCTCCATTTATTCCATATATCTTATTATAATGCAAGTTTAACAATGATTTATTTATCTATTTTTTGTTTTAAATATTTATAAACTTTTAATAAAAAGGCAGAATTATAGTTAAAAAATGTTTTTTTAAATATCTTATTATAATGGAGATTGTGTGTGTTTTCTGTCTGTAACCGCAACTATATTACTAAAGTTATAATTCCCTTGGTTTTATTTTTTATTTAAACCTCAATTATTAATAAAATTGTTTAACACTATTAATACTGTTGACCATATTTGTATACTAATTGATATCAAAAATTTGATTTTAATAAAAATGTGCTTAGTATTATTGATTTCTAATTGTTTGGTTTTATCGTAATGAATAAGAGCAAAAACCTTGGATAAACTTAAAAGAAATCCATTAACAAGAAGAAATAACTGATTTTATTCTTTACTTCCTATTTTAACTAAATAGTTAAATTAGGAAAATTTCGTAATGAAATTTCGGTTCTGTTTTTCGATTATATATACCCCCCACTGTTTCAAGTCTTTTTATCTGCTTTCTTTTTGGTTTCATTAGTCTTTCTAATTTAATGTATTTCATTACATTAAAACTTAAATACTTTCACCCGGGGGGTGCATATATTTGCTAGTATCTTATTATAATGGAGATTGCGTGTTTTTCTGTCTGTAACCGAAACTATATTACTAATCGAGTCACAATTCCCTTTTATTGACATCACATTCTCCATGATTTTATTTTCATTCAAACGTCAATTATCAATAAAATTGTTTTACATTATTAATACTGTTGACCATATCTACATATTATTAACATGCAATTGTATTTATATATACAAAATATAGTGTTTTGCAGTGTGAAGGGGTAGGCTAATTTGCATATTGGTATTAAAAATTTGATCTTAATAAATATGTGCTCAGTATTATTGATTTCTAATTATTTGGTTTTATTTTAATGAATATGAGCAAAAATCTCTCCAATAAATCTTAAAAGAAATCTATTAACAATATTAACAGTAATTCTATTCTTTACTTCCTAATTTAACTAAATAGTTAAATTATGAAAATTTAGCAATGAAAGACGGAAGGGAAGAAAAAGCAAGTTTTAGTTGTTCCCCCTCTGTTTCAAATCTTTTTATCAGCATCTTATTTATTTCCATTACCCTTTCTAAGTTAACATAATATTTTATTACATTAAAACTTAGATACTTGCACCCGGAGGGTGCATATATTTGCTAGTATATATAATGTTTGATAAACAACCTTTATAATTTTTGTCGGTATGGTGCCACCAACAGTGCCTACCCAGACAATATGTCTCCGTGAATACGTGTGTTTATTCACACGTAAATAGTATAGTGGTATAATGGTAAGTGATCTTGCTTAACAGACTATTGTTAGTGAGTTCTATATTTTTCGCCAGATTAACATTTCTCTGTAAGATAATAAACTTTGAAAAGGTTTCTGCCATATTTATTTCCATTTCCAATTGACTTGTCATGAATGTAAAATATATCTTTAATGGACGGGTTTTGCATCCCCAGTGAGGCTTACAGTGTATAGTATAATATCGGTCAGCTCGAAATATCAGTATTGTTCAAATTTTGAGGGGACATTTTTATTAACTGTGGCAATATTTTTCTACGGATAGGAATTTAATGTGTATATCTTATCATAATGGAGATTATATAACTATCTGTCTGTAACCGAAATCAAGTCACCACTGACGTCACGATTTCCTTAGTTATTTAAGTTATATTCACAACGATTATAAATAGTCATTACTTAATCTTAATTAGCATCTTACTTATTAAAGTCTAGCAAAGTTAGATTTGCCGCAAACTGTCCATATTATTAATGCATTTAAAATCCTGAAATATGTGTTATATATCTTTAAGAAATGAGGATTTACATAGTATATACTGGGAATAATTTGCATAATGATTTTAACAAAACTGGGTTTAATTAATAATCATTTGCTGTTACTGATTTCTAATACTATCATGTTATTCTCAAACGTATTAAAATATATCCAGTTTTGTTAAAATCATTATTCAAATTATTCCCAGTATATACTATGTAAATTTGTATTTCTTAGGGATTACGTATAAGATGCTAATCAAGTTTAAATGATAATGATTATTTCATAATTGTTGAGAAAAGAACTTAAATAACTAAGGAATCATGACATCAGTGATGACGTAGATTTGGTTACAGACAAACAGTTACATAATCTCCATTTTAATAAGAAAATATGCATGTATATAGATTTTTTTAAAACTCTGAAACTATTTAAAATTAACATAGAAAGTAGGTATTTACCCTACATATTTGCCAAGAGTATGATGTGACACAAGGTCACAAGTATAGAGCATCCAGCAAGGATCGAACTTGCTATTCAGTAGTAATGGATCTGCAAGACTAGCTTGATGAACATTACACCATAAGATTTTGCTTTTTGTAAATATAACTACATAGAATAAATGTTTTTCAGTCGGATAGCTTTGAGAATATTTATGTCTTTATGTAAACATAAATGCACATATATAATTCTTTATAAAACTGAAAAGTTTCAGTTTAAACATAGAAAGTATTTTAAAGAATTATATATATTATTTCATATAGAAAATCAATTAGAATAACATTAAAATAAGTGTAATATTTCTATATCTTATTATAATGGAGATTGTGTGTTTTTCTGTCTGTAACCGAAACTATATTACTAATCGAGTCACAATTAACATAGTTATTTTCATCACATTCTTCATGATTTTATTTATATTTAAACCTCAATTATTAATAAAATTGCTTCACCTTTTTATTAGTGTTGTCCATATCTACATACTAATAACATGCTATTGTATTTATATATACAAAAAATAGCGGTTTGCAGTGTGAACAGGAAGGCTAATTTGCATATTGATATTAAAAATGTGATTTTATTAAATATGTGCTTAGTATTATTGCTTTCTAACTGGTTTTATTTTAATGAATATAAGCAAAAATCTCTTCAATGAATCTTAAATGAAATCCATTAACAAGAAAAAATAACTGTCATTTTATTCTTTATTTCCTAATTTAACTAAATAGTTAAATAAGTAAAATTCAGCAATGAAAGATGGCAGTGATGGAAGAGTAAGTTTCATTTCTATTTTTCTATTATAACCCCACTCTGTTTCAAATCTTTTTATCTGCATTCTTATTAGACTTTCTAATTTAATACGATATTTCATTACATTAAAACTTAAATACTTGCACCCGGAGGGTGCATATATTTGCTAGTTCATTCTTATTTAGTTTTGTTAGTCTTTCTATTTTACTATGATATTTTCTTACATTAAAACTTAAATACGTGCACCCGAGGGGCACATATTTTTGCTAGTTAATATAATATAGAAATGGAAACTTCTTTTCATAGGGGCGTCTAATTTCCTTTATTTTGATGCTTTAGAATTCTTATATCTAGTATTATCTGCGTTATTCGGACTACTGTCCTCATCTTCATTGTTATCTGTACATCGTTTCGGACGATATGCCCCCCGACCTTCTTCAGGTATTTTTTGTCGGACTCGGGAACTTTCTCGGACTCGGGAACTTCTCGGACTCGGGAACCTTCTTTTTGAACTCGGGAATCTTCTTTTCGTAATCGGGAGCCATCACGGAACTAAATAAAGGGTTAGGTTCAACTAACCCTTTATTCAGTCCACGGGGGTACCCTGTTCTCATTCCGATAACCGTAGCTGGGATAGAAGCGTTAAGCTGTGTTAATTATTATTCTATGTTACTGCTGCCCTTGACCAGGATTGAACCTAACCCTTTATTCAATCCACGGGGGTATCCTGTTCTCATTCCACTAACCATATCTGAGGTACAGGGGTGAAGCTGTGTTAATTATTATTCTATGTTACTGCTGCCCCTGGCCAGGATTGAACCTGCAGTCCAGAGATAACTGCCACTTAGAACTGTTTTAACCTAGCTCCTTTATCCACTAGGCCATGTGTCCAATTGTACAAACACGCAGAGAAATCTTACATACCTATTTACCAATCCTCCACATGAGTAGGATGTGTGACAATTGCGGAATTGAAGGATACAAATACTGTCGTAGGAAATGGATACGGCGAGACGAGTTCAAATCTTGGACGCGGCTGTTTGCATTTCACATCGCGCTAATAACCTTGTAAAAGATATGCATACGACTATTCTCTCTCCAGCTTTCCTTGGTTAGGAAATCAATCGAGGAGAAAAATAACTCTGAATTCAAACCTGTTAAACTCAGCTTAAAAAATAGTCATGGTGTCACATCCTTTTCGTTCGGAGCAGTTGATAAATTTATACACATATGATAAAAGAAATACCACTATTTAGAAATATTAGGGTGATTCAAAAGTTTTGAATTTTTTTGTTAACGCGAGGCACAATTCGGCAGATCCGGATGCTTTTGCCGAGATCGTGATGGTGAGGAACCACACAGGAAGACGAGACGCCGAGATCGCCTGATACTCTCCGATTGCTATTCATCGGATTTGATCCATCTAGTTACTATAGTGTGATCAACTGCGCCTTCCCTTTTTTACGAAACAAATGTTTTTGGACTATTGTTCTAATCTTTATTGTTATCTGTACAACGTTTCGGCAATATACCCACCGACCTTCTATGAACTCAGGAGCATTCCCGAACTCGGGAACCTTCTTGTCGTAATCGAGAGCCATCATGGAAATTTGAACCCAACTCTTTATTCAGTCCACGGGGATACCCTGTTCTCATCCCCCTAACCATAGCTGGGTACATATGTTAAGCTATGTTAAATATTATTCTATGTTACTGTCACCCTTGATCATGATTGAACCTGCAGTTTAGAGATAACTGTTAATTAGAACTGTATTAACTCAACGCCTGTATCCATTCTCTTCTAATGAATTACCAATTAATTTTTAAATTCAAATATTACACTTCATTAAAAACTGAATAGGCTACCCTATCCATTATATAAAAGAAGGCGACGGTGATGCCAATTGTAGTTGGGGTCCTTAGAATGGTTCCCAAAGGTCCAGAAAAGAGAATGGAGGAACTAAAGATCAGAGCAAATACTCAGGCAATCCAGACCACAAAATTGGTTTGGTTTGGTTTGTTTTGTTTTACGGCATATCAACCTCAGTGGGTCATTTAATGCCGATAAAGTTTTGAAATAAATCAATTCTTAATGGATAATACAATTTTTTTATAAATACATTTTTCTATTTAACCCATAAATGGGACCCTAACAGCTACTACCACTCCGGGTCAGAGTGGACCAGGGAGCAATGGTGATGAAGGGGTGCTCCACATTCCCCAAACCTTCAAAACTGGAACCTCACCATCAGATAGAGTTTAACGTCATTCCCAGGACATGTAGACCCGCAGCCACCGCCTTCTAGCACCCATATGATAAAAAGGGGTTGGGGCTTGCCATAAGGGCAATAGGGTTAGGAAAATCATATAGGTGCTAGGGCTTGACGTGACCAGCCGATTGATCGGAGGGGGCTTCTCCGACCGCCCGTCTAGCCCAAGATAGGTCCAAAGTGGAGTATTGCATGTCATTAACTGCTCATCCACCTGGGCTCTATCCTTAAGCATCACGGGTCGCCACCCACGGCCAACAGGTAGCCTCCTTGGGGGAGTCTTACCCTCTGCAGAGGTGCAGTCGGTGCATTCTAACGCCCCAGCCGACAGGGCGGTCACAAAATTGTCACTGCTAAATCTTTGCCTACTTTAAGTCGCTCACAGTGAGCCATAGCTATCCTACGGTAAGCCGCTGGCAACGGCTTTCATATGTGTCACTTGTTTACACTGAAAAATCAGTGAACACCCCTGCCATCTTTTGTTCTGAGTTTTAAGGTGAATAGATAGTGAATTTGAAATATCTCATCACACAGGCAAGAGAATACCAAGTTTGGTACAGCCGTGAGGGAAATTTGGTAGGCAAAGAGTTAAGATCAGTTAAAATACTGAGAAAAGTCCTGGATACCTTACGAGACTTGCTGTCACTCAGACTTCAGTATAAAGAAAGTGAAAAATAAAGTTGTCGGAGTGGCCTATAGTTGGTATCAACCAGACAGCGAGGGAGTCTATCCCCTTTTCACTAATGCTATACCAGGGAGTTTTTTTTTCTGAGGTGGAGCGCCAAACTGATCGTTAACCTCCCTCATTTTAACGATCAGATTACCCAATCTGTGCTACTCATGTGCCGAGTTGGCGGGGACCGGTATCGAAACAGGAACCTTGCGATTCACAGTTAAAACTGGTGTGAAAACTCGCACAGGGTGAAACTGATACAGACGAGAATCAAAAGAAGCTATCTGTACCAAAAAACTAAACAAAACAAAAAAAAACAAAAAAACAAAACAAAGAAAAACAAAAAACAAACAAGGAAATGTTCCAATAACGATGCGCCAAAATGCTTAAACATGAATATACACTTAGGTGCTTCCATACCTTGGAGTTAAATTACAATACTTACAGACACTGGTGCCAAGAGAGACACACACACTGACACTGTTGCCGTGCATGTCATTGATGAGTGAGCGACATTCGTTCTTTTGAATAAAAGTAAAGGAGGCAATTACTGTTCGGTCATTGGCCGTGTCTCGTCTTTAAATCCAATGCATACAAAGCACAAGTCTCAATGCAATTGGGTTGATTAGAGCCCAGGACGACTGGGAGCACCGAAAGAAAGACCTAGGAAGAGAGAGTGGTGTTTGGAAAAATGCTCTACGAGGGCATTATTTCTAGCGCTGTGAATGTATTCCTATGCACGCTTATATTGTCGTCGAAAATGCTAAGCCGACGGCTTCCGTCACCGATCTTTCGAGGTATTTTGATAAAACCCTGTTTAGTTATTGCAAACAAAGCTGTAATTCGAGCACGATTTGTTTTTTATATTTATTTAATCTCTTTCGTTGCTGTTATTTATTTATCTCTTTGTTTATTTGTCTATTTATTTGTGGTCTTCGCGTTTCTAAGGAAAGAGAGATTATTTTTCGTACAAAGATAGTTTTTTTACACGAAGAAAAAAGACACGAGGTAGAAACAAATGGAAAATAAGAGGAGGAGGAGGGAGGAGGGAGAGAAAGAGAGAGGAGAGAGAGAGAGAGAGAGAGAGAGAGAGAGAGAGAGAGGGTGAAGGAAAGGGAGAGAGATGTATTAAATCAAACAATGGGATATATAAAGTTGTTTGTTTGAAAAAAGATAAAAGGAAAAATAAAAGAACAAAGAGAGAAGAATAGAC
>CM042154.1:62288000-62328880 GCA_023376005.1 Doryteuthis pealeii
TTGTCCGTTATTGTATACCCTTTCTTTACTTCTTACTTCAGGTCGTATTTTCTTCTGGTCGGCTTTGGTTCTTCTTCTATCATCTTAACTTGGTCTGGTCTAGCGTCTGGTGTTGACTTGGGGATTCCGGTCTGGTCTTCTATTGGGGATTTCTCTTTTTCAGAAGCCCTGTGTCATTGTTAGTTTTTTAGGTAATAACACAAGACTTCGATTTACTTTGATGTTACTTTATTTTCAATCCCCAACCCAGACATCTGTGCAGGTGAGACTTGCATCCTACGAGCTCGGCTCCTACCTCCTAACTGACTGAAACTTACTTACTATCTAAACCGGAAGAGAGAGTCCTCTCTACCGGTTCTCACGGTATCCACCGGAAGGTTAGGACTGAGGTCAAGCCTTATCACTCATACTTATAAGCCGTGGGCTGTAGCTTATAACGGCCATTTTGATTTCTACACTATTGCCATAAATATTAGGTATCTAATAATTATGTAACACTGTCAGCTGAGGCTGTGGAATACGCCGACTGCACCACTGCAGAGAGCTAAAACCTCCCCCGCCTAATAGGGCCACCTGTTGGTAGTGGTTGGCGACCCGTGATGCTTAACGACGGATTCCTGGTGACTGAGCTGCTATTGACAAGCAACACTACACTTTGGCTCTTATTTCAACTATATGGGCGGTCAGAGAGGCCTCCTCCAGTCAATCGGCCAGTAATGTCAAACCCTAGCACCTATATGATTTTCCTGACCATATTGCTTTTATGGCAAACCCCACACCCTATCTATCATACATGTGCTAGAGAGCGATGGTTGAGGGGCTTAGTGTCCTGTATATGGCGTTAAACTGCGTCTTGTAGTGAGGTTACAGTTCTGGAGCTCTGAGGTGTGTAAAATACAGTTTCATTGCCATTACTCCCATGTCCACTCTACTAGGGTCCCATCTATGGGTTAAATAGATGAAAAATGATTTTAAAGATGTGTTAAAAATGAGTTTAAAATTTAACAACAATAGAGATAAATCTATTAATAATGGAGATTCGCTTCCGGTTTTTGTCTGTAACAAAAACTACGTCACTGCTTACGTCACATTACCCAAAATCGTCATAACATAGAATAAATACACTCAAAATTTGAACATGCAACATTAGACATTTCTCATTGTTTTTTTAAACAAGTTTTAATAAATACATGACTGGTAACATATATCTATATATAGTTTGTTTTATTTTAATACATATTTAAAGTTTACATTTGAAATTGTTTCATTTTTTAATCCTTTAATGAATTTGATGATTTTACTTACTTAGGGTAAAAACTCGCTGACATTGATTTTTTTACTCCCACCCCTCAGGCAATATTTTTTAAAAAATCTATTTTTACATCGCCCGGGGGGGGGTTTATTTTGCTAGTTACCATAATAGAGTTAATGGAAAAGATGAGTTTTTAAAAATGTGTTTAAAAAAGAATTGAATACCCATCGAGCATAAATAGAACAAATGTCTTCGGCATAAAATAACCCGAGGGTTAACATGCCGTAAAATCCATGCCGTAAACCTGCCGTAAAATTCTACTGCCCCAGCCGACAGGGCGGGATATCAAGAGAGAAAGGTGAACGACTTGAATTGACCTGGTAGAGAAATGTTATAAGTAGGAACCGGAAATGGCTCACCGAATCTAGATGAGAAGAAAGGATTTTATAATCATTAGGTATGGGAAGGCACTCTTTGACAATTCCTTCTGATAATAGAACGAAGCTAAAATAGAGTAAAGTGTTGGCTGAATATCAAGAAAGAGATAGACAGAAAGATAGGAAGATAGATTGATAAATAGGTAGATAGATAGATAGGTATGCTTCAACTCAGATGAATAGAGGTAAACGAGAAAGCAAAGAAACAGAAAGAGAGGAGAGAAAGAAAGTGAGAATGTGTGAAAGAAAGAGAGAAATAAAGAGATAGATAGATAAGAAATAACTGAGATAGATAGAAGGAAGGAGGGAAGGAAGGAAGAAATATATATATATATATATATATATATATATATATATTGTAAATGAAGAAAAACTCTAAACTTGCTTCATTACAATAATTTATTTCAACCGTATTAATACGGCATCTTCGGGTAATCACAAGAACATGACTCTTGCTGAGAATTTCCCAAAGTAACATCTCTTTTATATCTATCAATTTAGGGGAGGGAGGTTTGGTGTCTTATTTTGGAATGGGTAGGGTTAGTTTCTTTGGATGAGGCGGGGAGGTCTATGTTTTGGATGAGGTGTGGCTTAGCTTGGGGCAGATTCCTTGGGGAAATAGTTGTAAGAGTGTATATACAAAATGAGCAGAATTTAAAGGCTAGAAATAATATTTTTAGCCTTTAAATTCTGCTCATTTTGTATATACACTCTTACAACTACAACTGCATTGGCTGAGACAAATAGAGGGGGAAGGGTGCGAAGAAGGAATGATAGATAGATAGATAGATAGATAGATAGATAGATACATCAGTGTAGACTAACCAGTCAAAAACATACATGAACGATCTTTTGCGCGGATTCTGGGTGCCGTACAGAAAACCCTGTCTAAGCGATGACTGATAGAGACAGGGGCGAAACAGAGATAGTGATGAGTATATGTATTTGGACGATGATGACCAGAGGGCAGGATTCAATCTCGAAGACCCTTGAAAGCTGAATAAGCGTGAGGAGGAACTGAAATATCTTATTATAATGGAGATTGTGTGTTTTTCTGTCTGTAACCGAAACTATATTACTACTCAAGTCACAATTCCCTTCGTTATTTACATCACATTCTCCATGATTTTATTTATATTTAAATCTCAATTATTAATAAAATTGCTTCACCTTTTTATTAGTGTTGTCCATATCTACATGATATTTACCGCGTACCCCACTTGTACGGGTCAGGCGCAAAGTCCCTATTAACGTGGGACCACCCACAAGCCGAAGCTCATGGAATGGCAGGTGAAAAAATTGCGTCGATCCCGTCGGCATTCCCCCTCAAGGGGGGCGCCTCAGGCACTGGGCAATAAACCCAGCCCTGCCCCTTTAAATCGAGGGGGCAGGTGTTGCCTGGGGGGATGGCCCCCTGGGATCGACGCTGTTAATTATAGCAATGGTCCAGAGGCCGAAGCCACTGTTGACCATATCTACATACAAATAACATGCAATTGTACTTATATATACAACAAAATAGCGGTTTACAGTGTGAATGGGAAGGCTAATTTGCATATTGATATTAAAAATGTGATTTTATTAAATATGTGCTTAGTATTATTGATTTCTAATTGTTTGGTTTTATTTTGATGAATATAAGCAAAAATCTCTCCAATGAATCTTAAATGAAATCCATTAACAAGAAAAAATAAGTGTAATTTTATTCTTTATTTCCTAATTTAACTAAATAGTTAAATAAGTAAAATTCAGCAATGAAAGACGGGAGTGACGGAAGAGTAAGTTTCATTTCTATTTTTCTATTATACCCCCACTCTGTTACATATCTTTTTATCTGCCTTCTTATTAGACTTTCTAATTTAATACGATATTTCATTACATTAAAACTTAAATACTTGCACCCGGAGGGTGCATATATTTGCTAGTTCAGATAATAACATTGTTTTGATACAATCTGCTTGATAACGTATGGAAGCACCTTTCTAACAATTCGTATTTAAACAAACCTCATTGTTACCCTTAAAACAGTAGTTGCAGATAACCACATCTACCAAGATAACTTTCTAACAGATTTCCGTATGTGTCGTTAAAGAAAGTTAACAAAGACATAGACGGGTTGATGAGATAAAGAAAAGAGATCAGAGAAAGGGAAAAAAAGTCAGACACGTTGTCTCAGAAAAATACCACTCATTTGTATTACTGATGGATAGCCCCTATCGTCATAGAAAATGGACACGGCGACACGAGTTAAAATCCTGGACGATGCAGTTTGCATTTCTCAATTTCGCTAATACCACTTGAAAAGATATGAATCCACATATTCTCTCCCCAGTTACGGGTAAATAGTAAGGCGGACTGGGCTCTTTAACCTAGAAAAAAACAGGTCGAATTCAAGCCTGTTAAACTCTACTTAAATATTGACCCCCAACCACATACTGCTTGTGCGGAGGGTTTGTGTAAATACACCTTTTATTGTAATCTTCCCCTGGACAAGTATCAAAAACAGGAAGATTTAAAGTGGTATTCTCCCATCGATAAAGGAAAGATTTAACCCACCACCCAAACAGTTTCACTAACCCTGAAATTTAAGTCCTTACTTGTCCTCTGTCGGTTACTAACTAACTAACTGATGCTTTTCAAAAAATTCCCAACGCTCGTGTTCAACCGCTTCTCGCACCTATCGTGAGAGTTCTTGTGTTAAATAATAGATTGGCGAAATATGTTATTGGCATGTTAGTTTAAAACGGCCCAAAAACCGTTGGATGTCACTCGGTATAATTGACATATCATGACCCCGTGACAGATTGAGAGTTTGTTGTGATTGCATTCACCCTTGGTCGGTTGAACAGGCTCCACTCAACAAATTCATCGCATCTCAAATGAACAAAATAGTTAGTGAACCCATTGAAAAAGAGTAACAAAGGAATAGGAAATCCATAAGCGGTCCCCAAACCCTGCATACATATCCCGATCAGAAGGAGATGCCCTTGTTTGCCGCAAATTTCCACAGACGCAGTGACAAGTACGCCACAAGCCGTTGATTCCTGACGATAATAGAGACATACTTTAGATTTTCACCAGAGCTTTTTAAGCCGGGTTGGGGCCCTAATACCCCAGATCAATTCTTCCTGAGAGGCCCTACCGAAAACTTGAGTTTCGGATGGCATAGCTCTGACACTACTACGTTGTCACCCCCCCTGTTACGGTGAGGGGATCACATCACTATGTTACGTTACGAGTCTTTGTCTTCTTATGTGTGGGCTCGTCACTTTCTGCGCGAAATTTCCCTTCAACTCCTTCCGTAGAAACACCTGTCACGATTTACAACAACCCCGCCCTTTCTTTCAACACATGTTTATTTATTCTATTATTCTATTAATCTATTTGTTTATTTTTTGCTGTGATAAATTCTAGCTGTCGTCAACGCAGAGATAGATAGAAAGAAGCTTAGAATAACAGATTCGCCTAAATTAGATACGCTAAGATTTTCATTTGCCTGTCAGCTGGCGGCTTGAAGAGGATGACAGACAGAAAGAAATGCTTATATATTAAAGAGAAAATCTATATACTAGGATTAACTAAGTGGATTCCGTGAACAACAGAACAACCGAACCCCTATAATGGCGACAAGTTTTCTAACAGTGGCAACCAGTCTAGTAAAAGGAAAACTCTGACTTTAAAGTGTACTGGTTAGAGTTGTAGGAAATGGACTCGTCGACTCGAGTTCATAACCTGGACGAAGCCACAGTTCACATAGCGCTAATACTCTTGAGAAAGGTATGAATGTAACTATTCTCCCTCCAGCTATGCGTAAATAGTAGGGCATACTGGGCTCTTTAACTTGGTTAGGCAACCAGTCTATGAGAGGGAAAACTCAGAATTCAAACCTCTTAAAATCTCCGCTTGGGGTGGTTACTACTAGAATAATATCAGTCCTACTTAGCGATCTATTTCAATTTTTTTTTAGATTAAAAAATAAGATTTTAAACCCGTTTCACACCACTTGAGAATTGATCTTGGTCACATCCTGCTCGTATCGAAGCTTTGGGTAATTAAATGAACTGCTGCTATGTGACTAATATTTTCAACGTTAAAAGAACATGTTGGTGTAAATTATACCCTTTTATCTTTGGAGTTTCATCATCATTGATTATTTTTAACGGCATGTCAACCCATCTAGGCCATTTCGCGTGGACCTGAAAGTAATAGCAATGAATGGGTATTCCACATTCCCCGAATCTCTAGAATTGGAGCCCCACCATCAGATTTAATTTCGTGTCATAACCAGAATACAATTAAGGACGATCATCTTTTGTGTGGGGGTTCAGGAAGGCGTTGTGTCCAAAAATAAATAAATAATAAACAGATATCTGCATCTGTGCAAGTGGCATATCCCTGTGACACTTTGGTGCACTGACTGCACACAAACCGTGATGCTTTCTAGGGCTGCTGTTTTCTTTCCCTCTTTCTGGCTCTCATTGCTGTCGAGGCTACTCTCCTCTCCGCCTCACCCCTTTCCGTGCCTTGCTTGACATTAAGGCGCCAGGCCGCTCGCTTTTCTGCGTCTATCTCCCACGTGTTTGTGTCAATGTGGCATATCCTCGTGTCTCTCCCGCTGATATATATAAAGCGTAGGTGTGGTCTACCTACCGATCGGGAGCCTTTTCCTAATTCACCATACAAAAGATCTTTAGGGGTGCGGCCATTTTTCTTCTTACCGAGGTAAATCTTGTAGAGAAGTTTTACATTATTTTCACGTTAAATTCAACTATTTTTGCCATATGTTCACCCATCTATGGGTTAAATAGAAAAATGTATTTTATAAAGAAATTGTATTATCCATTAAGAATTGATTTATTTCAAAACTTTATCGGCATTAAATGACCCACTGAGGTTGATATGCCGTAAAACAAAACAAAACCAAACCATATGTTCATCCAGATTATTGCTGTGGTTACTTATAAAGATAAAATATTTTAATTTCATGCCATAGTCGCTGGAAGTCCCAGTGACATGTTGGCCAACGTACTGGACTGTGACATCGTAATAAGAAACCATCTGATAGTCGAATTCCTATTCCCCTGCAGTGCGCAACTACAATCGAACTCCTATTCCCGTGCCGTGTGTGACTATAGTCGAATGCCCAGTCGCAGTCTGCGTACGACTTTAGTAAAATTCCTGGCGCCGACAAAGTGAGAGTTCGTATTTTCATAAGAATACTACGGAAGGTCCATGAGATTTGTCACTTAATCCTCTGCAAGAACCATTTGATATTTTGTTCTCGCAAATAATCATAAGTCGTTGGGGTGGCCTAAAGTCAGTATCAGCCAGACAGCCAGACATATTATCTCCTTTTCACTAGCGCTAGATCAAGGAGATTGTTTTCAACGTCTGAGGTGGAGCACCACACCTACGATCAGCCCCTCACTTTACCATACATATCCCTGTGCTACTCATACACTGACTTGGCGAGGGTTGGTATCGAACCTATAATCTTGTGGTTCCTTGTCCGAAGCTTTACCGACTGAGCTAGTTTTGAAAATAATCAATTCCTCGTCCATTATATAGACAAAGCGCCGACAAAGTGAGAGTTCGTTTTTAGATGAGAATACCACGGAAGGTCCTTGAGATTTGCCACTTGATCCTCAGCAAGAGCCATGAGATATTTCGTACTTGTAAAGAATAATAAGAAAATGATAATATTATTAATATTAATTTTTGAAAACAATAAAGGTAGCTGTTACAGAATAATAATAATAATAATAATAATAATAATAATAATAATAATGAATATAGCCTGCATATTTATTTACTTACTGGCTTATATTTTTATTGTCTTTATCAGTAGTAGCAATATCGATAACAATTTCCTATTTCCCAATTGTAGGCTGTGTTAGAAAAACTCCAGCTGAGCCAGTCGAGAGCGGTGCAGAAAAAGGCCTGAAGACAAGGGAGATAATTTGATCAACCGTAGTCCAACCCAAATTTCGCCAGATAACTTCTTCTCTGCCCTTGGCAACTGGAATGGGACGAGTGTGGTGAGCTGAAATTGATGATTCTAATATAAAGTCGGAAGGAAGTTAGTGGGGGGAAGAAAAAAAAAAGAAAGAGAGAGAAAGAGGAGGAAGGGAGAGGAGGAAGGGGAGGAGGAATGAAGCAAGAGAAACTGTAATGGAAAAGGAGACAAAGACCTGACGAGGCAGAAAAAACGCGGGAAGATATAAAAAGGGAGGGGAATTAAAAATATGGTATGCGGAAAATCCATGAATTAGGGAACGAGGAAGAAATTAAAAAAAAAAAAGATACGGATACAAATATAGAGCAAATGAGTGAAAGGGTAAGAGTCATAAAGGAAATGGTTGAAAGAAAAAAAGAAGAAAAGAAAGAAAGGAAGAGAGAAAGAAAGGAAGAAGAAAAAGGAGATAAAGAAAGGGTGGAAGAAATGAAATAAGAAAAGTTGGGAAGAAAAGAGGAAGAAAAAAGAAAGAAAGAAGGAAGAATAGTAGAAAGAAGGAAATAAGTAAAGAAGTAAATAAAGAAAGAAAGAAAGGCGGAAAGAAAGAAGAGAAGAGAGAAAGAGAGACAGAAAAAAGGAAATAAAGAAAGGAGGAAGGGATGAAGGTAAGAAATAAGAAAAGAAAAAGAAATTAATAAAGAAAGAAAGAAAGAAGGAAGGAAAAAGACAAGAAGAGAAGAAAGAATGAAATAAACAGAGAGGGGGTAATAAGGAAAGGAAAAAAGGAAAAAAGAAGGAAGGAGAGAAAGAAAAAAAGGGAAATAAAGAAAGGAAGCTGGAAATGAAAGAAGGAATAAGGAAAAGAAAGGGGTGAAAGAAAGAAAGAAGAAGAAAAGAAAAAAGGAAATGAGAAAGAAGAAAAGAAAGAAAGGAAGAATGAAAGAAAGAATAAATGAAGAAAAAGTGGAAAAAAGAAAAGAAAGAAAGAAGGGGAAAGGGAAGGGAAGAGAAAAGGAAAATAATAAAGGAAGAGGAGAAAGAATGAAAGAATGGAGAGAGAGAGAGAGAGAGAGAGAGAGAGAGAGAGAGGGAGGGGGAGAAGAGAAGAAAGAAGAGAATAGAGAAGGGAAGAAGGGTAGAAACAAGAAAGGAAGAATTAAAGAAAGAAAAGAAGAAAGAATGAAAAAAGAAGAAAAGAAGAAATAATCAAGGAGAAAGAAAGTAAGACAGAAAAAAGAAATGAAAGAAGGAAAGAATGGAATAAAAAGGAAGAAGAAATGAAAGAAAGGAAAGACAGGAAGAGAGAAGGGAAAACGACGGGGAGAGAAAAAGAAAGAAAAATGGAAAGAAGGGAAAAAAGGAAGACAGAGGGAAGAGAGAAGAAGAAAAACAGGAAGAAAGAAAGTAAAACAAAAAGGAAAATGGAAAAAGAAAAGAAGGAAAGGAGGAAAGAAGGATATAAGCAAACAAATAGAAGAAGAAGGAAAGAAAGAAAGAAAAAAAGGAAAGAAAAAGGAAAGAAATGAAGAAAGAAATGAAGAAAGAAAGAAAAAAGAATCAAAGAAATGAGGAAAGGAAGACAAGAAGAAAAAGGAAAGAAAGAAAAAAAAAGAAGAAAACGGAAAGAAATGAAGAAAGAAAGAAAAAGAAGCAAAAAAAAAAAAAAGAAAAGAAGAAAAGAAAAGGAAAGAAAAGGAAAGAAAGAAGAAGAAATGAAGAAAGAAAGAAAAAAAGCAAAGAAAGAAGAAAGGAAGAAAAGAAGAAAAAAGGAAAGAAAAAAAAGAAAGAAAGAAAAAGGAAAGAAAGAAAGGAAAGAAAAAGGAAAGAAATGAAAAGAAAGAAAGAAAGAAAGAAAAAAGAAGGGAAGAACGAAAAAAAGAAGCAAAGAAAAGAGGAAAGGAAGAAAAAAGAAAAGAAAAGAAGAAGGAAACTAAAGACATAGGCTGATAAAGAAAGAAATACGGTAGTTGAAAAAAAAAAGAAAACAGATATATTATCAGACACAATGAAAAAGGCGAAGAAGTTATTTATTAAGTTTAGCTTAGTTCTGGCACAAGGCCAGAAGTATGGGGGCACCAAGTGAGAATCCGACTCACTAACAATGGTCTGCGTGAAGGAAAGCAAAGGGAAAACAGGGAAAAACGTAAAAAGACGCTAGAAGATTTTGTGCAATTGAGAAAAAAATATAGAAAATAAATAAACAAAAGCGTTGTGTGAAAGAAAAAGTGTAAAAAAAATATCATTAATAAGTGAAAAAACATAACATAACTACTACTACTACTACTACTACTACTAATAATAATAATAATAATAATAACAATAATAATAATAATAATAATAATAATAATGAATACTATGAAATAATAATGTATATTATTAATACTAGCAAATATATGCACCCTCCGGGTGCAAGTATTTAAGTTTTGATATAATAAAATAAATATAATATATAATATAATAAAATATCATATTAAATTAGAAAGACTAATGAAACTGACTAAGAATGCAGATAAAAAGATCTGCAACAGAGGGGGTATAATCGAAAAATAGAACAACTTTGAAACTAACTATTCCATCATTTTCCATTACTCCCCTCTTTCATTGGTAAATTTTCCTAATTTAACTATTTAGTTAAAATAGGAAGTAAAGGATAATATTACAGTTATTTCTTCTTGTAAATAAATTTCTTTTAAGATTTATCCACGAGATTTTTGTTTATATTTCTTAAGATAAAACCAAACAATTAGAAATCAATAATACCAAGCACATATTTATTAAAATAAAATTTTAAATATCAATATGCAAATTAGCCTTCTCGTTCAAACTGTAAACCGCTATTTTGTTGTATATATAAATACAATTGCATGTTATTAGTACGTAGATATGGTCAACAGTATTAATAATGTAATACAATTTTTATTAATAACTGAAGGTTTAAAAGAATGAAATCAGAATTTGATGTAAATAATTAAGGAATTGTGACTTGAGTAGTAATATAGTTTCGGTTACAGACAGAAAACACACAATCTCCATTATAATAAGATGTAAGTGAATATAGTTATTTACTTAGCTTAGCTGAGATGTAGCACAAGGCCGATATGTCAACGAATATATACAGAGAGAAGTGCATAATATGTGAAAAATACATAACATGGGACTTTGAAATAAAATCAGATCACCTTATCCCAGCAAGAGGACCAGACCTAGTGTTGATAAACAAAAAAGAAAGAACTTGTCAACTAGTGGATTTTGCAGTTCCAGCAGATCACAGGGTAAAGCTAAAGGAAAATGAAAAAAATAGTCAAATATCTGGACCTTGCCAGAGAACTGAAAAAGTTATGGAATATGAAAGTGAAAGTTATACCAATTGTAGTTGGTGCACCTGGAACGGTCCCAAAAGTGTTGGAAAAGGGTTTGAAAAGTTTGGAAATCAGAGGAAGAATTGAAACCATTCAGAACGCTGCACTGCTGCAATCTGCCAGAATACTCAGAAGAGTCCTGGAGACCTGAGGAGACTTGCTGTCACTCAGCCTCCAGTGAACCACCAGCTACGGCAGGTATGAAAAACTATGATAATAAGAGAAAACTCCTAGTGTCTGTACCATGTGGACCGGTTTATAACGCCAACTCTGAACGCTGATTAGCTCCCGCATTAGCCAACTTGGTGTACAGAACTGATGTCTGCGTTGGCAGAACTCTATTTAAAGCCAGTTTATTAGCTAACGTTGAACATGAAGGGTGACACACTAGGGTTTGATCGGCTCTAGTGGGGTATAACTGGCGAGGGGAGCATTATGTTGAAAGACCCGAAACCTCCCAATGAACCAGTTATAACATAACTGATGACGCCGCCCAGCGCTGTTTTATAGCACAGGCGTATCTCAAACAACAACAACAACAACGAGAAACCAAGCTCTGTAGCAGAAATCGCATCAAGAGAATAAATACCTGGACCGTCCCCATTATAAAATACTCTGGACCATTTTTCAAATGGATAAAAGAGGGACTCAGGTATATTGACCAAAAGAGAAGAAAATCAATGGCTATGCACAGGGCATTACACCCGGAAGACGATAGAGATAGATTATATGCACCAAGAAAAGAAAGTAGAAGAGATCTCGCTAACATAGAGGATTGCGTTGATGCCCCAATCCAAGGAGTCGAAGAATACACAAAAAGAACAAGGAAATATTAATTACGGCATTAATTAAAACAAATTAACAAATAAAACATAATAGAAAATAAACAAAAGAAAAAAATACAAACATAAAGAATAATAAAAATAAACAAGCTAAAATGAATATATAGAAAAATATATTAATAATCTCTATAATATATAAACATAAGATAGGAGATTTATAATTAACTTTTTAAATCCCGAGCTATGCTGGGTAGCGCTGCTTGAATATATATATATATATATATATATATATATATATTATATATATCATAATGGGTTAGGTCTACCAACTAACAGTTTCGCTTACTAACTCATCAGGTCAAGAATCAGACTCAGATTCTTGCCCTAATGAGCTAGTAAGCGAAACTGTTCGTTGGTATACCTAGCTCATTAGGATTATTATTATTATTTGCTTTACTTAGGTATCGAGCACTCTTTACATGTTAGCTTCAAACAGACTTCGCGGCATATATTTTTTTCTTTTGGCCAAGTGATATAGTGTTAATCAATTATTTTGGGTTGGTGCGACTCTCTTGATCTTTTCTTTTCTTTTTTCTCCCAGGTGGAGTTTTGTAGTATATTTTTTACTAACAAATTATTTGCCGGTTTTTTTTCCTTACTGCAAGGGTTTACTAATAGGATTAGTATAGTATTATATATATATATATATAATATATATATATATATATATATATATATATATATGTGTGTGTGTGTTTGTGTGTGTGTGTGTGTGTGTGTGTGTGTGAAGAAAGGAAGTAAATCCGACGGTATGTAATATATCAAGAAAAATGAAAAAACACTGGTTTAAATGGGTTAAGTGGTGAGTTTATTGGCCGACGCTGCAGTGTTTCGATCTATTAATTAGATCATCTTCAGGGCATAAATAATAATTTCTTATCTAATGCCCTGAAGATGATCTAATTAATAGATCGAAACACTGCAGTGTCGGCCAATAAACTCACCACTTAACCCATTTAAACCAGTGTTTTTTTCATTTTTCTTGATATATTACATATGTGTGTGTGTGTGTGTGTGTGTGTGTGTAAGTGATATTGATTAAATTCATCTTTTATTATCCATTCTTTTCTTTCTTTTCTTTTCTTTATTCATTCTTCCTCATATTGTCGGATTCATTTCCAATTTCCATTTTTACACACACACACACACACACACACACACACACATATATATATATATATATATATATATATATATATATATATATATATATATATATATAGAGAGAGAGAGAGAGAGAGAGAGAGAGGGGGCGGGGAGAGAGAAAGAAACAAAGAGAGTGTGTTAAAGTGTAACGTGTTAAAGAAAATTGATTAAATCAGTGGCATGAAAGATAAGAAAAGGGCATGTAAAATAAAGACGTTCTATATGACCCCCCAAAAAAAAAAACCCATAAAAAAAAGAAAAAAAAAAGAAACTTATATACATATAAGCATACATATAATACATATTATACATTATATACACTAGCAAATATATGCACCCTCCGGGTGCAAGTATTTAAGTTTTAAGGTAATAAAATATCGTATTAAATTAGAAAGGCTAATGAAACTAAATAAAAATGCATATAAAAATGCATAGAACAACTGAAACTTACTCTTCCATCACTCTCGTCTTTCATTTTTATTTTTTCTAATTTAAGTATCTAGTTAAAAGAGGAAGTAAAGAATAAAATGACCGTAATTTGTTCTTGTTAATGGATTTCATTTAAGATTCATTGAAGAGATTTTTGCTTATATTCATTGAAATAAAACCAAACAGTTAGAAATCAATAATACTAAGCACATATTTATTAAAATCACATTTTTAATATCAATATGCAAATTAGCCTTCCCATTCACACTGTAAACCGCTATTTTGTTGTATATATAAATACAATTGCATATTGTTAGTATGTAGATATGCTTAACAGTATTAATAATGTAAAACAATTTTATTAATAATTGAGGTTTAAATAAAAATAAAACCATTGAGAATGTGATGTCAATAACTAAGGGAATTGTGACTTGAGTAGTAATATAGTTTCGGTTACATACAGAAAAAACACACAATCTCCATTATAATAAGATATAATACATATGGAAGCGTTGTGGTGTAATGGTTAAAGTCATGGTAAATGGACTTGTCGCCCCGAGTTCAAATACTGGATGTAGTAATTGCATTTCTCTTAGCGCTAATACCCTTCGGAAAGGTATGAATCCTACCCTCCCTCCAGCTATGGATAAATAGTAGGGCAGACTGGGCTATTTAACCTTGGTTAGACAACCGGTCTAGGAGAAGGAAAACTCTGAATTCAAACCTGTTGAACTCCGCTTAAGAAATTGACCTTGCGTCACACCCTGCTCTTGTGGAGGGATTGGTGTAAATAATCATATACACTAGCAAAAGTATGCACCCACTGGGCGCAAGTATTTAAGTTTTAATGTAATAAAATATTATACTGAATTAGAAAGAATAAAGAAACTAAATAAGAGCGAATATAAAAAAATATTACACTTATTTTAATGTTATTTAATTTGATTTATATATGAAATTATATATGATTGTTTTAAATACGTTTGAGAATAACATGATAGTATTAGAAATCAGTAAGAGCAAATAATTATTTATTAAACCCAGTTTTGTAAAAATCATTATGCAAATTATTCTAACCATATACTATGGAAATCTTTATTTCTTAGAAATATACAACTCATATTTCAGGATTTTAAATGCATTGATAAAACTGGCAGTTTTGCGACACATAAATCATCTAGACTTTAATAGAGCCATCGTTGTTAATAAATAAAATGTTAATTAAGATCAAATAATGACTATTTCATAATCGTTGAGAATATAACTTAAATAATTAAGGAAATCGTGACGTCAGTGATAATGTAGTTTCGGTTACAGACATACAATTACATAATCTCTATTATAATAAGATGTAAGCAATTTTCTGTACGTGTTTCTGCACCACGAGGTGATTCATGTTGTTTTTTTTTAAATTTCAAAGCATCATTTAATTACTCAGAGTTTTGGTGTATTTAACGCCAGAAACATGTCAGTCCTGGTGGCTGAGAAGTCCATGACATTTAACACTCCACTTTGATCCTTACTTAGGCTAGACGAGCTGTCAGAGAAGCCTGCCTCCAATCAATTGGTTAAGCCATATCACCTACTATTTGGTGACATGGTCAATTATGATTTTTCTTGTTCTCCTTTTGTGCAAGTTTGCTGCATTTGCTTATTAAGAAATTAATAGTTTTATCAATGTCTCCACACATCCTACACTTGTATAGATTTTGTAGAAACATCGATGAAATGGTTAATCGCATAATAATCGAATGCAGCAAACAAGCGTAAAAGGAATACAATACTTGGTATTGCTGGGTGGGAAAGGTGGTCTACTGGGAATTATGCAAGAGGTTAAGGTTTGACCATACAAACAAGTTAATCTGGTAAATAAAAAGGTGGACTGGAAAAATTGTTACCAATCTAAATTCGGTATTTTTTAAAAGAGTTTAAGGTATCCTCTTTTGAATTTTGAATTTTGAAAATTCTTCTTTTTGACGCTTCGGGAAAATGTTTTATTAGGTGGGGGTTGTATGCAAAACAGATCTAGTCTGCTAGATAAGAAAGGTGGGCCGGAAAAATTGTTACCAATCTAAATTTGGTATTTTTTGAAAGCTTAGGGTATCCTCTTTTGAAATTTGAAAACTCCTATTTTTGACGCCCCGGGGAAAATATTTTATTAGAGGGGGATAGTATGCAAACCATATCTATTTTGAGATACAAACGGATCAACTAATCCCGGCCAGAAGACCAGACTTAGTTTTAGTTGAGAAGAAGAAAAAAAGAACTTGCCATCTGGCAGATTTTAACGAAAGAAAGCGAAAAGATAGAAGAATACTTTGATCAGAGAGTTGAAAAAACTGTGGAGCATGCCGGTGACAGTGATACCAATAATGATAGGAGCAGTCACCAACAGTTTTGAAAAGCAACTGGGGAATTAGAGATCATAGGAAGAATCGAAATAATGCAAACCCCAGTATTGTTGATATCAGCTAGAATACTCAGAAACGTCCTGGAGTACTGATGAGACTGTCTCCACCTGTTCGCCATCAACTCATTATTGGAACCTTCCACAATATCCATAATATCAATTCTGCGCTTTATATAGAAAAGATAATATTTTTAAAATCACCTGTGGAATATTCAAAAATGTATTCACAGGTTTTAGGTAATTGTATAGAAAACTCCGTAAACTAAACTTCATCACCCACAAATGACATATACATATTTACCAGCCTGTCTGCACGAGCAGGATGTGGTACAAGGTCAATTTCATAAGCAGAGTTAAACAGGTTTGAATTCAGTTTTTGGTTATTTCCTATAATTCCAACCTAAAAGAAGGGGAACCAATCTGATTGACTGATAAATTATTTATTCATTTATTGATCTACTAGGAAAAAAGAAGACGGGGTTAGGGTTAGGGTTAGGGTTTGGGGTTAGTTTAATGGGAAAATAATGGGTAGATTAATTAACAGATAAAAATTAATTCAGAGTGGTTCCCCATTTTTTAGGTTCGAGTTATAGGAAATAACCCAGTTTTCTTTCTCTTAAATTGGTTGCCTAACCAAAGGTAAAGACTGGGGGGAGAATATTTAGATTTATTCCTTTCCCAGGGGTATTAGCGCTATGTGAAATGAAATCAGCATTCACCGGAATTGAATTCGTGTCGCCGTGCCAGTCTCCTACGATTCTAACCATTACACCACGCACCTAGTCATATAACATTGCTTAACTCTTTGCTTCCTTTAAACCACTCGCAGTGGCTCTCCCAGTGCTGTGCATAGCACACCCAATCAAAAGTTTTAAAAAACTGTTTTTTTTTTTTATAATTATGCAGAAGGACTCACTTTGCACTATTAATAGGACTTTATTTGAATAGACTTCTGAGGTGAATAGATAATAAAAGTAAATTATATTAAAGTTGGCGAAGTGGACAATTGTCGGTATCGGCCGGGTTGCTAAGGAGTCTCTCCCATTTTCGCTAGCGCTAGACCAGAGAGATTGTCTTTGCTGAGGTGGATCGCGATACTTACCACCAGCTCCCGTCTTTACCGCACGGATCAGATTACACAATCTCTGCTACTCATGCGCTAAGTTGGCGGGGACCGGCATCGAACCAGTAACCTTGCAAATTCTAGGTGGGTGATCTACTCACTAAGCTAAACTGGTCTCTGAATAGATAGTGGACTTTGAAATATCTCATCATACAGGTAAAAAATACCAAGAAAATGTGTTAAAAATGCGGGGGAAATTTGGTAGGCAAATGGTTAAATTGATACTGGGTCGAATAAAGTGTACGCACGATAGAAAGATTGTGTTGCGCAAGGCATTCATTCAAGAAAGTTTGGTTTTACGTTCGCCTTTCAAGTTGAGAATGATTTCTGGCTTGGAAAATCTGCAGGGGAAATATTCTTAAATATTCTCAATATTCAAGACGAACCTCTAATGCCGTCAGACGAACCTCTAATGCTAACCCTGCAGCCCGCGGTACTTTCGGACTGGTTCATTTGAGACATCATTTTTTTTTTTTTTTATAAAAAATATTTTTTTACTGAAGAGAAAAAATCAACTTCAACAGAAATTTACCATGAATTTTTTATTTTTCTATTTTTCCATTAGGTTGTGAATCATCCTGACGGTGGGGCTTAGAGCACACCGACTGTATGCCCCCCCCCCATACTACAGTGGGATAAAACCTCTCCAAAAAGAAGAGACCTGTGTATGACATTGGCATCGGATGACAAAGTTCCAGTTCGGGAGATCTGTGGAGGATGGAGTACCCCTTCATTGCTATTACTACAACGTGTGTTTTTTATCGAACTTTGTTGGTTGGCACTAAATTTTCCTATATAAAAAGATATGCGATCGGTCTTTATATAAAAGAAATATACTCACATACATGATCTCCCTTTTATAAATAAATCTAGCAGCGGCTACCCGACATCGCCTGGGTAGAGGGGGATTGTTTTAAGTTAGTCCCGCAGATCCATTATTACTGAATCGTAAGTTGAATCCTCGTGGGATGCCCCATTTAAATCCCTATGTAAAAAAAAAATAGACCTTGCATTGATCCAGCTACTACGAAAAGAAATGTTAATGTCTACTATCTAAAATATTAAATGAAAAAAAAATCCATGCTGTTATCATTTAAATTTTATTTTTTAATTATCTTCACGAATATAAATCAAATCTCTATTATTTTTTATTCAAAAACCAAGCCCTGGTGATATTTAATGTGTATATATATATATATATATATATATATATATATATATATATATTACTTTGTCGTTAATTGTTTAATTTTCGAAATTTCCTCTGGACATACATATACACACAACTGCCCTTTATATATATATATAGATAGATTCTTCATATGTTCTCGTTTTTAAGTTGATTATTTTTTAAATCATTTTTCAAGTTTGTATTTATTTTTCTTTTATTAATATTTTATTAATCTTTTAGGGTTTCATACTTTATTAATTTGTTTTATTATTTAATCATTTTGTTAAATTAATCTTTTAATGTATTATTGATTCATACCCTAATTAATTTTTAAAAAAACTTTTCTTATGGAAAATGCGGGAAAATATTTTAAGCCTCTCTCGGACAAAAATACGGTGTGGATTTGATTGAACTTCGGCCTTTTCTGATTTCCATTAGATTTTCTTTTATAAAAGGACGGGCACTCGGTCGTTGTACAAACATACAGGCATACATACAGAAGCCCTTTTTTTATACATATAGATGTATCATTGATTTAAACTCTTATATTTCAATTTTCTGGGCATCTCATGTTAGCAAGCCAGATTCGCAGACCACTGTTAGTGAGTTCGATTCTCACTGGGTGTCCCATACTTCTGGCCTTGTGCCACAGCTAAGCTTAGTTACAAGAGGGCACCTCATGTGGTGTAATGGTTAGCAATCTAGATTCGCAGACCATTGTTAGTGACTTCTGGCCTTGTGCCACATCTAAGCTTAGTAAATAACTGTATCTTAATTTTCCTCTGGAGAATGAAAGGTAACAAGTTTTTAACTCTCTCTCGGACAAAAGTGAGGTGTTGATTTTTATTGAACTTTGGTCTTTGCCTGTCCCCACTCAATTTTCAGTTATAAAGGGATGCACGCTCTGTTCTGGTACAAACAACCATATAGACAAACATACATAATCTCTTTTTACATACAGGTTTGTCCGAAGTCTTGTCACTACTACACTTTGTTTTAGCTTTCATTATTTTCTTGTTTTAATAATACAACATATAAGTTATGTGGTTAAATCCTACTTAACAGACATAAATTCCACCATCGTATGTCACCCCACCGAAAGAAAAAATATATTAAAAATCAGGGAATTAACCGAATTTAATGAAATTTTGATATTTTTATTGTTGATATATTAATAAATATAATGGACTAGTTATATTATTTGAAAACTCTTACATTTTGCAAGGTCAGTTAACTTTAAACCACGTATCTATGAGGCGTAACACAAATTCACAAACATACGTGGTTCAAAGTTAATTGACCTGAAAAAATGTAAAAGTTTTTTTTAAATAACTTGAACATAACTTTTATTCATTAATGTATCAACACGGAAAATGTCTTCAAATTCGGTTAATTCCTTGATTTTGGTATTTTTCTTTCGGCGGGGTTACATACTATGTCCGTTAAGTAGGATTTAACCAGTTATGTAATTATTTTGCCTGTAAATAATTTTTAGAAATTATATTATTTTCTAGAATATTGGGTTGTATTATGTAATTATTTTACCTTTAAAAATATGTAGGAGGTGACAAAACTTTTGGACTCCTTGCATATAGATACCTCAAGGAAATTGAAAAATGCAAATAATTAAAGAAATAACATAAAGGAAGTATTCTAAAAAGATAGACAAAAAATAAACAATGTATGAGCATGTGTAATCGCATTTGAACTGTTAGAAGTGCAACAAATGCTATTTTTAAATGAAATTAATGGGGAATTGTCTCTTAAAATATTTTCTTAAATTTTGCTAATTCATTCAAACAGTAAATTGGAACATTCGAATTGGGGTAGTGGATATTACCAAGGAAAATGGATTCGGTGAGCCGAGTTCAAATTCCGTAGGAGACTGTTTGCCTTTCTCTCCATGATTAATGTTTGATACTAGGGGGACATGTCTTTCTAGCCTTGATAAGGAACTAGACTAAAAGAATGAGAACTCCTAATTCAAATTCCTTATCACTACGTCATGAGCTGCCAGCGTGGCCTCATTGGGCACATTATTTGGCATATGTTGTAGACCTTAGGGAGGACTTCAGTCCTTTTGAGAACTGATGATATATATATATATATATATATATATATATATATATATATATATATATATATAGCTAAGTACCCGGTCCATGACCGGACTAAAAAAATAGGAACACCAAAGAGTGAGTGGGGAGAAAATAACAGATAAGTATACCCGATTTCGGTTCATTTTTTAATATTTCATAAAATAAAATTTAGACCTCGTAGAAAATATTTCCCCAATATATTTTCGTGAAATTGAACCATTAATTGATTTTTCAGAATATATTTTAAAAATTTTCTTTTAGTAAGTTGTTTTTGGTTACGTTTAATTTCAGTTAATTTAACGGTGCAAAAAGGAAAACATTGTTTTTTCAATCATAATTTTCATTATTTCCGTAAGCTGAAAATTTAAAAAACAAATCAGGAGTTTGTTTAATGTTTCTTCTTTCGAATGGAAAATTTTTTTTCAAGACAATATTAACTTTTATGCAAATTCATTGTGTTAAATATAGTGGGGGGGGTAAATTTTACAAACTCAATTTTTATTTCTTAATACTCATTTTTCGATCTATTTGACACATAGATGGAACTCTAACAGGTATAACCATTCCGGTTATGGTGGACCTGTGAGTAGTTGCGATAAAGGCGGGGGGGTACTCAATATTCCCCAGAATTCCAGAATTCGAACTTCACCGCTTGATGCAGTATAACGTCATACCCAGGACACTAAAACCCTCAGCCACCAATTAGCACATATAATAAAAAAGGGTTGGGGATTCACAAGGACAATAGGATCGGTACAGTCATTTAGATGTTAGGGTTCGACAGTGGCATCTTCTGCCGGAAATGATATTTAAAATCCATGTTTACAAAATAAATTGTAACATTCACTATTGAAAAAAAAAATTACCAAAAAAGTCAGGGAATTATCCAATTTTAATAACATTTTCAGTATTGATTTATCAATTAATGAATTTTATAAAGCATCAGTTATTTTATTTCAAAACTTTAATTAGGTATTTCTGCTATGATAAATTAATATATAAAATTCATCAAAAATATGAGCAGCATGATTTTAAGTATAAAATCTCATTATTAGATTCTAAAAATTTTTTTTTTTAATAACTACTTTACTTTAGCATCAATCACCCATATTTTTTTGGTTGAAAACTGTATAGGAATTTTTTACTAAGATCCACTGCTAAGTGGAAATAAAATAAAAATAGAATAATTAATCGAAAAATTTCGAATAAATAAATCATAGAACATTCTTGCTATATTGTCATTAGTGATGTTTATGTGGAGTAGCCCTTATAGTTGTATATTAGAGTAGGTTGATTTTTCAATTTAAAAAAAATATCAAATTGTCCATTGATGCAAAAGATGTGTCTTACTATAGTAAATACTGATACCAAAAACCAGATCTCTTACTTACACTATTGTTTGAGAAAATAGCATCCAAGATAGTATACTAAAATGCACCAAAAATCTTTGTTTTCGCAAAATTTAGCCTAGAAATTGGTTAGAAAATATTGCAATTTCAATATTTAAAACAGAAAAGTTTATCATTTTGAACGAAACGAATAAGATATTATAACTAGAATTAAAATTGAAAATATGCCCCCATCACAACTGACACCTCCGATATGCTGTTTTTTTAAAACGTAATAAGTAAGCTGTAACAGTAATGACAACTTAAAAGATTGAAATATATTTCCTCAAACGAAGGCAAAGTTTTGAAAAAATATAATGTGTGGTAATTTTCGATGTTAATTTGCAACTTTCAGCACATGGGAGACGTTATAGATCCAAAATCAACCTACCCTATTGTATATATAGTCGTTTGGTAGTGGCAAAGTAGTGGTATGTAAATTGCAATTTATGCACATATTGCATATTTTATATGCAGGTTTAAAGTTTGTTTATCAACAAATATTAGAATATATTTATATATATTAAACATACATACATACCTACACACACATATATATATATATACACATCCATCCATACATACATACAAATGCTTATCTAACAAGATTATTTGTTGATATTCATCTTCTATGAATCTAGATAAAAAGGATTTTAACATAAATATATACTAAAATAATTCTTGATAAGCATTTAAACCAACTGCTTAATATTGATCGTAGACGAATTATTTTTTTTATTTAAAAAAAATAATTAATCCAAATATCTACATATTTTATTTACATGTACTCGAGAAAATTGATTTTATATATATATATATATATATATATATATATATATATATATATATATATATATATAAAAACGTGTGTATACATGTATATCTGTTTGAAGAAAACATATATATATATATATATATATATATATATAATGTACACACGTACCAAGATAACACGGACACACTCCTATATATATATATATATATATTATATATATATATATATATATAATCTGTAGACATGTAAATAAATGTGCTTATATATATATATGTATGTTCATATATAGGTGTGTGTATACAGACACACGATAACATGCACGCAAGCATAGGTACATATCTATAAATTTATCAATATACATGCATGTATACATCTATACATATACATGTTTATATAGGAATATTATATACATAAAACGTGTAATATATATATATATATATATATAAACAAGATAAGACGGACATATGTATACGTATATATTTGTTATGTCACTGAGTTTATTCAAATAAAATTGTAAATAACCGAATCATATATATATATATAATCATATTTACGTATTATATGCACATATTCATGTTTTTGGTGAGTGTGTTTGTGAGAACAAATATGTCTTTATATTTTACGTATCGATTTAAATATTTTATTTATTTCCTTATTTCTGTCCGATGCACAAATTTGAAAAATAACCCCAAATGATGATACGGAATTTAAAAGATATACACAGATTTTTTAACTCTTCGCAACCGATTTCTTTAACATTTACTTACCTTTCCCAAATAAAATAATACAAAGAATAAAATAGAATAATATAAAAAAGATATAAAGATAAATATAAAAGAAATGGATAAAAAAGAATTCTTAAAAAAAAAAAACGCCTGTGAAATTGGTTCTTTTGCTGCAAGTTCAAGGGGAGCAAAAGTCGACACTTTGAAACGGCGCGAAATTTTTCTTTGATATTCAAGTTCGAGAAAACACATAAAAGGTCTGGGCTTTTTCTGCCTCTTACCCGAGAACTTTTTTCCTTATTTATTGAAGCATACAAACAGGTAAATACTGAGAACATGCATGTTTGCGAAATAAACAACTCCATAAAAATCATTCACTATATATGTGTGTCTGTGTATGTATACATATATATACATATATATATGTAAATACACACACACACACACACACACACACACACACACACACACACACACACACACATATATATATATATATATATATATATATATATATATTTATGTATATATATATATATATATATGTGTGTGTGAGTGCATTTGTGGCTGTATCAAGATTTAGTTCACGCACATCCATATTATATTCGTATTAACCCAACACTCTTTTAATATCCAATATATATCCGTATGTAAATTTTGAAAAATGAAATAAGCGTTCGAATTCTGAGAGTGTCTGGTTCTGTTTATTTTGCATAAATAACTTTAATAAAGACGTGATTCCAATTCACCATGCTCACTATTCAACAATTGTACCTTGACTTACGAGTTTTATTCATTCCGCTCATACCTCAATTTCTTCGTATATTAAATCAATGTTTTCCCATTGAAATAAACCGAAATGCCCTCAATCCGTTCCAGTCCCATCCTCCCCCGAAAACACCCTACATTTTTTTACAGTTGTTTTCTTAATAAGAAAAATAGAACTGTTCTATATAAAAACGTAATAAAATAAAGTGTAATGAATTAAGTGCTGTAATATATCTAATGATATAATTTTTTATAAATTATATTTTTCTTTGGAGTAATAAATTCGTGAACTTATTAACATAAGAGTATCTGAAGTACGTTCGTACCTCAAGTTTCAGCTCGATTCTCAAAGCAATAATCGACTGAGTGACAGCTCGTAACTCGGAAAACTCGCAAGTTGGATACTCGTGTGTCACTGTACCACAGTATCTTTCTTCTTAAAGTGCTTCGTCACAGTCGTTGTAAGGTGCAGACCTACTGATAGGTACGCGTCCTGCGTCCCCGCCACACAAAAATAAAAAGGTCGAAGTAAAATCATATCCCTGCGTCCCAGTGTTTTTCTTTTTTCTTCCCTCATCATTTCAAGCTAACTGTAAATACATTCCAATGGTTTCTTAGAAATTAATTACACAGGATAGGTTACAAGGTAGGAGTTAGATGACTTTAGTTGTTTCCCCAGACCATGAATAAAAACTCTACAATCTATTAAGAAACTTTAGTCGGAACCCATGAATTTTCCTGTGGGCTCATTCAAAGCAGATATGTGCGTCCCTAGATCAAAAAGCTATCAGCACCACTGCGGTGGATGACACCGATGAGTGGATACTCAGACTACTCACATCTCAGTTACTTAGCAACTATCAATATCAGTCACCTTGCCTGAGGCCAGTTATTATTTGTATATTTACTGATTCGTGAAGATTTTTAAATCGAGACATATAATCTGACACACAAATGGGCTAAAGTGTATTTGAACATGCTTCAATAATGATACTCTCTCTCTCTCTCTCTCTCTCTCTCTCTTGGTCTCTCTCTCTCTCCTCTTGGTCTCTCTCTCTCTCTCCATCTCTAGTTACTCATATCTGTTCATCTTTCTCTCTTCCCCACTTTCTTTCTCAGTCTCTTTCACTCAATCTATCCGCCCGAGTTTCTTTATATTTATCAATATATCTATATATCCCAGCATAGTGATACTTCTCTTTATTTATCAGTAAGTCTCTCTGCCTGTGTGTGTGTGTTTATCTCTGTATCTCTCTATTTCTCTCTCTCTGTGTCTCTCTCTCGCTCTCTCTCTCTCTCTCTCGCTCTTTCTCTCTTACTAAGGTTCTTCATATCTATCTATCTATCTATCTCCCTATCCACACACACACACACCCACACACACACACACACACACACACACACATATATATATAATATATTAATATATATAATATATATATATATATATATATATATTTAATATACCAAACTTGTTGGTAAATCGTCGCGGTGAGAAAAAACCCAGCAAATAGTTTGATTGTAAAAATATACTACCAAACATCAACCGGGAAGAAAAAAATCTGTTAGTACAATATTTTGGCCAAAAGAAAAAAAAAATTATATGCATATATATATATATATATATATATATATATATATATATATATATATATATATATATTCATACAAACCCGCCAGGAGACTAAAGCTAATAAGTAAAAAGTGCTCAATACCTAAGTAGAGCAATAATAAAGATAACTCTCATGAGTCAGACGAGTTTTGCTTAATGCTCTTCAGGGCTAAGATCTGACTATATATATATATATATATATATATATATATATATATATATAATCAACCACGAAATTATTCGTACACCCATCAGTCTTTGATATTTCTATCCATCTCTCAGAATCTAAAACTCGTATGCTGCCAGGTATTTCATTTGTTAATAAGCATCAACAAATAAATATATTTTCAGAACAATAGGTTTCATCCGACAAATTTGAAAGGCGAATTATGCAAAATTTGAAAAAACATAATTATTCCTACGGTATAAAATATCGTTTTAAATTTATTGTTTCGAGTTAGCATAAGCAATTTACATAATTATTTTATAAGTGAAGTCTTCTAGGCTATTTATTTAGTAGAATATTTGTGATAATTCCAGCAAAGAATATCGCGTGGTACATAGAGTGTCACCATTGTTATTCTTACGTTAACAACACGATGGGTAAGACAAGGGAGCTTACCGTTGATTTTTGACAGAGAATTATTAATTCCCACATAGTTATAGCACTATTTCAAACTGGTTAGCTATCCCTAGATCTACGGTGCAGCCCGTTAGAAGTTTAAGAAAGAAGTTTAAACAGTTTGGCACGACAGAGAATCTGCCTGTGCTTGGAAGAAAAACCAAGACTGTTCCCGAGAACTGCACAAAAAACTTTGTTGCGGTGTTAAAATAAACTCATACGTTATTTTGAAAGACAACGCCAAAAGTTTGGCTCCGATAGATATCAGCGTAAGTACTTGCAGAATAAAAATTTGCTTAAAAAGAAATGGACTGTATGGAAAGCAACCGTGACGAAAAAAAAGTTCTTGAACAAAAAAATATGCTTTTTGGAACAAATAATATAGATTGATGAAATAAAAACCGAGCTTTTTGGACATAATGATGTACATAAGATTTGGCACAAAACAGTATAGGTGAGGCTTTCCTCTCAAAGAACACAGTGTTAACATTAAAACATGGAAGCGGCTCGATGATATTTCGGGGTTGCTTTAGCTCAAGAGGGACTTGAAAATTAATTGCAATGAGAGAAATAATGAAATCTGAATAATTGAGAAGGAATACAGAGGAGAGCGATGTTAATACACGGATAGCAAAGGCATGGTCGGCCACAAATAGATTATCAGTCATATAGAGGTCCGATCTCCCTGAAAAAATAAAGCGACAGTTCTCCCAGGCTGTGGTTGTGTCGGTGCTGCTATATGGTTGCACCACCTGGACCCTAACAAAGCGTCTTGAGAATAAGATAGATGGGAGCTGCACAAGAATGCTGCGCACAGTCTTGAACAAGACATGGAAGCAGCACCCCACAAGGAAACAGCTGTACGGTCACCTACCCCCCATCTCACAAACTATCAGGGTGAGACGGACATGCAGGACACTGCTGGAGAAGCAAGGATGAACTCATAAGCGACGTTCTCCTGTGGAAGCCAACACATGGACATGCAAGTGTGGGGCGCCTAGCAAGGACCTACATTGACCAGCTATGTGAAGATGCTGGCTGCTCCACAGAAGAGCTCCCAGGTGCAATGAATGATAGGGAAGGTTGCCGAAAGATTGTCATAGATACCGGTGCTGTATGCGCGACATGATGATGATGACAAAGGAGAGTAAGTAGGAGAATCTGGATATTTCAGTCACTCTAGCGAGAAAAGCAAGTCAGAAATGAACGGGGGAAAGGAGACAAAGAATCGTAAATAACAATAAAAACAAAATCCTTTTTTTTTTTCATATAACAGAATTCTAGAACTTTACTTTTAAAACTTTTCAATAGTTCACCATTGTAATGCTGATTTGAATAGCCATTCTTGATGTATTTAAATGAAAATTATGTTCTGTAAATGTATTTGCCTCTTCTGACACCAATGTGCAAATTTGGATGAAATCACGTATAGAAATTGTTAGTATATTAAAAAAAAGATCGTAATCGATTATGACCTTATGATCTTGATGAAATTCTATAACTGTTGTACCGGCCGTTCCTACAGTGGAGAATATACACCGGTTCTCACTATAAATAGTGAGACACCGAGTGAAAAGGTTGTACTGTTACCATTAACGGCAAGCTAGCCGTTCCTGTACCATTATTGTAAATACACTTGTTTTATTTTACCCTACCTCGACTTGACTTCTTTTTTACTGTTGGATTAACATCACAACAATAACTATCAGCGCAAAATATTGATCTAGGTCGGTGATTTATTTTCCAGCAAGATAATGATCCCAAACCTACCTCTAAATCAGTGACTGCGTGGCTTCAGCAAAAGAAGATTACAGTTCTGTTCAAGACCTTCAATGAGTCCTGACTTGAATCCTATCGAAAATCTATGGCAAGAATTGTAAGTTTGAATAAATCGTCGGTCACCAAAAAACCTTCAGGAATAAGAACGTGTAACCATTAAAGAATGGAAGAAAATACAAGAAAAAAAAACGATTGTTGCAAGTTATAAAGATGAGAGGCATTGCTATTGACTATGATTATTGTAAAAATTGGTTAATTTTTTTCATTTTTCATAGTGTACGAATAATTTTTTAAATTTCCCCATATGTTTATTTTTCTTCTCATAATTGGTAAATTCAACCAACCCTTCTCAAAATTGTGTTTTATATTCCCTTTTTTAAAAAACATAACAACATATAAAAAGTCCGGCTGATGGTACGTGTAGCGCTCCACCTCTGACGCCAAACAATCTCCTTGGTTTAGTGCTAGTGAAAAGGGGATAGACACCCTCGCTGTCTGATTGATACAGACTTTAGGGCACCCCGATGACTTTACTTTTTATTTATATATGTATCAATTTCGGTCTGTTTCTATCGATCTATCTATCTATTTATCAGTCAGTTCATCTCTCTCTCCCCGCCTCTCTCTCTCCCTACACCCTCTCTCTCTCTCTCTCTCTCTCTCTATATATATATATATATATATATAATAATATATAAATTTAATTTATACGTTTAATATAAGCCGTTCCTATCTCTTTGTCTCTTGATCTTTCATTCCTACTTGCTAGTATTAAATTCTGTAAAAAATAACCAAGATATTCAATATTAATGCCTGTACGAATAATTCCCTCACCATATATATATATATATATATATATATATATATATATATATATCTTATTATAATGGAGATTGTGTGTTTGTCTGTCTGTAACCGAAACTATATCACTACTCAAGTCACAATTTCCTTTGTTATTTACATCACATTCTCCATGATTTTATTTTTATTTAAACCTCAATTATTAATATCATTGTTTTACATTATTAATACTGTTGACCACATCTACATGCTAATAACAGACAATTGTATTTATATATACAACAAAATAGCGGTTTACAGAGTCAATGGGAAGGCTAATTTGCATATTGATCTTAAAAATTTGATTTTAATAAATATATGCTTAGTATTATTGATTTCTAATTCTTTGGGTTTAGCTTAATGAATATAAGCAAAAATCTCGGGGATAAATCTTAAAAGAAATCCATTAACAAGAAATTACTTATATTATTCTTTACTTTCTATTTTAACTAAATAGTTAAATTAGGAAAAGTTACCAATGAAAGAAGGGAGTGATGGAAAATGATGGAAGAGTTAGTTTCAAAGTTGTTCTATTTTTCAATCATACCCCCGTCTGTTTCAAATCATTTTATTTGCATTCTTACTCAGTTTCATTAGCCTTTCTAATTCTTTCTGAAGAAGCTCGTGAGCATACTCGCGAGTGGAAATGGTCCATAACCACGATACCCATGGTATTTAAGACCTTTTATTCCCAAATAACTTTGCTCTGTTTACATTAATTAAACATTGAGCTCTCACACGGAATCTGAACTCTACAACAAACTACTGGTAGAGAATTAGAACCCACCTAGAATCACCTTGTACCAAGAAACTTGGTACCGCACCAAAGTATATATATATATATATATATATATATATATATATATTAATTTAATTTAATTTAATGTATATGTAATAATTTAAGCCGTTCCTATCTCTTTATCTCTATCTTTCATTCCTACTTGCAGGCTCAGTTCGTCTTCTTTTTGATATATGTGCCCCCCCTTCCACATTTCTTTTTTAAAGATTCCATTCGTCCACGCCCCCCTTGTGTGTTTACCCACCCTCTAAACAAATATTTATGCATATATCATGCTTTTGATTTACAAACAGATAAGCACATGAACGCGTATATAAATATATTTATTTCTTTTTATTTCATATATATATATATATATATATATATATATATATATGCATATGTATACATATATATGTGCATAAGTATATATATATATAACATATAAGGCGATGAGGTTGATTCAAAGGTGTTTTTGTGTGTTTACTTTAAAACTGCAAATTATTTACTTAATTTCTTGGAAAACTTCCGAAATAAGCAATAACTAAACCAATAGATAATCCGTGATATACGAACACCCCCCCCCCACCCGAAACCTTTTTTACCCCACTTTTCTTTTGTAAAAGAAGAGACACGTTAGAGATTTCCTATGATCTTCAAAAGAAGAGATTTGGGTTTAAAACTCTTCTTCTTCTTCTTCTTCTTCTTCTTCTTCTTCTTCTTCTTCTCGCCCTTTTCTTCTTCTTCTCGCCCTTTTCTTCTTCTTTCTTCTTCTTCTTCTTCTTCTTCTTCTTCTTTCTCGCACTTCTTCTTCTTCTTCTTCTTCTCGCACTTCTTCTTCTTTTCTTTTCTCGCACTTCTTCTTCTTCTTCTTCTTCTTCTCACCCCTTCTCCTTCTTCTTCTTGCCCTTCTTCTTCTTCTTCTCGCCCTTCTTCTTCTCTTTCTTCTTCTCTTCTTTTTCTTCTTCTTCTTCTTCTTCTTCTTCTTCTTCTTCTTCTTCTTCTTCTTCCTTCTCTCACCCTTCTTCTTCTTCTTCTCGCACTTCTTCTTCTTCTTCTTCTTCTTCTTCTTCTTCTTCTTCTTCTTCTTCGCCCTTCTTCTTCTCTCTTCTTCTTCTTCTCTTCTTCTTTTCTTCTTCTTCTTTCTTCTTCTTCTTCTTCTCGCCCTTCTTCTTCTCGCTCTTCTTCTTCTTCTTCTTCTTCTTTTCGCCCTTCTCCTCGCCCTTCTTCTTATTTAGTAAAATTAACTTGTGAAGAATAAATTACTTTGATTGTCAAGAGAATGCCATATGGTTGTTTACTTAATTCTTCATAGTCTGGCACAAGGCTATAATATTTAGGTATCACTAAGAATGATTATAACGAATATATTACTATATTAATCATTCGTATTGATACCCAGGGCCGGTTTAGCTCAGTCGGTAGAGCGTTCGGCTAGGAATCACAAGGTTCCTGGTTGGATACCGGCCCTTGCCAACTCAGCGTATGAGTAGCACAGGGATCTGTGCGGTAAAATGAGGAGCTGATGGTAGGTGTGGTGTACTACCACAGACGCAAAAATAATCTCCTTGGTCTAGCGCTAGTGAAAAGGGGATAGACCCCGTCGCTGTCTGGCTGATACCGACATTAGTCCGCCCCGACGACTTTACTCCATGGATACCCAAATATTGCTTCATATAGGGCCAAAGTGGAGTGATGCATGTTATGGACTGCTCACCCACCAGAGTTCCGTCCTTAAGCATCAAGGATCGCCACCCACGGCCAACAGGTGGAATCATAGAGGTGAGGATTTTACCCCTCTGCAGAGGTGCAGTCGGTATATTCTTCTGTACCAGTCAACAGGGTGGACCGATAATGAGTACTATGTATTCATGAATATTGCAAACTACATTATATATACTAGTACAAAATAAAAAACACCCTTCGGGCGATGTAAAAATAGATTTTTGAAACATATTGCCTGAGGGGTGGGAGTTAAAAATTCAATGTCAGCGAGTTTGTACCCTAAGTAAATAAAATCATCAAATTCATTAAAGGATTAAAAAATAAAACAATTTGAAATGTAAACTTTAAATATGTATTAAAATAAAACAAACTATATATAGATATATAAAACCAGTCATGTATTTATTAAAATTTGTTTTAAAAAACAATGAGGACTGTCTAATGTTGCATGTTCAAATTTTGAGTGTATTTATTCAATGTTATGACGTTATGTTTTGGGTAATGTGACGTAAGCAGTGACGTAATTTTTGTTACAGACAAAAACCGGAAGCGAATCTCCATTATTAATAGATATATATAGCTCACTCGGTAGAGCGTTCGGTAAGAAACCACAAGGTACCTAGTTCCAAACCGGCCCTCGTTAACTCAGCGTATGAGTAGCACAGGGATCTGTTCAGTAAAGTAAGGAGCTGATGGTAGGGGTGGCGCTTCACCCCAGACACAAAAAATCTCCTTGGTCTAGCGCTAGTAAAAAGGGGATAGACTCCCTCGCTGTGTGACTGATACCGACTTTAGGCCACCCCGACAACTTTACTTACTTTTATATATATATATATATGTGTGTGTGTGTGTGTGTGTGTTTCGGCAGCAATATATTGGTGTGGAAAAACTGTAAATAGTTTGCACAAGATTAAATATGGGTGCCTTGAGTGGTTTAATGGTTAGCACGTTTGCACAGAGTACTCCTCCTGACCTTGTGACAAACTAAGCATTGTGTATTATTTCTCAACATTAAACGTACCGATATTATAGATGGATTTTTTGTTTCTTGTTTGTTGGTTGGACCTTACGGCATGTCAACCATTGGGTTGTTTTATACCGTTGACGTTTTGGTTTTATTCATTTTTGTTGGATATTCAATTAAAAAAACTTTTAATTATTGAAACATAATTTAGAGCTCATTTTTTATCTGCTTTGATTTTGATTTGGTTTTGTTCTTGTTTTACGGCATATCAACCTCAATGGGTCATTTAATGCCAACTACGTTTTTGAAATGAATTGGTGATAATGTTTAATTTTCTAAAGATTTTTTGTTTTTGACATATTTTTTGTGAATGGAACTTTTAGATGATTCTTTTTAACATATATTTTTGTGTTTTCATTTTTTGGGGAAGATTTTTAGATTTTGTTGTAGATGTGTGCCTCTTTTATGTATCCGAGTAGTTTTTCTGGGTTTATTTGATAGAATATCTGTTTTAGATTTGTTGTTTGGTAGTATTTTTTTCGTATTTGTTTTAGGTTGTTACATTCTGTTAAAATGTGTTTGATTGTGTAGGGTTTTTGGCATGGTATGCAATATGGGGCTGCTTCTTTTTTGAGGAGGTATGAATGGGTAATGTATGAGTATCCTATTCTTAGTCTGGATAATATTACTTCTTCTTTTCTGGATATTTTGGTTTGATTTATTTGAAGTTTTCCTATTTGTGGCATTATTTCATGTAGTTTGTTGTTTTGGAAGTTATTCCAATAATTTTGCCATTTTTGTTTTGTGTATATGTTTATGGTTCTTTTTAAGTCTGTAAACGGTATTTTAGAGTGTGTATCAAGTGGGTTGTTTTTAGCTGTTTTTGCTGCTGAGTCTGCTATTTCGTTTCCTTGGATGGGACAGGTACTACCACAGAGTGGACCTTGAAGTAATGGCGATGAAGGGGTACTCAACACTCGTCAGAGCTTCGGAATTGGAGCCTCACCACTAGATGCAGTTTACCATCATACTCTGGGCACTAAGTCTCCCAGAAAAAGGCAAAGAGTGTAAAAATGTGTTCAAACGTATTGAGTTAATTTTTTTTTGAATACCCATCGAGAATGAATCAAATAAATTGTCTTCGGTATAAAATAACCCAACAACGGTTGACATGCCGTAAAATCTAACTAACCAACAAATCAAGTTACATTTCATGTTACATTTCTTTACTTTCCTAGCAGCGATCTATTTTGCACCTCGTGTTGCTATTAACTTACGTTTTCCTATAGATATTTCCACTGTCTAAAATAAAAACCTATTTAATCTTGTTTACGTTTAAATATCATACTTTAACCTATTTTTTCTTGTCAGCAAACTATCTGCTTCCTTTATGCTATCTAGACCTATTCTAGGCTTCTTAGTTCTTTTAGGCCTCCAGCCTCTCTGTTACGTCAGTAACCTTTCTTCCTCCGCTGTAGTTTGTATTTTTCTTCTTTCAGTTTCATCATCTTGGGAATTAGCGAAGCTGTTGTGGAAAAAACCAGATTATCTTCAGCGTCGGAATTGCCGAGAGGCGTTTATAAGACTGCCATAGGTACGCACGCGTTTCCGGACAGACAGGTACTAAAGAGGCAACACACACAACACACACACACACACACACACACACACACACACACACACACACAACACATACTTGCGTTTTAAGATTGTGGTGAAACAACTGAAAATTGAGTAACGGAAATATAGTATCCATTATTTTATAATGTAATTTTTTTATAATCTTAAACCTAATCTGCTAATATAGCATTGAGCACGCATTTCTATGCAAACACATTTCTTATTTGCAGTTCTTCCTTATTATATATATATAACAAGGTGTTCGGGAGAAATTTGACAGTTTCATAAGGAAAAAGAAAAAAGTGCTTGGTAACTACAAAAAAAAAGAAGAAAAAAAAAAAAAAGAAAAGAAAAAAAAAGATATTTGAAAGGTGAGGGGGGATAACATATTTACAATTAATTAGTCGATAAAAAAATTTGGTGGGGGAACCTGTAAAAATAGTGTATTTAGGGCAGGAGGCCGGGACGACAGAATCCGAAAATCACAAAATGCATTATAAAGGAGTTTACTATAGAGTTTCATGATAAATTCATGTAATTAATTTTACAATAGAAATGTATTAAAAATCAAATCAGTATTTAAGCTTTTCTTTTTTCCTATTCTTTTTTTTTATCTTAGTAAGAGGAAAAAATTGTCATTTCTTACTCATCAGATTTTGTACATTGTAAGATTAATAAAATTTAAAAAAAAACAACATAATCCTTTTTGCAAACCTTCTTTTTGATTATATAATTATATATAATATATATATATGTATATAATATATATATATATATATATATATATATATATATGAAGAAGAAGAATGAATAAAGAAAAAGAAAGAACAGAATGGATAAATAAAAAGATGAATTTTAATCAAAATATCACTTACACATGTGTTTTCGGTCAGTTCATTCTGTGTGAAAATATTCCGCACACAGAGAAGATTCAACCTTCATCAGAGTGAAATTTTATTTTGAATAAAACACAGATGAACTGACCGAAACACATGTGTAAGTGATATTGATTTAAATTCATCTTTTTTATTATCCATTCTGTTCTTTTTTTTCTTTATTCATTCTTCCTCATATTGTCGGATCATTTCCAATTTCCATTTTTACACACACACGCACACACACAACACACACCACACACACACAATAATATACTTATATATATAATATATATATATATATATATATATATATATTATATATATATAATACTTATATATATATATTATATATATATATATTTATATATATATATTATATATATACATATTTATATATATTTATAAAATAAAAAAAGTAGTAAATATATATATATATAATTTAATATACAAAGCGTGTTGGTAGATCCTAGCCCTGAAGAGCTTTATGCGAAACTAATAGTAGGTTCGTCTGACTCATTATATTATCTTTATATACATATTAATATATATACATTTTTATATATATTTATATATATATACATTTATATATAATATATATATATATTATATATATTATATATATATATTGGTAGAGTAGTGTTTAGGTATGTTATTTACCAACACCTGCGCACGAATACGTTGCCAATTAAGGTCAATCTTCAAGCGGGGTTTAACAATAAAGATTTTTTCTTCTGCTAAAACGAATGTTGTACTAAGTTTTCCATACTATTTACCCATGACAGGGGAGGAGAAGAATAGTTAAGTTCATACCTTTCCCAAGGGATTTAGCACTATGTGAAATGCAACCAGCTTCATCCAGGTTTTGAACTCGTGTTCGTCCTAACCATTTCCTCCGACGTGTTTAAGTAGTCATTTACCAACTTTAGCTTAGTTTGGCACGAGGGCTAGTAATACGAGGCACTTCGGAGAGAATCGAACTCACTAACAATGGGGGCTGCAAACCTAGCTCACCACCATTAATCCACGTTGATGTTTCTAGACTCGTCGCTGTGAAGGTTGCCATGACAAACACATCAAGATACGTAAACGTAATAATTCACTGAAATCTCTGCGTCGTCTTGTTTTGTTGTTTTTATTTTGGGAGGGGGTGAGTGTGTTTGGGAGGGGTAAAAAAAATTATTTTCGATCTAGAGACTTCTTTAAATAAACCCAGCCACGAAACTACAATCAATTTTCCGTTGCGACCATTTTTGTCCAATTGCTGCTTTTCACTTCCCCTTCCGGTTCGTTTGTTTCCGGTTCCTGTTGCAACAAAAAAAACAAAAAACGAAAACAGTTTTAAATAAGGTTTTCTAATGAGAAAGTGAAGTTCACACACAGACCCTCAACTACATACGCGTGCCACACATTCACACACGGGTTAATTGTAATGCACACCAAACGTACATACAGACACGATGAGGTCACAACATATATTTACAGACACATACACTCATACAACACATACACACACACAAACACGCGCCGCGTGCACACACACACAATATATATTGTATTTACTGGCTTACAAGGTGCATCTAATTTCTACAGGTATCTATGTATCTATCTATATACATATGTTAAATATTGTCGTTATATATAAATTCTTTATATATACGCTCCTACATTTGATGTGCTGGTTATGTGTCGCAGTGATGTAGTGTGCATGGGTCATTGGGAAGTTTCGGGTCTTTCAGCATCAGACTTCCCTCGTCATGCTGACCCTATCAGAGATGATCAAAACTCTGATACACCAACCAACTTCAGACGCTAATGGACGTTTGACTTTTTATTGTTTTTGGACGATTGTAAAATTCTCTACCGCGCATCTGATTGGCTGATTGGCTGGCGCTAACAACCAGTCAAATGCGCAGCACATTCTATTTAAGCGGTGTACACGAACAATGGCACTTTTCTTTTTTCAAAACGGATTACAAGCTTTAGAGATAAAAAGTAAGTTAGCCCTTCATTATTACAGACGTGAGAGGACTATTTTTTTTCTTAATTCATATATATATATATATATATATATATATATATATATATATATATATATACGGAAGATGAGCTCTCAAAGAAGTTCTGACAAATGAGAAAGAGACCCCATATGGTTTTAATTCATTAATAACTTGTGGACCGGTTACCATATTCAAGGTTAAAGATCCCAGTCTGTCCTACTAGTAACTCATATATGGTCGGAGAATATTGGATTAGTACATTTTTAGGTTTGGTTTGTTTGTTTTACGGATATCAACCTCAGTGGGTCATTTAATGCCGATAAAGTTTTGAAATAAATCAATCTTAATGGATAATACAATTTTTTTTTATAAACACATTTTTTCTTATTTAAACCCATAGATGGGACCCTAAACAGGTACACCACTCCGGGTCAGAGTGGATCAGGGCAGCCAATGGTGATGAATGGGGTGCTCCACATTCCCCAAACCTCCAAAACTGGAACCTCACCATCAGATAGAGTTTAATTGTCATTCCCAGGACATGTAGACCCCCAGCCACCGCCTTCTAGCACCCATATGATAAAAAGGGCTTGGGGCTTGCCATAAGGACAATAAGGGTTGGGGCAATCATATAGGTGCTAGGGCTTGACGTGACCAGCCGATTGATCGGAAGGGGCCTCTCCGACCACCCGTCTAGCCCAAGATAGGGCCAAAGCGGAGTATTGCATGTCATGAACTGCTCTAGATTTTACCCAAATAGCCCTGCATTTATTTAACCATCACGTGTGAGAGAAATAGCTAACTAAAAGAGTCTAGACTGCTTCTTTCATTAATCAAGCTATAACTCTCCGAATTCCATGACTTCCTCTCGCAATTATGAACCAACCTGACCAACCAATGAATTGCCACAAATCAGCGAAAGGCCAGACCTTGCAAATTTACTTTGACGTTTTTTTTCCATGATTGAGAATTGCCAGTATTTCTATTCTACCGTACATAATTTATAGAGAACGATCAATTATGTGACATATCATAAGAATTAGCGCGGTAATTTGTTTCGAAGCTAACCCTAGCTTACCTATAATGCATTAGGCTATCCATATAATTGGTAATACAAACACAATATTCTGCATAAAACCAACACGGTTTGACGTGCCGTAAAACACAACCATCAAATTATTAAAGAATTGAATATTATATATTTTTGTCATAAGGCGAATAAGTGATTCTGTTGCATAGCCTTTCTTATCGGCAACTAAATAGGTATATGTTATATACTTCTCTTACTTCTTACTCTGGTCGTATCTTCCTGGCCGGCTTGGTTCTGATCGTCTATCTTCTATCTTGGTCTGGTATATCTCTAAGGTCTCGTCTGGTCTTCTATTGAGGATTCCCGGGTCTAGTTTCTGTTTGGGGATCATTCCTTATCAGAAGCCCTGTGTCATTGTTTATTTTTTAGTAATTAACACAAAGACTTCGATTTACCGATGATGTTACTTTATTCGTAGACCCCAGACCAGACAATCACGCAGTGAGACTCACATCTTGCTAGCTTCGCTTCTAAACTTCTAACTCTCCAACTGAGTTGCTTCACCCCTTAAAACTGGAAAGGGGGCTTTCTATGGGGTTCTCACGGTCTATCCCCAGAAAGCAAGGTCAGAGTGAGGTCAAAACGCTGTCACCACTCTCCAAGGCCCTCAGCTGCACTAATATGATTTCTACACTATTGTCATAATCATTAGGTTCTAATTGATTATGTAACAATTCTATAAGAATTTAGTGGGGAGGTATTAGTTCGAAGTAACTACCCGCATTGCTATCATGAATTAGATCATCCACAAGAGGCTAACCCAACATAAAATATTCGGTAGAGGAAAAGACAAGCAATTACGAAGAGTTAACAATATTTAATAATAACAACGTATAAAATAACAATGTTTCCGTCCCAAACCACAAAGGGTACACAAAGTGTTCCATACAACGCAAGAAGTATTATAAATGAAGGTGGGAACCCATTAATATTCCTTTGTTTAAGGAGGTCTCCGAACCAACAGGCCACATGATGAAGCGAAGGACATATATCTGAAACATTCTAAGTTGAGTCAGTGAATGAGATGAATCACAAGGCTCTCACTTGGTCAAGTGACAAAACAGACACATGACGTAAGCCCCACCTCCAATATAAAAAGAGGAGACAATCAATTCTGTGTCCAAAAAAATATATTGAAATATTTCTAAATTGATTGTTGACTTAATCAAGTAATTTAATCCAGAGCGAGTCAAAATTGCAAATTTTTGGATATTTGGTAATGGGAGGTATAACTCTGCAGCCACTGAATTCTTTTGCCGAGGTTGTGGATGTAAACGAACCGCACAACTACGAGAAAAAAAAAATACAAGATTGTTTGTGCATAGTTACCGATGAAGCGAAGAGGCATACGTACAAACACCTTCCAAGTCGTGGTCGGTCTGAGAAGAAGCAAAGATATCCAGGGGGGGGCAGGGGCAGGTATTTCATAGCGCGTTTCACGGGCAAGGCGGACACGATGTCAGTGGCAGCTCGCCTCCAATATAAAAAGAGGAGATTAATTCTGTTCTGTGACCAACAATATGACAGAATCTTATTACCTTCTGTCTCCCTTTTTAATTGGAGGCGGAGGATACCCACCCCGTCACTCTGTCCGGTGTCCACGTGACAATGCAGGCCCCCCCCGAGATCTACCTCTTATCCCCGATACACGAGTTGACAGACGATTCTGACGTAATATCCCGTTCGCCTTCCCCAGCAAGTATGTACATGTATGCCTGTTTGCGGTTCGCAGACCCTCCTGAAACAAAAAGAATATTAGGTTGTTTCCACCTTCTTTTGTTATACTATTTGCGTTGTATGGAACATTTTGGGGCCCTCATTGTGATTTCCTTACTGAACCGTTGTTATATTTACCAGTAGATATATGAACTCTAAGAGTGCAAGTATTAAATTAATTGTAATAAAATATATTAAATTAGGAAAGGTATAATGTTGAATTGGAAAGCCGCATCTTAATTCATAATCAGGAGTCTTCACGGAACATTGACCAAAAACCTTTATTAATCCATTGTGGTTAAAATGAGTTCTCATCATACGGGTAACAATAACTGGGTACAATAGTTAAGTTATTGTATAAGTATTCTATATATAATGTTTTGTGACCTGATATAAAACTAACAAACCTATAGATGATGTCATTAACACTGTATTAATGCAAATCCTATATTCCGTTGATTGCCATGTGTTCATTCAGGACAATACAAATATCAAGTCACATCTCCAATAATCCGAGACAAATATTAATGATATAAATTTAGTTATGAAGTTTAACAGACTGAAAAAAATTGCTATAATATTTAAAAAATTTGAATATTTCATTAAGAATTTACCTGAAATAAATGGTAAAATGTAATTGTCGCAGCTGATTTTTCATCAACTTAATTATAATAATAACTAGAAAACAGGATTACCCAGCCGTCGGCCCTGGGTATAGGGAGGGTAAAAAGGGTAGTTCTACAAGATCCATTATTATTTAATTGGGAAGATGATACCTCCAAGCCCCATTCAATATATATGAGTATAAAAAGGACAATCTGAAAGAAAAAATAATGTCTCTTATTTAAATACTAAATGCCAGAAATTCATGCTTTAATCATTAAATTTTAATTTTAAATCATTTCGACGAAATTATAAATTAAAACCTAATTTATTTTGTGCTCTAATAACCAAGCCCTGGTGATATTAATGTGTATAGTAATATAATTTATTTGTACTTTTAATTGTTTATTTTCGAAGTTTCCTACCGGACATACAACATTACACACCAACTTGCCCTTAATATGTAAGATAGAAGTTTAAAATGTCTCTAATGTATCCAAATGCTTGACTTGTCTTGTAAAGTAAAGTCGAACGGGGCGCGCCTAAAGTCGGTATCCACCAGTCAAGCGAGGAGAGTCATCCCATTTCAATAGCGCAGACCAAGCGAGATTGTTTTAGCATCTGAGGGGTGGTAACAGAGCGCCAACACCTAGCCATCAGCCCTTACTTACCGCACAGATCCCTGTGCACTCATACGCTGAGTTTGGCGCAGAGGTCCTCACTTGGTCTCCCATGACAATTCTTAGGCCAGGAACCATGTAGGTCAGCCCCGAGGT
>CM042154.1:62328980-62331480 GCA_023376005.1 Doryteuthis pealeii
ACACACAAGTTAGCTTGAAATGATGAAAGGGAAGAAAAAAGAAAAAACACTGGGATGGGCAGGATATGATTTACTTCGACCTTTTTATTTTGTGTGCCGGGACGCAGACGCGTTACCTATCAGTAAGGTCTGCACATTACAACGACTGTTGACGAAGCACTTTAAGAAGATATATTACATGTGTACGGTACATACGAGTATCCAACTTGCGAGTTTTTCGAGTTACGAGCCTGTCACTCAGTCGATTATTGCTTTGAGATCGAGCGAAATTTGAGGTACGAACTACTTCATATACTCTTATGTTAATAAGTCCACGAATTTATTACTCCAAAGAAAAATATAATTTATAAAAAATTATATAATTAATATATACAGCACTTGAAATTCATTACACTGTTATTTTATTACGTTTATATAGAACAGTTCTATTTTTCTTATTTAAGAAAAAAAACTGTAAAAAATTGTAGGGTGTTTCGGGGGAGGATGGGACTGGAACGGGATTGAGGCATTTCGTTTATTTCAATGGAAAGCATTTAATTTAATATACGAATAAATTGAGGTATGAGCGGAATGAAATAAAACTCGTAAGTCAAGGTACATTGTTGAATAGTGAGCAGGGTGAATTGGAATCACTCTTATTAAAGTTATTGTTGCAAAATAAACAGAAGCAACACTCTCAGAATTCGAACGCTTATTTCATTTTTCAAAATTTACATACGGATATATATTGGATATTAAAAGCTGTTGGGTTAAACGAATATAATTGGATGTGCGTGAACTAAATCTTGATACAGCCACACATTGCACCTCATATATAATATATACATATATGTGTGTGTGTGTGTGTGTGTGTGTGTATTACATTATATATGTATACATACACACACAGATATATATGTGATGATTTTTATAGAGTTGTTTTGATTCGCAAACATGCATGTTCGCAGTATTACCTGTTTGTATGCTTCAATAAATAAGGAAAAAAGTTCTCGGTAAGAGGCAGAAAAAGCCCAGACCTTTTATGTGTTTTCTCGAACTTGAATATCAAAGAAAAAATTCGCGCCGTTCAAAGCTGTCGACTTTTGCTCCCCTTGAACTTACAGCAAAAGAACCAATTCACAGGCGTTTTTTTTTTTAAGAATTCTTTTTGATCCATTTCTTTTATATTTACTTATATCTTTTTTATATTATTCTATTGTATTCTTTGTTTATTTTATTTGGAAAGGTAAGTAAATGTTAAAGAAATCGTTGCGAAGAGTTAAAAAATCTGTGTATATCTTTTAAAATTCCGTATTCATCATTTGGGGTTATTTTTCAAATTTGTGCATCGGACAGAAATAAGGAAATAAATAAAAATATTTAAATCGATACGTAAAAAATAAAACATATTTGTTCTCACAAACACACTCACCAAAAACATGAATATGTGCATATAATACGTAATATGATTATATATATATATGTGATTCGGTTATTTACAATTTATTTGAATAAACTCAGTGACATAACAAATAATATACTAACATATGTCCGTCTTATCTTGTTATAATATATATATATATATATATAATATATTATTATATATATAATAATATATATATAACACGTTTATGTTATAATATTCCGATATAAACATGTATATGTATAGATGTATACATGCATGTATACTGATAAATTTATAGATATGTACCTATGCTTGCGTGCATGTTATCGTGTGTCGGAATACACCACACCTATATATGAACATACATATATATAAGCAACATTATTTACATGTCTACATATATATATATAGGGAGTGTGTCCGTGTTATCTTGGTACGTGGTACATTATATATATTATATATATATGTTTTCTTCAAAACAGATATACATGTATACACACATATTATATATATATATATATATATATATATATATAAAATCAAATTTTTCTCGAACATGTAAATAAAATATGTAGATATTTGGATTAATTATTTTTAAATAAAAAAATAATTCGTCTACGATCAATATTAAGCAGTTGGTTAAATGCTTATCAAGAATTATTTTAGTATATATTTATGTTAAAATCCTTTTTATCTAGATTTCATAGAAGATGAATATCAACAAGATAATCTTGTTAGATAAAGCATTTGTATATATTTATATATAAATATATTATATATATAATATATATATATATATATATATATATATATATATATATGTTAGGTATGTATGTTTAATATATATAAATATATTCTAATATTGTTGATAAACCCAAACTTTAAATCTCATATAAATATGCAATATGTGCATAAATTGCAATGTACATACCACTACTTTGCCACAACCAACGACTAATATACAATAGGGTAGTTGATTTTGGATCTATAACGTCTCCCATGTGCTGAAAGTTGCAAATTAACATCGAAAATTACCACACATTATATTTTTTTCAAAACTTTGCCTTCGTTTGAGTAAATATATTCAATCTTTTAAGTTGTCATTACTGACAGCTT
>CM042154.1:62336480-62371480 GCA_023376005.1 Doryteuthis pealeii
ATATTTACGTATTATATGCACATATTCATGTTTTTGGTGAGTGTGTTTGTGAGAAACAATATGTCTTTATATTTACGTATCGATTTAAATATTTTATTTATTTCCTTATTTCTGTCCGATGCACAAATTTGAAAAAAAAACCCCAAATGATGATACGGAATTTAAAAGATATACACAGATTTTTTAACTCTTCGCAACCGATTTCTTTAACATTTACTTACCTTTCCCAAATAAAATAATACAAAGAATAAAATAGAATAATATAAAAAAGATATAAAGATAAATATAAAAGAAATGGATAAAAAAGAATTCTTAAAAAAAAAAACGCCTGTGAAATTGGTTCTTTTGCTGTAAGTTCAAGGGGAGCAAAAGTCGACACTTTGAAACGGCGCGAAATTTTTCTTTGATATTCAAGTTCGAGAAAACACATAAAAGGTCTGGGCTTTTTCTGCCTCTTACCCGAGAACTTTTTTCCTTATTTATTGAAGCATACAAACAGGTAAATACTGAGAACATGCATGTTTGCGAAATAAACAACTCTATAAAAATCATTCACTATATATATGTGTGTGTATGTATACATATATATATGTAAATACACACACACACACACACACACACACATATATGTATATATATATATATGAGTGCATGTGTGGCTGTATCAAGATTTAGTTCACGCACATCCATATTATATTCGTATTAACCCAACACTCTTTTAATATCCAATATATATCCGTATGTAAATTTTGAAAAATGAAATAAGCGTTCGAATTCTGAGAGTGTCTGCTTCTGTTTATTTTGCACAAATAACTTTAATAAAGACGTGATTCCAATTCACCCTGCTCACTATTCAACAATTGTACCTTGACTTACGAGTTTTATTCATTCCGCTCATACCTCAATTTATTCGTATATTAAATCAATGCTTTCCCATTGAAATAAACCGAAATGCCCTCAATCCGTTCCAGTCCCATCCTCCCCCGAAAACACCCTACATTTTTTTACAGTTTTTTTTCTTAATAAGAAAAATAGAACTGTTCTATATAAAAACGTAATAAAATAAAGTGTAATGAATTAAGTGCTGTAATATATCTAATTATATAATTTTTTATAAATTATATTTTTCTTTGGAGTAATAAATTCGTGAACTTATTAACATAAGAGTATCTGAAGTACGTTCGTACCTCAAATTTCAGCTCGATTCTCAAAGCAATAATCGACTGAGTGACAGCTCGTAACTCGGAAAACTCGCAAGTTGGATACTCGTATGTCACCGTACCACAGTATATATCTTCTTAAAGTGCTTCGTCACAGTCGTTGTAATGTGCAGACCTACTGATAGGTACGCGTCCTGCGTCCCCGGCACACAAAAATAAAAAGGTCGAAGTAAAATCATATCCCTGCATCCCAGTGTTTTTCTTTTTTCTTCCCTCATCATTTCAAGCTAACTGTAAATACATTCCAATGGTTTCTTAGAAACGAATTACACAGGATAGGTTACAAGGTAGGAGTTAGATGACTTTAGTTGTTTCCCCAGACCATGAATAAAAACTCTACAATCTATTAAGAAACTTTAGTCGGAACCCATGAATTTTCCTGTGGGCTCATTCAAAGCAGATATGTGCGTCCCTAAATCAAAAAGCTATCAGCACCACTGCGGTGGATGACACCGATGAGTGGATACTCAGGCTGCTCACATCTCAGTTACTTAGCAACTATCAATATCAGTTACCTTGCCTGAGGCCAGTTATTATTTGTATATTTACTGATTCGTGAAGGTTTTTAAATCGAGACATATAATCTGACACACAAATGGGCTAAAGTGTATTTGAACATGCTTCAATAATGATACTCTCTCTCTCTCTCTCTCTCTCTCTTGGTCTCTCTCTCCATCTCTAGTTACTCATATCTGTTCATCTTTCTCTCTTCCCCACTTTCTTTCTCAGTCTCTTTCACTCAATCTATCCGCCCGAGTTTCTTTATATTTATCAATACTAGCAAATATATGCACCCTCCGGGTGCAAGTATTTAAGTTTTAATGTAATAAGATATTATATTAAATTAGAAAGACTAATGATACTAAATAAGAATGCAGATCAAAAGATTTGAAACAGATAGGGGTATAATCGAAAAATAGAACAACTGAAATTTACTCTTCCATCACTCTCGTCTTTCATTGTTATTTTTTCTAATTTAAGTATTTAGTTAAAATAGGAAGTAAATAATAAAATGACAGTTATTTTATCTTGTTAATGGATTTAATTTAAGATTCATTGAAGAGATTTTTGCTTATATTCATTAAAATAAAACCAAACAGTTAGAAATCAATAATACTAAGCACATATTTATTAAATTCGATTTTTTAATATCAATATGCAAATTCGCCTTTCGTTCACACTGTAAACCGCTATTTTGTTGTATATATAAATATAATTGCATATTGTTAGTATGTAGATATGGCTAACAGTATTAATAATGTAGAACAATTTTATTAATAATTGAGATTAAAATAAAAGTAAAATCATTGAGAATGTGATGTCAATAACTAAGGGAATTGTGACTTGAGTAGTAATATAGTTTCGGTTACAAACAGACAAACCCACAATCTCCATTATAATAAGATATCTATTTATCCCAGCATAGTGATACTTCTCTTTATTTATCAGTAAGTCTCTCTGCCTGTGTGTGTGTCTTTATCTCTGTATCTCTCTATTTCTCTCTCTCTCTCTCTCTTTCTCTCTTACTAAGGTTCTTCATATCTATCTATCTCCCTATCCATACACACACACACACACACACACATATATATATATATATATATATATATATATATATATATATATATATTTAATATACCAAACTTGTTGGTAAATCCTCGCGGAGAAAAAAAAACAGCAAATAGTTGATTGTAAAAATATACTACCAAACATCAACTGGGAAGAAAAAATAATCTGTTAGTACAATATTTTGGCCAAAAGAAAAAAACAATTTATATGCATATATATATATATATTATATATTATATATATAATATTATATATTCATACAAACCCGCCAGGAGACTAAAGCTAATAAGTAAAACGTGCTCATACCTAAGTAGAGCAAATAATAAAGATAAATCTCATGAGTCAGACGAACCTACTAAAAGTTTTGCTTAATGCTCTTCAGGGCTAAGATCTGACTATATATATATATATATATATATATATTATATATATATATATATATATATATCAACCACGAAATTATTCGTACACCCATCAGTCTTTAAATATTTCTATCCATCTCTCAGAATCTAAAACTCGTATGCTGCCAGTATTTCATTTGTTAATAAGCATCAACAAATAAATATATTTCAGAACAATAGGTTTCATCCGACAAATTTGAAAGGCGAATTATGCAAAATTTGAAAAAACATAATTTTCCTACGGTATAAAATATCGTTTTAAATTTATTGTTTCGAGTTAGCATACGCAATTTACATAATTATTTTATAAGTGAAGTCTTCTAGGCTATTTATTTAGTAGAATATTTGTGATAATTCCAGCAAAGAATATCGCGTGGTACATAGAGTGTCACCGTTGTTATTCTTACGTTAACAACACGATGGGTAAGACAAGGGAGCTTACCGTTGATTTTTGACAGAGAATTATTAATTCCTACATAGTTATAGCACTATTTCAAACTGGTTAGCTATCCCTAGATCTACGGTGCAGTCCGTTCGAAGTTTAAGAAAGAAGTTTAAACAGTTTGGCACGACAGAGAATTTGCCTGTGCTTGGAAGAAAAACCAAGACTGTTCCCGAGAACTGCACAAAACCTTTGTTGCGGTGTTAAAATAAACTCATACGTTATTTTGAAAGACAACGCCAAAAGTTTGGCTACGATAGATATCAGCGTAAGTACTTGCAGAATAAAAATTTTCTTAAAAAGAAATGGCCTGAATGGAAAGCAACCATGACGAAAAAAAAAGTTCTTGAACAAAAAAAAATGCTTTTTGGAACAAATAATATAGATTGATGAAATAAAAACCGAGCTTTTTAGACATAATGATGTACATAAGATTTGGCACAAAACAGTATAGGTGAGGCTTTCCTCTCAAAGAACACAGTGTTAACATTAAAACATGGAAGCAGCTCGATGATATTTCGGGGTTGCTTTAGCTCAAGAGGGACTGGAAAATTAATTGCAATGAGAGAAATAATGAAATCTGAATAATTGAGAAGAAATACAGAGGAGAGCGATGTTAATACACGAAAGGCGAGAAACTGACAGATACAAAGCGCCGTTGAGTTAAACTACATTTTAATTATATATAATTTTAGCACAGTTAGTAGAGCATCCTACTAGGAACCACAAGGTTCCGGGTTCAATACTACCCCTAGCTAACTCAGCGTATGAGTAGCACAGGGGTCTGTACGGTAAAGTGAGGGTCTGATGATACGTGTACCGCTCCACCTCTGACGCCAAACAATCTCCTTGGTTTAGTGCTTGTGAAAAGGGGATAGATTCCCCCGCTGTCTGGATGATACCGACTTTAGGCCACCCCGACGACTTTAATTTTCATTTATAAATGTATCAATTTCGGTCTGTTTCTATCTATCTATTTATTAGTCTGTTCATATCTATCTATTTATTTACGTATTTACTTATCTCAGTCGTTCATCTCTCTCTCTCTCTCTCCCTTCCTCTCCCTCCCCCCTCTCTCTCTCTCTCTATATATATATATATATATATATATACATATATATATTATATTTGGGAATAAAAGGCCTTAAATACCATGGGTATCGTGGTTATGGACCATTTCCACTCGCGAGTATGCTCACAAGCTTCTTCAGACCACTGATATATTTTATTTTATATCAGGGGTCTGAAGAAGCTCGTGAGCATACTCGCGAGTGGAAATGGTCCATAACCACGATACCCATGGTATTTAAGGCCTTTTATTCCCAAATAACTTTGCTCTGTTTACAATAATTAAACATTGAGCTCTCATACGGAACCTGAACTCTACAACAAACTACGGGTAGAGAATTAGGACCCACCTAGCATCACCTTGTACCAAGAAACTTGGTACCGCACCAAAGTATATATATATATATATATATATATATATATATATATATATTAATTCAATTTAATTTAATGTATATGTAATAATTTAAACCGTTCCTATCTCTTTATCTCTATCTTTCATTCCTACTTGCAGCCTCAGTTCGTCTTCTTTTTGATATATGTGCCCCCCCTTCCACATTTCTTTTTTTAAGATTCCATTCGTCCACGCCCCCCTCCTTGTGTGTTTACCCACCCTCTAAACAAATATTTATGCATATATCATGCTTTTGATTTACAAACAGATAAGCACATGAACGCGTATATAAATATATTTATTTCTTTTTATTTCAATATATATATATATATTATATATATATATATATATATATATATATATGCATATGTATACATATATATGTGCATAAGTATATATATATATATAACATATAAGGCGATGAGGTTGATTCAAAGGTGTTTTTGTGTGTTTACTTTAAAACTGCAAATTATTTACTTAATTTCTTGGAAAACTTCCGAAATAAGCAATAACTAAACCAATAGATAATCCGTGATATACGACCCCCCCCCCCCTGCCCGAAACCTTTTTACCCCATTTTCTTTTTGTAAAAGAAGAGACACGTTAGAGATTTCCTATGATCTTCAAAAGAAAGAGATTTGGGTTTAAAACTCTTCTTCTTCTTCTTCTTCTTCTTCTTCTTCTTCTTCTTCTTCTTCTTCTTCTTCTTCTTCTTCTTCTTCTCGCCCTTCTTCTTCTTCTCGCCCTTCTTCTTCTTTTCGCCCTTCTTCTTCTTCTTCTTCTTCTTCTTCTTCTTCTTCTTCTTCTTCTTCTTCTTCTTTAGTAAAATTAACTTGTGAAGAATAAATTACTTTGATTGTCAAGAGAATGCCATATGGTTGTTTACTTAATGCTTTATAGTCTGGCACAAGGCTACAATATTTAGGTATCACTAAGAATGATTATAACGAATATATTACTATATTAATCATTCTTATTGATACCCAGAGCCGGTTTAGCTCAGTCGGTAGAGCGTTCGGCTAGGAATCACAAGGTTCCTGGTTGGATACCGGCCCTCGCCAACTCAGCGTATAAGTAGCACAGGGATCTGTGCGGTAAAATGAGGAGCTGATGGTAGGTGTGGTGTACCACCTCAGACGCTAAAATAATCTCCTTGGTCTAGCACTAGTGAAAAGGGGATAGACCCTCTCGCTGTCTGGCTGATACCGACATTAGTCCGCCCCGACGACTTTACTCCATGGATACCCAAATATTGCTTCATATAGGGCCAAAGTGGAGTGATACATGTTATGGACTGCTCACCCACCAGAGTTCCGTTCTTAAGCATCAAGGATCGCCACCCACGGCCAACAGGTGGCACCATAGAGGTGAGGATTTTACCCCTCTGCAGAGGTGCAGTCGGTATATTCTTCTGTACCAGTCAACAGGGTGGACCGATAATGAGTACTATGTATTCATGAATATTGCAAACTACATTATATATACTAGTACAAAATAAAAAACACCCTCCGGGCGATGTAAAAATAGATTTTTGAAACATATTGCCTGAGGGGTGGGAGTTAAAAATTCAATGTCAGCGAGTTTGTACCCTAAGTAAATAAAATCATCAAATTCATTAAAGGATTAAAAAATAAAACAATTTGAAATGTAAACTTTAAATATGTATTAAAATAAAACAAACTATATATAGATATATAATACCAGCCATGTATTTATTAAAACTTGTTTTAAAAAACAATGAGGACTGTTTAATGCTGCATGTTCAAATTTTGAGTGTATTTATTCAATGTTATGACGTTATGTTTTGGGTATTGTGACGTAAGCAGTGACTTAGTTTTTGTTACAGACAAAAACCGGAAGCGAATCTCCATTATTAATAGATATATATAGCTCACTCGGTAGAGCGTTCGGTAAGAAACCACAAGGTACCTAGTTCCAAAACGGCCCTCGTTAACTCAGCGTATGAGTAGCACAGGGATCTGTTCAGTAAAGTAAGGAGCTGATGGTAGGGGTGGCGCTTCACCACAGACACAAAAAATCTCCTTGGTCTAGCGCTAGTAAAAAGGGGATTGACTCCCTCGCTGTGTGACTGATACCGACTTTAGGCCACCCCGACAACTTTACTTACTTACTTTTATATACATACACACACACACACATATATATATATATATATATATATATATATATATATATGTGTGTGTGTGTTTCGGCAGCAATATATTGGTGTGGAAAAACTGTAAATAGTTTGCACAAGATTAAATATAGGTGCCTTGAGTGGTTTAATGGTTAGCACGTTTGCACAGAGTACTCCTCCTGACCTTGTGACAAACTAAGCATTGTGTATTATTTCTCAACATTAAACGTACCGATATTATAGATGGATTTTTTGTTTCTTGTTTGTTGGTTGGACCTTACGGCATGTCAACCATTGGGTTGTTTTATACCGAAGACGTTTTTGTTTTATTCATTTTTGTTGGATATTCAATTAAAAAAACTTTTAATTATTGAAACATAATTTAGAGCTCATTTTTTATCTGCTTTGATTTTGATTTGGTTTTGTTCTTGTTTTACGGCATATCAACCTCAATGGGTCATTTAATGCCAACTACGTTTTTGAAATGAATTGGTGATAATGTTTAATTTTCTAAAGATTTTTTGTTTTTGACATATTTTTTGTGAATGGAACTTTTAGATGATTCTTTTTAACATATATTTTTGTGTTTTCATTTTTTGGGGAAGATTTTTAGATTTTGTTGTAGATGTGTGCCTCTCTTAGGTATCCGAGTAGTTTTTCTGGGTTTATTTGATAGAATATCTGTTTTAGATTTGTTGTTTGGTAGTATTTTTTTCGTATTTGTTTTAGGTTGTTACATTCTGTTAAAATGTGTTTGATTGTGTAGGGTTTTTGGCATGGTATGCAATATGGGGCTGCTTCTTTTTTGAGGAGGTATGAATGGGTAATGTATGAGTATCCTATTCTTAGTCTGGATAATATTACTTCTTCTTTTCTGGATATTTTGGTTTGATTTATTTGAAGTTTTCCTATTGTGGCATTATTTCATGTAGTTTGTTGTTTTGGAAGTTATTCCAATAATTTTGCCATTTTTGTTTTGTGTATATGTTTATGGTTCTTTTTAAGTCTGTAAACGGTATTTTAAAGTGTGTATCAAGTGGGTTGTTTTTAGCTGTTTTTGCTGCTGAGTCTGCTATTTCGTTTCCTTGGATGGGACAGGTACTACCACAGAGTGGACCTTGAAGTAATGGCGATGAAGGGGTACTCAACACTCGTCAGAGCTTCGGAATTGGAGCCTCACCACTAGATGCAGTTTACCATCATACTCTGGGCACTAAGTCTCCCAGAAAAAGGCAAAGAGTGTAAAAATGTGTTCAAACGTATTGAGTTAATTTTTTTTGAATACCCATCGAGAATGAATCAAATAAATTGTCTTCGGTATAAAATAACCCAACAACGGTTGACATGCCGTAAAATCTAACTAACCAACAAATCAAGTTACATTTCATGTACATTTCTTTACTTTCCTAGCAGCGATCTATTTTGCACCTCGTGTTGCTAATTAACTTACGTTTTCCTATGATATTTCCACTTGTCTAAAATAAAACCTATTAATCTTGTTACGTTTAAATATCATACTTTAAACCTATTTTTCTTGTCAGCAAACTATCTGCTTCCTTTATTGCTATCTAGACCTATTCTAGGTCTCTTAGTTCTTTTAGGCCTCCAGCCTCTCTGTTACGTCAGTAACCTTTCTTTTCCTCCGCTGTAGTTTGTATTTTTCTTCTTTCAGTTTCATCATCTTGGTAATTAGCGAAGCTGTTGTGGAAAACCAGATTATCTTCAGCGTCGGAATTGCCGAGAGGCGTTTATAAGACTGCCATAGGTACGCACGCGTTTCCGGACAGACAGGTACTAAGAGGCAACACACACACACACACACACACACACACACACACACACACACACACACATACTTGCGTTTTAAGATTGTGTGAAACAACTGAAAATTGAGTAACGGAAATATAGTATCCATTATTTTATAATGTAATTTTTTATAATCTTAAACCTAATCTGCTATATAGCATTGAGCACGCATTTCTATGCAAACACATTTCTTATTTGCAGTTCTTCCTTATATATATATATACAAGGTGTTCGGGAGAAATTGGACAGTTTCATAAGGAAAAAGAAAAAGTGCTTGGTATCCACCAAAAACAAGAAGAAAAAAAAGAAAAAGAAAAGAAAAAAAGATATTTGAAAAGGTGAGGGGGATAACATATTTACAATTATTAGTCGATAAAAAACTTGGTGGGGGAACCTGTAAAATAGTGTATTTTAGGGCAGGAGGCCGGGACGACAGAATCCGAAAATCACATAAATGCATTATAAAGGAGTTTACTATAGAGTTTCATGATAAATTCATTGTAATTAATTTTACAATAGAAATGTATTAAAAATCAAATCAGTATTTAAGCTTTTCTTTTTTCCTATTCTTTTTTTTTTAATCTAGTAAGAGGAAAAATTGTCATTTCTTACTCATCAGATTTTGTACATTGTAAGTTAATAAAATTAAAAAAAAACAACATAATCCTTTTTGCAAACCTTCTTTTTATATATATATATATATATATATATATATATATATATATATATATATATGAGGAAGAATGAATAAAGAAAAGAAAGAACAGAATGGATAATAAAAAGATGAATTTAATCAATATCACTTACACATGTGTTTCGGTCAGTTCATCTGTGTGAAAATATTCCGCACACAGAGAAGATTCAACCTTCATCAGAGTGAAATTTTATTTTGAATAAAACACAGATGAACTGGGCGAAACACATGTGTAAGTGATATTGATTAAATTCATCTTTTTATTATCCATTCTTTTTTTTCTTTATTCATTCTTCCTCATATTGTCGCATTCATTTCCAATTTCCATTTTTACAGACACACACACACACACACACACACACACACACACACACACATACATACATACATATATATATATACATACATATATATATATATATATATATATATATATATATATAGGTGTGGCACTCCACCTCGGACACTAAAATTAATTTCCTTGGTCTAGCGTAGTAAAAAGGGGATAGACTCCCTCGCTGATTGGCTGATACCGACATTAGACGCCCCGACGACTGTTACTTTACTTATATATATATATACATTTATATATATATTTATATACATATATATTTATATATATATATATATTTATATATATATATATATATTTATATATATATATTTATACATATATATATTCATATATACTAGCAAATATATGCACCCTCCGGGTGCAAGTATTTAAGTTTTAATATAATAAAATATCATATTAAATTAGAAAGGCTAATGAAACTGAATAAGAATACAGATAAAAAGATTTGAAACAGAGGGGGTATGATTAAAAAATAGAACAACTTTGAAACTAACTCTTCCATCAATTTCCGTTACTCCCGTCTTTCATTGGTAACTTTTCCTAATTTAACTATTTAGTTAAAATAGGAAGTAAAGAATAATATTACAGTTATTTCTTCTTGTTCAGGGATTTCTTTTAAGATTTATCCCCGAGATTTTTGCTTATATTCATTAAGATAAAACCAAACAATTAGAAATCAATAATATTAAGCATATATTTATAAAATCAAATTTTTAATATCAATATGCAAATTAGCCTTCCCATTCACACTGTAAACCGCTATTTTGTTGTATATATAAATACAATTGCATGTTATTAATATGTAGACATAGTCAACAGTATTAATAATGTAAAACAATTTAATTAATAACTGAGGTTTAAATAAAAATAAAATCATGGAAAATATGATGTAAATAACAAAGGGAATTGTGACTTGTATAGTAATATAGTTTCGGTTACAGACAGAAAAACCCACAATCTCCATTATAATAAGATATATATATATATATTGGTAGAGTAGTGTTTAGGTATGTATTTACCAACACCTCCGCCAATTAAGGTCAATCATCAAGCGGGGTTTAACAATTAAGAGTTTTTCTTCTGCTAAAACGAATGTTGTACTAAGTTTTCCATACTATTTACCCATGACAGGGGAGGAGAAGAATAGTTAAGTTCATACCTTTCCCAAGGGATTTAGCACTATGTGAAATGCAACCAGCTTCGTCCAGGTTTTGAACTCGTGTCGTCCTAACCATTTTCTCCGACGTGTTTAAGTAGTCATTTACCAACTTTAGCTTAGTTTGGCACAAGGCTAGTAATACGAGGCACTCGGAGAGAATCGAACTCACTAACAATGGGGCTGCAAACCTAGCTCACTCACCCATTACACCACGTGATGTTTCTAGACTCGTCGCTGTGAAGGTTGTCATGACAACACATCAAGATACGTAAACGTAATAATTCACTGAAATCTCTGCGTCGTCTTTTGTTTTGTTGTTTTTATTTGGGAGGGGGTGGAGTGTGTTGGGAGGGGTAAAAAATTATTTTCCGATCTAGAGACTTCTTAATAAACCCAGCCACGAAACTACAATCAATTTCCGTTGCGACCATTTTGTCCAATTGCTGCTTTTCACTTCCCCTTCCGGTTCGTTGTTCCGGTTCCTGTGCAACAAAAAAAAAAACGAAAACAGTTTAAATAAGGTTTTCTAATGAGAAAGTGAAGTTCACACACAGACCCTCAACCTACATACGCGTGCACAAATTCACACACGGGTTAATTGTAATGCACACAAACGTACATACAGACACGATGAGGTCACACATATATTTACAGACACATACACTCATACATACACACATACACACACACAAACACGCGCGCGCTCACACACACACACACATATATATATATTGTATTTACTGGCTTACAAGGTGCACCTAATTTTCTACACGTACCTATGTATCTATCTATTTACATATGTATATATTGTCGTTATATATAATATTCTTTATATATACGCTTCTACATTTGAGGCGCTGGTATGTGTCGTCAGTGATGTAGTGTGCATGGGTCATTGGGAAGTTTCGGTTCTTTCAGCATCAGACTTCCCTCGTCATGCTGACCCTATCAGAGATGATCAAAACTCTGATACACCAACCAACTTCAGACGCTAATGGACGTTTGACTTTTTATTGTTTTTAGACGATTGTAAAATTCTCTACCGCGCATCTGATTGGCTGGCGCTAACGACCAGTCAAATGCGCAGCACATTCTATTTACGCGGTGTACACGGACAATGACACTTTTCTTTTTTCAAAACGGATTACAAGCTTTAGAGATAAAAAGTAAGTATTAAAGACGTGAGAGGATTATTTCTTTCTAATTTTTCATATATATATATATATATATATATATATATACACGGAAGATGAGCTCTCAAAGAAGTTCTGACAAACGAGAAGAGAGCCCCATATGGTTTTAATTCATTAATAACTTGTGGACCGGTTACCATATCAAGGTTAAAGATCCCAGTCTGTCCTACTAGTTACCCATATATGGACGGAGAATATTTGGATTAGTACATTTTAGGTTTGATTTGTTTTGTTTTACGGCATATCAACCTCAGTGGGTCATTTAATGCCGATAAAGTTTTGAAATAAATCAATTCTTAATGGATAATACAATTTTTTTATAAACACATTTTTCTATTTAACCTATAGATGGGACCCTAACAGGTACTACCACTTTGGGTTAGAGTGGACCAGGGAGTGGATCAGGGAGCAATGGTGATGAATGGGGTGCTCCACAATCCTCAAACCTCCAGAACTGGAACCTCACCATCAGATAGAGTTTAACGTCATTCCCAGGACATGTAGACCCCCAGCCACCGCCTTCTAGCACCCATATGATAAAAAGAGCTTGGGGCTTGTCATGAGGGCAATAGGGTTGGGGCAATCATATAGGTGCTAGGGCTTGACGTGACCAGCCGATTGATCGGAGGGGGCCTCTCCGACCACCCGTCTAGCCCAAGATAGGGCAAAAGTGGAGTATTGCATGTCATGAACTGCGCATCCACCTGGGCTCCATCCTTAAGCATCACGGGTCGCCACCCACGACCAACAGGTGGCCCCATTGGGGGAGTCTTACCCCTCTGCAGAGGTGCAGTCGGTGCATTCCCACGCCCCAGCCGACAGGGCGGAGTACATTTTAGTGTTATTAACACTGTGTGAAGTTAAACAGTCACATCCTAGATAACTGAAAGAGCCTAGACTGCTTCTTTCATTAATCAAGCTATAACTCTCCGAATTCCATGACTTCCTCTCGCAATTATGAACCAACCTGACCAACCAATGAATTGCCACAAATCAGCGAAAGGCCAGACCTTGCAAATTTACTTTGACGTTTTTTTCCATGATTGAGAATTGCCAGTATTTCTATTCTACCGTACATAATTTATAGAGAACCGATCAATCATATGACATATCATAAGAATTAGCGCGGTATTTGTTCGAAGCTAACCCTAGCTTACCTATAATGCATTAGGCTATCCATATAATGGTAATACAACACAATATTCTGCATAAAACCAACACGGTTTGACGTGCCGTAAAACACAACCATCAAATTATTAAAGAATTGAATATTTATTATATTTTTGTCATAAGGCGAATAAGTGATTCTGTTGCATAGCCTTCTTTACCGGCTCTATATATCTATATGTTATATACTTCTCTTACTTCTTACTCTGGTCGTATCTTCTGGCCGGCTTGGTTCTGATCGTCTATCATCTATCTTGGTCTGGTATATCTTCTAAGGTCTCGTCTGGTCTTCTATTGAGGATTCCGGGTCTAGTTTCTGTTGGGGATCATTCCTTATCAAAAGCCCTGTGTCATTGTTGGTTTTTAGTAATAAACACAAGACTTCGATTTACGATGATGTTACTTTATTCGTAGACCCCCAGACCAGACAACTGCGCAGTGAGACTCACATCTTGCTAGCTTCGCTTCTAAGTTCTAACTCTCCAACTGAGTTGCTTACCCCTTAAACCGGAAGGGGGCTTTCTATGGGGTTCTCACGGTCTATCCCCAGAAAGCAAGGTCAGAGTGAGGTCAAATGCTATCACTCACTCTCAAGGCCCTCAGCTGTACTAATATGATTTCTACACTAGTGTCATAATCATTAGGTATCTAATGATTATGTAACAATTCTATAAGAATTTATTGGGGTATTAGTTCGAAGCTAACTCCCGCATTGCTATAATGAATGAGATCATCCACAAGAGGCTAACCCAACATAAAATATTCGGTAGAGAAAAGACAAGTCAATTTACGAAGGTTAACAATATTTAATAATAACAAAGTATAAAGATAACAATGGTTCCGTCCCAAACCACAAAGGGTACACAAAGTGTTCCATACAACGCAAGAAGTATTACAAATGAAGGTGGAAACCCATTAATATTCCTTTGTTTGAGGAGGTCTCCGAACCAAACAGGCACACATGATGAAGCGAAGGGACATATATCTGAAACATTCTAAGTTGAGTCAGTGAATGAGATGAATCACAGGGCTCACTTGGTCAAGTGACAAAACAGACACATGACGTAAGCCCCACCTCCAATATAAAAAGGGAGACAATTCAATTCTGTGTCCAAAAAATATATTGAAAATATTTCTAAATTGATTGTTGACTTAATCCAGTAATTTAATCCAGAGCGAGTCAAAAGTTTTGCAATATTTTGGTAATGGGAGGTATAACTCTGCAGCACTGAATTCTTTTGCCGAGGTTGTGAAGGTAACGAACCGCACAACGAGAAAAAATACAAGATTGTTTGTGCATAGTTGCCGATGAAGCGAAGAGGCATACGTACAAATCCTTCCAAGTCGTGTCGATGAAAGAAGCAGATATCAGGGGGGGTTGCGTTTTCACGTGACAACCGGACACGTGTCGTGGGCAGCTTCCGCCTCCAATATAAAAAGGGAGATAATTCTGTTCTGTGCCCCAACAATATTGACAGAATCATATACTCTTCTGTCTCCCTTTTTATATTGTCACTTGTCCGGTTGTCACGTGACAATTCAGACCCCCCCCCCCTGAGATCTACCTCTTTCCCCGATACGAGTTGGGAGGATTTGTACGTATATCTGTTCGCTTCCCCAGCAACTATGTACATGTATGCCTGTTAGGTTCGCAGACCCTCCTGAAACAAAAGAATATTAGTGTGTTTCCACCTTCTTTTGTTATACTATTTGCGTTGTATGGAACACTTTGTGCCCTCATTGTGATTTCTCACTGAACCGTTGTTATATTTACCAGTAGATATATGAACCTAAGAGTGCAAGTATTTAAATTTAATGTAATAAAATATATTAAATTAGAAAGGTTTTTATTGTTGAATTTGGGAGCCTTTATCTCATAATCAGGAGTCTTCACGGAACTTTGAACCAAAACCTTTATTTAATCCATTTGGGTTAATTGTTCTCATTCCGGTAACAATAACTGGGTACAATAGTTAAGTTATGTTAAGTATTCTATATTATTAATGATTAAACCTACAACCTATAGATGATTGTCACTTAGAACTGTATTAATGCAACCCTTATATTCGTTGTGCCATGTGTTCATCAGGACAATACAAATTATCAAGTCACATCTCAATAATCCAGACAAATATTAATGATATTTATATTTAGTTATGAAGTTTTAATCGGACTTGAAAAAATTGTAATTTTTAAAAAAATTGAATATTTCATAAGAATTTCCTGAGATAATGGTAAATGTAATTGTGCAGCTGTTTTTCATCAACTTAATTATAATAATAACTAGAAGCAGCTACCCGGCGTCGCCTGGGTACAGGGGGAGGGGTAAAAAGGTAGTCTCACAGATCCATTATTATTTAATTGGGAGATGGATCCTCCCAGGATGCCCCATTAAAATATATATGTAAAAAAGACAATCTGAAAAGAAAAATTAATGTCTCCTATTTAAAATACTAAATGCAAGAAATTCCATGCTTTTATCATTTAAATTTCATTTTTTTAATCATTTTCATGAATATAAATAAAACCTTAATTATGTTTGCTCAATAACCAAGCCCTGGTGATATTTAATGTGTATATATATATATTTATTTTGTCTTTAATTGTTTTATTTTCGAAGTTTCCTCCGGACATACACATACACACAACTGCCCTTTATATATGTATAGATAGATAGTTAAAATGTCTCTTTAATTTCAAACTGTGACTTGTCTTGTAAAGTAAAGTCGACGGGGCGGCCTAAAGTCGGTATCAGCCAGTCAGCGAGGGAGTCTATCCCATTTTCAATAGCGCTAGACCAAGGAGATTGTTTTTTAGCATCTGAGGTGGAGCGCCACACCTACCATCAGCTCCTTACTTTACCGCACAGATCCCTGTGCTACTCATACGCTGAGTTGGCGAGGACCGGTATCGAACTAGGAACCTTGTGGTTTCTAGCCGAACGCTCTACCGACTGAGCTAAAAACCTCAATTCACATATTAATCCCATTTTCTTATGTTGAAAAGTTAGGATTCAGTTTATTTGCGTAAAAGACAGTTCTTAAATAAATGCTATGAATATTGTTTATTGATTATAAAATTAAACTGAATATAAATCGAAATTGCAAATCAGTATTTCTTCTTGTAGACATCGGTAAAAAAATTATAATAATCGCAAAGCCAGACATTTAATTGAACGGGCAATAACGTATCTGTTGCACAAGGCTTTTACGAAGTGTCCTATGACAATTAACGCCGTCAAATGCATGTATTACCTACTAATGGTTGACGCGACAAATTGCTTTCACGTTCTTTTTTTTTACTTTAATAGTTAAAGAGTTCTACTAAGAAGAGACCATTTGAGAAAGTTGTTATCTGGGCTATAAAAGAACGAACAATCGAACGCGGGTTGGGAAGGGGGATAAATTAGAGGATGGGAAAGAAGGAAAGTGATGAAGCAAGAGAAGATGAGAAAAATAAGAGAAGAGATTGATGGCAAGAAAGAAATGACACAGAAAAAAAAAGGAAAGAGAGGAAGGAAGAAAGATAGAACGAAAGGAAGGGAGAAGGAAAAAAAGGAGAAAGATAGAAATGAAGAAAGAAAGAAAGAAAGGAAGAAAGTAATGAAGGCAGGAAGAAAGAAAGAAAGGAATGGAGAAAGAAAAAAATAGAAAGAAAGAAAGAAAGAAAGAAAGAAAAAAGGAAGAAAGTAATGAAGGCAGGAAGAAAGAAAGAAAGAAAGAAAGGAAAAAACAAGAAAAAATGAATAGAAAAAAGGAAGAAAGAAAGAAATCATAGAAAGAAAGAAAGGAAGAAAAAAAGGAAAGAAAGTAGAAGTAAGGAAGGAATGATGGGAGAAAAAAGAAAGAAAAAAAGAAAGAAAGAACGATACAAAAAGAATGAAAACTAAGAAACAAAACAAAACAAAAAAAAAACAGAAATTAAAAAAGTAACTTTATTAAAATAGTCCAGTGTTTGTAGGTATTTTACTTAACCCATTTGCCACGGCTGGGGTCTGACACAAATCACGAGTATGGACCATCCAGCGAGGATCGAACTCGCTGTTCTGTAGTAATGGTTCTTGATAACTATCACATGTCGATGGGGCGCCTATAGTTTTTTTTTACCCAACACGTTCGCCACGGGTAAAATGTGACACAAAGGGACAAGTTTGGGTCATCCAGCGAGGATCGAACTCGCTATTCAGTAGTGAATGGATCTGCGAGACTAGCTTGCGAACCATTAAACCAGGATTAGACGTCCTAAAATGACGTTTGTATGTCTGGATATAATCATAAGAGAGACGTCTCATTGTTGTGTAACGGTTAACGAGCAGTTTTCGCATATCATTTACTGTTGAATTGTGTGTTAGATTCTCCTTAGGTGTCCTTCGCTTCTAGTCTTGTGCTAAACAAATAATTGATTGATTTCGACGGTATTTAAAACATGCTAGTGTTATTTTAGGTTATATTCTAGGTTTTATTCTAGTGTTATTTTAGTGTTATTTTTGAGGTTAGGGAATCGCATTCAATGCACGTTCATATCTACATTTTATGTATAGATGTCTCTTAAGATATCTTTTTGTACATAAATTGCTTGAAATACTAGGAACCATACAATTGCTTGAAATACTTAAAACCATATAATTGCTTGAAATACTTAAAACCATATAATTACTTGAAATACTAGGAACCATACAATTGCTTGAAATACTTAAAACCATACAATTGCTTGAAATACTTAAAACCATACAATTGCTTGAAATATTAAAAAAACATATAATTACTTGAGATACTTAAAACCATATAATTACTTGAAATACTAGGAATCATACAATTGCTTGAAATACTTAAAACCATATAATTGCTTGAAATACTTAAAACCATATAATTACTTGAAATACTAGGAACCATACAATTGCTTGAAATACTTAAAACCATACAATTGCTTGAAATACTTAAAACCATACAATTGCTTGAAATATTAAAAAAAAACATATAATTACTTGAGATACTTAAAACCATATAATTACTTGAAATACTAGGAACCATACAATTGCTTGAAATACTTAAAACCATACAATTGCTTGAAATACTTAAAACCATATAATTACTTGAGATACTAGGAACCATATAATTGCTTGAAATACTTAAAACCATATAATTACTTGAAATACTAGGAACCATACAATTGCTTGAAATACTTAAAACCATACAATTGCTTGAAATACTTAAAACCATATAATTACTTGAAATACTAGGAACCATACAATTGCTTGAAATACTAGGAACCATATAATTGCTTGAAATACTTCAAACCATATAATTACTTGAAATACTAGGAACCATACAATTGCTTGAAATACTTAAAACCATACAATTGCTTGAAATACTTAAAACCATATAATTACTTGAGATACTAGGAACCATATAATTGCTTGAAATACTTAAAACCATATAATTACTTGAAATACTAGGAACCATACAATTGCTTGAAATACTTAAAACCATACAATTGCTTGAAATACTTAAAACCATATAATTACTTGAAATTCTAGGAACCATGTAATTATTTGAAATACTAGGAACCATATAATTGCTTGAAATACTTCAAACCATATAATTACTTGACATTCTAGGAACCATATAATTATTTGAAATACTAGGAACCATATAATTGCTTGAAATACTTGAAACAGTGTAATTGCATGTAAAGAATTTTATATAACCATCATAGCTTGGCTTTGTGAATAAAGATTAAGGGGGTGATCTACGTTGCCTGCAGCCATGTTTGTGGCTGATAAGGCTAATGCAGGACAGTCTGACATTATTGCAGCGGCTACAGCTGAAGGTCTGGCCAGGATTTGATGGCATTGTGTTGTGCTTCTTCCTCCTGAATATTGAATATGAATAATTTTTAAGCAGAGCTATTTGACCCATACATGTATTTACCCAAGCCCTCCACACAAGCAGGATGCAACACAACGTTCATTTTTTAAGCGGAGTTTAACAGGTTTGAATTCAGGGTTTTGCTTTTCCAAAACCGGTTGTCATACCAGGGTTAAGGACCCCAGCCTACCATACCATCTTATCCATAGCTTGAGGAAGAATTATTGGATTCCTATCTTTTATAAGGGTATTAGCACTATGTGAACAGCCTCCTACAGGATTTGAACTCATCTCACCGTGAAGATTTTGAACGACGATAACCATTACACAACGAGGGCCTCCAATTATTATATTTGGCCGCCATATGGAACCCTAACAAGTATTACCAGTCCGGGTCAGCGTGAATCTAGAACTAATGGCAATGAACAGGTACACTATACTTCGCAGTATAGGAACCTCATCATCAGATGTACTTTAATGTCATACCCGAGTCACCCATTTGGGGGAGAGTATGACCCATCTGTAGCGGATATTAAAAAAGTAAAGTCATCGAGGTTGCCTAAAGTCGGTATCTGTCAGGTAGCAAGGGAGTATATCCCCTTTCCACTAGCGCTAGATCAAAGAGATTGTTTTTGCGTCTGAGGTGGAGCGCCACACCTACCATCAGCTCCTTAGTTTACCGCACAGATACGCTGAGTTAGCAAGAGCCGAAATCTAACCAGGAACCTTGTGGTTCCTAGTCGGACACTCTACCGACAGAGCTAAACCGACCCTCAGTCAGCTTATTCTACGCCCCGCCGACAATGCGATTGAGCTAAACAAAGCTAAGCTTAGAAAATCACCATTGAATGCACCATTCTTGTGGCCTGGTGCCAAATCTAAAATACGCTTAGTAAATGAAATTATGACATAGCAAAAAAAGGTACATCGTAGCGAGATTTTAATCAGCGCAACAAGTTTAAAATGTTATTAGATAATAAAGCAATTTCCAGTCAAATTTGGGCCATAATAAAGTCTGCTGGGGTTTGCTATCATTATAATATAGAAGGTAATTATAGAGCACTTCCCCCTTATTTATTTTTCTAGCAATTAATTATAAATTGTTCAATAAGATGCAATTTGAGACGCCAGACGCATATTTCAAACGAATTAAATAATAACGGAAAATTGAAATGAAAGAGAAAATAATGTGGAAGACTTGACAAAAATGTGAAGAAAATAAAGAAAATAATTCAGGAATATTTGAGAAGGAAAGGGAAATATGAAGGAGAAATGAAAGAAAAGAAGGAAAAAGTAACAAATAGAAAAGTGAGGGTAAAAACACAGAATGAAGATTCTTTAAAAATCAAAGAAAGAAAGAATGAAAGAAAGAATCAAAGAAAAGAAATCATATTAAACATTTGAGAAGTGAAGGAAAGATTGAAGGAGAAAATGAAGTAAAAAAAGAAAAAAGAATGAAAAAAGAAAATGAAATGAAAAAAAAACGAAAAAACAAAAATAAATGAACAAAAATTTGTGAACAAAATAAAATAATAGAAACAAACAAAAACAATTACAAAAAAACAAAAAAATGAAGGTAATTGATGCAAATGAAATAACAAAAATAAAAACAAAATGAAGAAGAAAAGAAAAAGAAAGGTAAAGTAAATATCAATGCAAATAATAAAAAAGAATAAAAAAGGTAAAAGAAAAAACGAAAAATAGAAAAAAATAAAAAAAGAGGCAAAGATTTGCAAGGAAATGTAAAGAAAGAGAAGTGAAATAAATAAAAACAGAAACATAAAAGAAAGAAACATAAAAATGTAGCAATAGAAAAGGAAAAAAGAAAGAAAGAAGTAAATAAAAAAAGAATTAAAAAAAGAAAAAAAAAGCAGTCATGAAAAGTAGTGACAAAGAAGAGGGAAAATCAAATGAAATAGAATGAAAGCTGAAAGAAACAATTAAAAAGTTAAAGAATTTTTAAAAATGAAAACAATGTAGAAATATTTGGAAGAGAACAAAAAAAAAAAATCGAAAAAGAAAAAATAGATGAAGAAAGATAAATAAAACAAAAAAGAAAGACAAAGAAAATATAAGAGTTGGAAAATAAACGAGGAATAAAGAGAAGTTGAAAAACAAAAGAAACAAAGAAAAATGCATAAAAAAAGTAGAAAAGAGAAACCAAAGAAAAGACAAAGAAAAACAAAAGGAAAAGGAAAATATAAAAATTATATGAAAAATTTTAGAAAACAAAAATGAAATAAAGATAAAAATGAAAGAAACCAAAAAAAAAGTAAACACTAAAGAATAAAAAAAAAGAAATAAGAATTGGAAAAAATAATTGAAATGAGGAAAAGAAAGAAAAAATGAAAAAAAATAATCAAATGAATATAAAGAAAACCAGAACTGTGAAAGAAAATAGAAAGAAAAATACTAACAAAAATGAAAAAAAAAAGAACGAAAAAATAAAACCAAAAGAAAAAGAAAATAGCCAAATCAAAAAGAAGAAAAAAGAAAGACAAACGAATAAAAAATAAATTAATGACATTGAAAAAAATTAAGAGTAATGATAAACAATGAAAAATAACATGAATAAAAAAAGAAGTTTTGAAATTTGGAAAGAAAGAGAAAGGGAAAACATTAGAGAAAAGGGAAAAAGAGAGATAAAGAAAAAAATAGAAAAAAAGAAAAGAATGTACGGAAGAATGTCGAAGAAATAAAAAAAATAACCGAGAAATAAAAAGAAAAAAAGAATTAACAGTCAAAAAACCTAGCAAAACAGAAAATTAAGAATAATGACAAAAAGAGAAAAAGAAAGAAGAGACAATTTTTGAATATTCAAATAAGTAAGAAAAAATAGCGAGGAAGAGAAAGAAACAGACAAAGACTGAGACAAAGAGAACGACGAAAAGGAGGAAAAAGAGAGAAAAAGTGACCATTGTTATGTATACAAATAAATAAGAATGAAAATGACGAGAGAATACAGACAGACAGATAGACAGACACTTAGAATAATGAAAAGTAAAAGAAAGAAAAAAGTGACAATTTTAAAATATGCAAATAAATAAGAATAGAACATAATGAAAGAGGAAGATAGATAGATAGATAGATAGAGAGAGAGAGAGAGAAAGAGAGAGAGGGGGAGAGATACAGATAAAGAGAATGGTGAAAAAGAACCAAAAAGACAAAAGAAAGAAGTGACAATTTTTAAAAAGAAGAAAAATTAAAGAGAGAGAAAGAGAGAGTGAGACAGAGAGACAGATACAGAGACAAGAGAATTATGAAGGAAAAAAGAGAAAAAAGAAAGAAGTGACAATTTTAAACATACAAGGAATAAAAAAAAATAAAGAAAGAGGAAGACAGACAGACAGACAGAATGATGAAAAGGACAAAAAAAGAATTAAGAAAGAAGTGACAATTTTTAAATATACAAATAAATAAGAAGAAAAAATAAAGAGAGAGAGAGAGAGAGAGAGAGAGAGAGAGAGAGAGAGAGAGAGAGAGAGAGAGAGAGAGAGAGAGAGAGAGAGGGGCGGGAATTACGAAAAGGAAAGAATAAAAAAAACAAAAACAAAAGGAAAGGAAAAAGAAAGAACTGGCAATTTTCTCAAAATGAAATATTAAAATCGAAAAAATAAAATAAAAAGATTGTCAAAATATGGAGGGTATAATTTGAAAAAAACAAAAACAACAAAAAACAAAAAATACAAACAAAAAAATCAACATCACAAAAACAATAAAACAACAAAACACAAACAAAACAAAAAAATGAAATCTGGCACCAAATTGAAATTTACCTATCAATTTATTTGATTATCTGCTTATTTTGAACACTCAGGAAAATCTAAAATTTGATGAATTTGCAAAACTACTCCAATAGACACGACTGACAAATAATTATCTTTCTTCCAGTTTGCCTTCGTTCAGAAATAATGTCCGTCTGACTTAGACAAGTGTAGGCACAACTATATAGATAGACACACACATAATGCACAAGGAAAAATACATTAATAACGTTTCTGGCTGATCTGGTAAAGTGCTTTTCGAAATTGATTATGCTGATCTAAGTAAAAAGAATTTCACACAGAGACGATGAGAGGACATTTGTAACGCACCATAATATTTTATCAGGTATTTCGTATTCATACTTTGAAAAAAAAGAAGAAAAAAAGTCACACACACACACAACACACACACACACACACACACACACACACACACATGTCGTTATTGTCTTCACTAGATACCTGCTGTAATTTTGTTTTACTTAAGAGACTATGCAAAAGTCAATGTTGCACTAAAGTGTACAGTGGTTCCGTATGTTCCTACTTTTATAATTCAAAACAAATTAATTTTTTTCTCGATTCTTACTGAAAAAAAAACCTTTAAAATTATTGAATTTTTTAATATTTTTTAAATGATAAGATTGGAAGAATTATTTACCTGGATATTACTTATGATGTATCATTTACAGTATAACAGGTAATAGTAATTTAATAGACAGAGAGACGGACCTATGATAGATAGACAAATAGATAGATAGATAGATAGATAGGGACAGACTGGTGTGGATAGATAGATGGATTGATGGATGGAGACTGAGATAGAGACTGAGATAGATAGGAAAAACCTAAGATAAATTGATAGGTACAAACTGAGATAGATATATAAATATATATATATATATATATATATATATATATATATATATATATATATATACAGACTGAGATAGATAGATAGATAGATAGATAGATTGAGACTGAGATAAATAGAAAAATCTTAAGATAGATAGATTGATACAGATTGATATATATTGAAACTTAAGATAGATAGATGCAGGCTGGTATAGATAGATAGATAGATAGATAGATATATAGATAGGAAAAACTGAGATATATAAATAGATAAAGACTGAGATTGATAGATAGATAGATAGATAGATAGATAGATGGGAAAAACTGAGATCGATAGATAAGTAGATAGATACAGACTGTGAGGGATAGATTGATATATAGGAAAACACTGAGATCGATAGATAGGGTAAAAACTGAGATAGATCGATTGATAGATAGATAGACCGATAGACCTTCCCTTATTATCCACCAGATTCCGAAATCGTATTCTATCCCAAGAAACTAAACTGCATCCAGTCACGAGGTTCCAGTTGTGGAGTAACCCTTTAATGATATGATACTATGTTTCACCCTGACCCAGAGTGGTAATACCTGGTAGGATCTCATTTATCAGTCAATTAGATTTGTTTAAAGATTATTTGTATTCGACAGGACTATGTGCAAAGGAAAAATAAACAAAATATAAAACTCTGAAGAAACAACAAAAAATATCTAAATACTAAAGTGAGTAAAAGTTTTGTAATACGATCGTGAATAAAAAAAAGTAATGCCATTTTTTTAGGACAGGTATAATTACCAACACATGTCCTCTGTGGATTATATTTCAACTTCTCCATAGTCATTGTTTCTCTCAATAGCAATGTTTCACCTTCAAATGATAACATGTATCGCTGATCCATACAATTCTGTTGACTGTTCTTTGAGCCATTTCCTCACTACAGATTACACTTCTACGTCACGGAATTTGCCACTGTTACAATCTTATGGGCTATCATTTAGGCCTTCAAGCAAGAGCGTTTGTCCAGCAGAAATCCTTCGTAATCCTTTGGTAAAGAATCCTCAGTTCCTTCGTCAATGGTCTTAAGTTCCTCCCCAATGATTACAAGTAAACTGTGGCAAGTATCAGTGTTTAAGTAGTGAATCAGCCACGCATTATGGTTGTTGATTGGCCGGAGGAGTAAACCACATGACCCTGGATAGTCTATAAATTCAGGTGGGATTGGAGCACACCTTATATACATAATGTTCCATCAGCCACTCAAAGCCTCTTTCATGGGGCTGAAAAGATAATCGTCTGAAGAGGATTTGAGATGTATGTAATTGTCATATAGTCACATACTTATTTCACCAGGGTTGGCATTCTCTCTGTTCATTTTTTGGTCTGGGACCACTTGGGATTTTTATCCCGGGTCTTTTCTTCTTTGTGTACGTTGGTAGTTTTTAATAATGAAGACAGGAATTGATGTTCTTTTACTTTGAGCTCTTTATTAAATAAGCCAGGTAAATGGCCTCGGAGGGCTGACCGTGATCTTGCGTCTGTCTTCTACAAATACCCAGCCTAGACTCTCAGCTCTCTTGACCGCGCTTTTACTCTCGTTGCTGTTTCGGCTTAGCTATAGCCAATCAGGATCAAAGGTCAGTTACTTACACTTATAACTAACACGTCTCCTTATTCTATTTTTTTCCATTTCTACACTTTTTAATTTCCACACTCTCTCCCCGCGCATGCGCTACAGGCCAAGCCACTGCTGACGTCATACACTGACCTCGTCACTTTCATTATCTTACATTGCTGGACCGAGCGAAATTTCTTGAACGGTCTGTTGATTGTACTGTGATCAACTGCTCCTTCGGCTGTTACATAATTGATAGGTAGACTATCAGTTATGTAGGATAGTGTAGCTTAAATCAAAATAACTGTTTTGTGGAAAAACACGGAATTTGAGTGACAAATTTTGACATGTGTTTGACCTTTTCTCTGATTCGGTAGATCGAACATGAGAAAGTTAGTTTTAAGAAATCAATTTTTGGCTATGCGCTGAATAAAACAGATTGCAATGGTGGCCTGTCATTACACCCAAGTAATACCTGTTAGGGTTCCGTCAATGGATTAAATAAATAAAAAAATGTGTTGAAATGTGTTTAAAAATTGAGTTTGAGAAAAAGAATTTGAATTCCTATGAAGAATGAATAAAACAAAAACGTCTTCGGTATAAGATAACCCTGCAAGAGTTGACGTACCGTAAAATCCAACTATCAATCCATCCTATATATATATATATATATATATATATATATATATATATATATATATATATATATATATCTTATTATAATGGAGATTGTGGGTTTGTCTGTGTGTAACCGAAACTATATTACTATACAAGTTACAATTCCCTTAGTTATTTACACCACAATCTCCATGATATTTTTAAAAATTTAAACCTCAATTATTAGTAAAATTGTTTTACATCATTAAGACTGTTGACCATATCTACATACTAATAACATGCAATTGTATTTATATATACAACAAAATAGCGGATTACAGTGTGAATGGGAAGGCTAATTTACATATTGATCTTAAATATTTGATTTTAATGAATATATGCTTAGTATTATTGGTTTCTAATTGTTTGGTTTTATCTTATTGAACATGAGCAAAAATCTCGGGGATAAATCTTAAAAAAATCCATAAACAAGACGAAAGAACTGTAATTTTATTAAATACTTCATCATCTAACTAAATAGATAAATTAGGAAAAATGAAAGACGGGAGTAATGGAAAATGACGGAAGAGTTAGATTTAAAGCTGTTCTATTTTTCGATTATACCCCCTCAGTTTATCATTTTCTAAATAGTTTCTAATTTGATGCAATATTTTATTACATCAAAACCTAAATACTTGCACCCAAAGGGTGCATATATTTGCTAGTATATATATATATATATATATATATATATATATATATATATATATATCCTATATTCCTACCTATATACTAGTGTGTTTTCCTATCAATCTACTAAATTGCATTCCAATCTATTCACCTAATTAACATGGTAAGTACATACGTATGTATGTATGTATGTATGATATATATCTATCTATCACATTCTGTTCATACCTATGTACATCCCAGTCTTACTATATCTATCTATCTCAGATCTAGTATGTCTATCTGTCAATTGCTACCTCGGTCTATCACACACACACACACACACACACACACACACACACACACACATATATATATATATATATATATATATATATATATATATATATATGTGTGTGTAATCATCCGAAAATATTTTATTTCTATACTGACAATATGAATTAAAGGAATTCTTACTTTTTCATCAAAAAATTCAAAAATGAATTAATAACACACACAAACACACATATACACAGAGAGAGACAAATAGACGCATATATATATATATATATATATATATATATATATATATATATATATATATAACAGTGACATGATGGTCCAGAGCACACAAACATTCTCTCTGTCTGTCTGTCTGTCTGTCTGTTTCTCTATATATATATGTGTGTGTGTGTGTGTGTCTATATATATATGATGAGATTGTATTACTCTCTCTCTCTCTCTCTCTATATATATATATATATATATATATATATATATAATTGCTACCTCGGTCTATCACTAACACACACACACACACACACACACACACACACACACATATATATATATATATATATATATATATATATATATATATATATATATATATTCCCCAGGCTTTTTACCGACCTTTTTCTCTACACACCTTTTTAGGTCATGTTTATTGGCTGAAGTAGTTGCTTATTATCTGACGACACCAATCATATAGTGATCAAGCTAAGATAAAAGCCCCACTTTTCGAATGCTGTTTTTCAAAGCAATCGATCCCCTCACACCCACTCAGTTCGATGCAACACGCTCTTCCTTTCTTTCATTTCTTCCTCTTTGGCATAGTGCCGAAAATGATACACGCTTTTAATATAATGAAAGTACAAGTCCGTTGTACCTGACCCAGTGACCTATTTTATGTCACAATTTTAAATTTCCGCCAAGTCGGCCTCGTCTACGCGCAAGGATATTATATAGAATACAAGAAAAAAAAAGTTCCAGCTTTCGAAGCCGATAGCTATAACTTGTTCTTGTCTAGAAATATTTATAGATGCTGCTACTTCAATAAGTCTGTAGACAATATATTCATCCTTCTGACATTTTTTTTGGCACTTGTGTTAACTGATGCGCTGCGCATGCGTAAAATGTTCTACATTAAGCTTTTAAAGATATAACTTATACCACATGCACAGATCAGCTAATACTGCGTAATTTGAAAAAAGGTATCGAAACCGAGGCTGTATTTATCAAACGAGAAATTAACGATGAATGAAACGTTGCTTTGAGATTCGTCTCTGTTGTGGAATAGCCTATCTTACCTTTTCTTAAAGAGTAAATGAACTGGTCCAAGAATACTTGTGTACTTCTGTTTATGGCAGTGAGAGATTATCACAAGAACCTTCTTGTAAGGAACTCATTTCTTAGCACTCTGTTGTGAAGTACTTTATTGTTAGCACAAACCTTTATTTGGATGTACTAATCTTATTATAATGGAGATTGTGGGTTTGTCTGTCTGTAACCGAAACTATATTACTATACAAGTCCTTTCGTTATTTACATCATATTCTCCATGATTTTATTTTTATTTAAACCTCAATTATTAATAAAATTGTTGTACATTACTTACACTGTTGACCATGTCTACATACTAATAACATGCAATTGTATTTATATATACAACAAAATAGAGGTTTACAGTGTGAATGGGAAGGCTAATTTGCATATTGATCTTAAAAATTGATTTTAATAAATATATGCTTAGTATTATTGATTTCTAATTGTTTGGTTTTATCTTATTGAATATGAGCAAAAATCTCTTCAATAAATCTAAAAGAAATCCCTTAACAAGAAGAAATAACTGTAATATTATTCTTTACTTCCTATTTTAACAAAACAGTTTAATTAGGAAAATTTACCAATGAAAGACGGGAGTAACGGAAAATGATGGAAGCGTTAGTTTCAAAGTTGTTCTATTTTTCAATCATACCCCCTCTGTTCAAAATTTTTTTATCTACAGTCTTATTCAGTTTCATTAGCCTTTATAATTTAATATGATATTTTATTATAAAATTTAACTAAAATACTTGCACCCGGAGGATGCATATATTTGCTAGTATATAGAAGCAATCTATGTTGCAGGATACAACGGTCACTTTTATATCGAGGCTGTATTTACCAAGACAAAGAAAGTACGATAAATAAAAATATGCTTTTCTTTAAAGAAGTTCTCGTGACATTCATCTCTGTTATGGACTAGCCTATCATACCTTTTCTCAGATAAACGAACTGGTCCAAGAATACTTGTGTTCTGCTGTTTAGGGTACTAAATAGATTATTACGAGAACCCACTACTTATACCTCAATTCTTAGCACTCTGTTGTGAAGTATTTTATTGTTAGAGCAAACCTTTATTTGGATGTACTAGTACACAAAACATTCTATTTTCCAGAAAACAACAGTCACTCTCATATCGAGGCTGTATTTACCACGACAAAAAAAAAAAAAAGGAACGATGAATGGAACGTTACTTTTTTTTCAAGTAGTCCCTTCGATATTATTCACTGTTGTGGGCTAGCCTATCTAACCTTTTCTTGGAATAAATGAACTGGTCTAAGAATTATTGTGTATTGTTGTTTATGACAGTTAGAGAATATTACGAGAATCGTTTTCTTAAGATCTCAATACTTAGCTCTCTGTTGAGAAGTGCTTTATTGTTAGCGCGAACACTTATTTGGATGTACTAGTATACCGAAACATTCTATGTTCAAATATACAACAGTTCCTCTTATACCTGCGAGTTATTTTTTTTCATTCATGGATAAATTTCTGAAATTGTTTTTGATATAGTGTGATTGCTGCATTTCTGTACATTCTTTAATTCATTTCTTTGACATTTCTGCTTATTATAGTTTTTAAGAACTTCCAAAATTTGTGATTCTGTAAATATGAATATCTATGAACCCAATACTTTGACCTAGTTTTCCTCTCACATTTCTTCTGTATATATCGTATTGGCCAGAATGGATGATACATGATTTCTATGAACCCAATACCTTGAACTAGTTTTCCTCTCAAATTGCTTCTGTATATATCGTATTGGCCAGAATGGATGACTCACATGATTTCTATGAACCCAAAACCTTGAACTTTTCCTCTCACATTGCTTCTGTATATACCGTATTGGCCAGAATGGATGACTCACATGATTTCTATGAGCCTAATACCTTGAACTAGTTTTCCTTTAACATTGCTTCTGTATATACCGTATTGGCCAGAATGGATGACTCACATGATTTCTATGAACCCAATACCTTGAACTAGTTTTCCTCTCACATTGCTTCTGTATATACCCTATTAGCCAGAATAGATGACTCACATGATTTCTATGAACCCAATACCTTGAACTAGTTTTCCTCTCACATTGCTTCTGTATATACGGTATTGGCCAGAATGGATGACTCACATTATTTCTTCCTGTATTTTTCCATCACGCAGTGTTCATTCCTTTTGCACGTGAAGAGTAAAAAAAAAATATGGATATCTATAAACCCAAAAAAGTAAAATAAAAGAGTACTCTAGTAAAATAACAAAGACCTGTGTTCGTTAATTAAAACTAAACAACGAACCAAGACATGGAAGACTTCTCAAGGTCACACAAACATCCAGCCTAGATCCATAATAACAGAAGCCATCTACCAGCCCAGAGGTAGATCCAGCTAAGAAACCATCTACCAGGCCAGATCAAATCCAATGTCAACAGATATACTGATCCAACTACGACGATAACAGCTACCCAGAATTATAGAAAACACTATAGAAGATGAGTATACGACCACGGGTATACACTATACCGGACGAGACTGTTTGCTTTTCACATAGCGATAATACCCCTGAGAAAAGTAAAAGGCATTCAATCGTAGGGCCATGTTTAGTAAGCCAGTCTAATCTTGCTTTATAGCGAATTCGGTCCACGCTGGAGCTGTGTCGCAACCTACACGTGGCGAACGGGTTGGGTGAATACATATCCTTGGGAGAAGTATGTATTCAACTATTCTCCCTCAAGCTCTGGGTAAAACAGCAGTGAAGACTGGTCTCTTTAGCCTTGTATGGCGACCGGTCTAAGAGAAGGAAAACTCTTAATGCAAATCTGTCAAACTCTGCTTTACAAAATTGATCTTGTATCATATTCTGCTCGTATGGACGGGTTGGGTAACTATATAAGGTAGACATTTTCTTCGCCAAAAAATGAAACTTATCAGCTTATCTTTTCCAATCACCAGAAAATCGAAACTTAAAAAAAAGTGTGTTCTCGTAGAAATACAGGGCATCTCTGGTAAATAGTTGCTAACTGATCGTTAATTTTGTAATCGTATGATAACATAGCTTTATCTGCACACTGTTTCGAAAGAATCAAAACATGCATTGAATTTATTTCATATCATAGAGAAATCCTTTTTAACTTGAGAAAACAAAAGTTTTAGTCAAATTAATCAGAATGAAACATTCTTGTAAGACATTTCTAAAAAGTAAATGATGAATATTGAATATTTAAAGCCAAGAATTATACAGAACTTTTTTTCTTTTATTGGTCAGATTTAAAAACAGAAAAAAAGGTCACGTGTGTTTCAATTGACCAATAAATAACTAACTGAGATAGTATTATGCAAATTAAATTTAAAAAAACAACAACTGATTGCAAGACCAATTTCTAGTGAGTCTGATTCTCACTGGGTACCCTATACTTCTGGCTTTGAGCTAAAATAAACTTAGTTTTGGAAATTTTTGAAATGATATATTTTCCCAAAAATTATAGATACTTTATTCCTATAATCGCCTTTCTAATTTTCAAAAGTTTTTTTGTTATGTCTCCTTGGGCATCGTCCCTTTTTGCTATCTTCTCACATCAACCTTAACTTTCTAGAATAAACAAATATATTAACGAATCAAAGGGGTTAGATAGACGTACGCATAGAAATCAGAATTAGTGTTTTTATTTCCTCTAATAAAGTCTGCTAGTCTAATTAATTGGTTACTTAATTTTTTGGTTTAACGCATATCAACACTTGTGGGTTATTAAATGCAAAGTTTTGTTTTCATATCTATATATTTAAAAAAAAATCATCTGGACACTGCGTGCATTAAGACCAAAGCAGGTTTGTTTTATTTTTTTTTAGCGCTATAACATTCCATCGCGGGAACATACTTCACGTTATATCAACGCTGAACAAAAAACGTTAGCGCTATAACACTCCATCGCGTGAACACGCTTCACTTTTATATAAACACTAAAAAAACTAGTTTTTTAAAATCTCAACCATTTGACTCTCGTCTGAGCATTGCGTAAGTATGAAACTAATAGTAACGAGATAATGATATCCATAATATAATATCCATAATATAATATATTGTCGATTGTATATATATATCCATAATATATATATTGTATATATAATATTGTATAATATATATATTATATATATATATATATATAATATAATATTTGTTGCTATATATATATATATATATATATATATATATATATATATATATATTTTTAAAACTTGATAAAAAACACAAGTTTCATTAACGATTGATGTTTATAAGCCGACGCTGCAGTGTTTCGGTTTGTTTTTCACTTTTTTACAAAATTACATATTGTCGGATTTACTTCCACTTTTTCTTCACACAGACACAGACACACAAACACACACACACACACACACACTCACACATATATATATATATATATATGATTTGATTAAGAAATAATATTCATTAACTTTATCAGTATCCGTAAATTCTGGTGGTTGATCTTCCAACACGGTCTTCTAGCGCCTATATTATAAAAATGGAGGTGCGTGGTGTATTGGTTAGAGTCTTAGAAAATGGAGTCGTCTAACCAAGTTCAAATCCTGGACGAAGCTGTTTGCATTTTTACATAGCGCTAATACCTTGGGAAAGGTATGCATCCAACTACTCTCCCACCAGCTATGGGTAAATAGCAGGGGAGACTGGGCTCTTAACCTTGTCTAGGTAACCACTTTAGGAGAAAGAAATCTGAATTCAAACCTGTTAAAATATGCTTTAGAAATTGTGTTGCATCCTGTACGGGTTGGTAAGTATATAGGTATATATATTTAAAAAGTGTTGGGCGTTTGCTATAAGAACAATTTGAAGAATGAGGTTGGGACAATCATATAGTTGCTAGGGCTTGATATGACCTGTTGATTGAGCAGTTGGAATTTCTTTGTCTAGCTCAAACAACGGCTAGAATGGTGTGGTGAATGTAATGGAATCATTTAGTACCCGAGTTACAGACCATTCAGCCACCTCAATCCTAACAGGTACTACCACTAAGTGGTAAGAGTGGACCTGGGAGTATTGGAAATGAAGGAGTACTTCTCACTCCCTAGAGCTCGAGAAAAGGAACCTCAGCACTAAATGCAGTTTAATCCGGGATACCAAGACCCTCAACCACCGCCTTTCATCGCATTTATGATAAAAAGGTGTTGGGGTCTGCTATAAAAGCAACAGAGTCGGGAAAATTGTATAGGTACTAAGTTTGACTTGACAAACTAATTGATCGGAGGGGGCCTCTTCGACCGCCTATCGAGCCTAAGTAAGTAGCAAAGTAGAGTTGGCATGCCATGGTTTGCTCAGTCATCAGGATTCCGTCATTAAGAATCACAGGTTACCGCATACGGCCAACTCAGGTGCATATTCTAAGACTCTAATCAATATGACGATTAAAATGAAAAATGGTGGACTGAGATTCCTAAGATCCCATACGACCAACAGGTGGCCCATTTCTGGTGAAGATCTTACTCTTGTGCAGAGGTACAGTCAGTGTATTCGGTGTTGGGTGATCAAATGAATTGGGACTTCTGTCTTATTTTCATGGCGTTTTATCGCAGCTTCTTATGTGGCCATTTTTACCGTTAAATGTAGAGCTTACTGGAGCAGGTGTCCTATATAGGACGTTAAACTGCATCTAATGGTGTAGTTCCAATTCTGGAGCTCTGAGAAGTGCGGAGTACTCCTTCATCACCATTAATCCCAGGTCCACTCTAACCCGGAGTGGTAGTATTTGTTAGGGTCCCATCTATGGGTTAAATACTTACAAAAATGAGTTAAACAAAAATTGAGTTTAGAAAATTGGATACTGTTGTGGCCTCGTTAGGACCAGAATAAAGACACAAAAGAGTTCAACAAATATATTAACAAAGAACAGTAGTACAAACATATACAAATGAGAAGGTTACTCACGAGGCGGTCGATCAACTGTCCGATCAGACAGCTGGAATAATGGGTCTCGCCTAAGAGGAGTACCTGCTGCTATTTATAGTTGGAAGAGTTCATGCGTTCGTGGTAAATTACCATAACAGATATCCAACAAGAATGATAAAAAAAACGTATAGAGTAACCCAACCAGAGTTAATATGCCGTAAAATATACAAACCAACCAACCAACCAACCAACCAACTTTTGAGAGGTAGTAAGTAAAAAATGTCATTGGGATGACTAAAGTCGGTTTCATCCAATCAGCGAGGGAGTCAACCCCCTTTTCCTAGCGCTAGATCAAGGAGATTGTTATTGCGTCGGTGGTGGAGCGCCACACCTACCATCAGCTCTTTACTTTACCGCACAGATCCCTATGCTATTCATACGCTGAGTTGGTGAGGGCCGGTAGTGTAGATAATTCTAAATGATTTAAAAAGCTTTTGTGGGAACTGTTAATGTCAACTTAGGTTATTGACCTTTCA
>CM042154.1:62376480-62384054 GCA_023376005.1 Doryteuthis pealeii
GTGTTAATTAATTATTTTTCTAACTGCTTTCACTCAGGATTGAACTCGGGTTCCAGAGATAACTGTCACTTAGAACTGTCTTAACCTAACTGCCTTATCCACTCGGCCATGTGTCCAATACCTGAAGAAAGCTGGAGGGTATATCGGCCGAAAAGTTGTACAAATAACAATGAAGATGGGCACAATAGTCCGAATAACGCAGATAATACTAAACTATGATATATATATATTTACCAACTCCTCCGCACGAGCAGGATACGACACAAGGCCAATTTCTTAAGCGGAGTTCAGCAGGTTTGAATTTAGAGTTTTCCTTCTCCTAGACCGGTTGCCTAACCAAGGTTAAAGAGCCCAGTCTGCCCTACTATTTATCCATAGCTGGAGGGAGAGTAGGATTCATACCTTTCCCAAGGGTATTAGCGCTAAGTGAAATGCAATTACCACGTCCAGGATTTGAACTCGGGGCGACGAGTCCATTTCCCATGACTTTAACCATTACACCACGCGCTTCCTACACTATGATATATATGTATATGTGTGGGTGCGAGTGCTCGTGTATGTTTTACTATCTTACGGGCCACACTTTAGGCTTCAAGCAAGAGCGCTTGTCCAGAGGAGGTGCTTTGTGTTATTTCTTGGTGCTCCTCAGTGATTGCAAATGGACGTCTTTCGGTATCAGTGATTAAGTAGTCAACCAGCCACGAATTCGGGCTGTTGATTGGCTTAAACCTCGCGACCTTGCTTAGTCTATAAATTTAAGTCGTGTATTGTAGTACACCTTATATACAGGATAATTTAACAGTATGCAAGTGGGGAACCAACTGGGCTCTTTAACCTTGGTTTGGCAACCGATACAGGAAAAAGGAAATCTTAGGATTCCAACATGTTAAACTCTGCTTAAGAAATTGACCTTGAGTCACATCTTACTCATGTGGAGGGACTGATATATATATATATATATATAAATATATATATATATATTATCACAATCTGTCACAACCTGTTCCCCCGCTCCAAAAATATCACCACTGCTTTATTCAAACTTCTACCATTCCAAAAACCTCCCACTACCAATTGATATTACCTCCCACTAATTCCTTGCTTCTACTCGTTCTCGTTAAAAACGAGACATGAAAACTATTCCATCGTTTCCCACCTGAGGATGGCAAAGTGTATTGCCGAAAGCGCTAGTGTTGAAACATTCGGTGGACTGGTATACCAGTTCCACCCTGACACCAGAAGGATGGCTCGAAGATTGGAACGGATCAATGAAAGACTTGTCAGACAGAAATTGTCTGTTCAATTCAACGAAATCTGTATAAAAGAAAAAATGCTGCCTAAATACACTTATATATATATATATATAGTCATCCACAGACACCGTGTTTCGACATATCACGTCTCATCAGTGTGACTAGATTTGCTGGCTACTTCAGCCGGTATGGAAACCCTATTGATTTATAATCAGTCAGGCTCCTTAATGATATTTTTTACTGATAAATACATGCATATGTATATATACATATGTATATATGTAAAGTCGCCATAGAGTGCTCCATCCTTATTATAGGAGAGCGTTGCTTTTTTAGGTTTGTCGGCGGTCGTCAGCGAAAATCCCCACGATGGGGAGCGTATATAACATATATATATATATATAACATATATATAATATAACATAATATATAAATATTTGTATATATATATATATGTGTGTGTGTGTGTGTGTGTATAAATCTTTGTCTGTCTATCTGTCTGTCTGTTTCTCTCTCTCTCTCTATATATATATATATATATACTCATATCTCAGTCATAGTCATATCATATATATCTATACATCTGCCAGAGACTGTTGATATATATCACAGCGTATCTATCTATCTATTCAAGTGACAATCTTTTCTCCAGCCATTTTCTTGTCATTACAATATCCTTTACTGTTTCGCCCCCTCCCTAGAACGTGTAATACCCAACCCCCCACCACAAGTCTTCAATTCCAATCTCCTACCTTTCCTCACCATTTCCATCGCAACGTCTCTTTTGCGACTCTTCCATCATGTGCCGCAGTCCCTCTCGCTCCTAAGTGCTATCGTGTCCACTCGGTAAACGTTGTGTGAGGCGTAGAAGTTAAGCTGCGCTGTCAGTTTGAATCGGGCACCTGCCAATTACGGAGTCAGCGTTTGAGGGAGGCGGACAAAGAACTCGTGGGGGTTGGCGGGTCTGGCTCGATCGTCACTAGGTCACAGTCGAGAAGAAGAAGAGGAAGAGGAGAATGTTACGAGGAAAAGACACAGATAGAGAGGAGAAAGAAAGAAAGAAAGAAAGAAAGAGAGAGAGAAAGAGGAGAGAGAGAGAGAGAGAGAGGAGAGAGAGAGAGAGAGAGAGAGAGAGAGACATTCGATACTGAACAAGGAAGGAGGAAATCATTAAAATAAAGAACGAGGAGGGTCGAAAGGTGAGAGAAAGAATGTAGATGTGTAGCAAGACGAATCTCGAGAAGAGAAAGGAGAGAGAGAGCGAGCGAGAGATAGAGAGAGAGAGAGCGAGCGAGAAGAGAGAGAGAGAGAGAGAGAGAGAAGAGAAGAGAGAGACTGTCAGAAAAAGAAAGAGTGAAAGAGAGGAAGAGAGAGATAGGGGGAAGAAAGGATGAATATAGAGAGAATGAGACAGGAGGTGGGGCGAATTGAGAATGAATGGTGTGAGTGAAAAAGGCAGTCGGAGGGAAATAGAAACACGGCAAAGTCTCGCAACAGACGAGATTCAATTTAAAAAATGGAAGAGAATTTTTCAGCGTTTACGATTTGTGACACATATAGAAACAGATACACATACAGACACACACACACACACACACACACACACACACACAGAAACACACACACATATGCACGCACAGACAAATTGACACACACACATACAGACACACACACACACACACACACACATATATATATATATATATATATATAAAGTAAAGTCGATGGGGCGGCCTAAAGTCAGTATCAGCCAGTCAGCGAGGGAGTCTATCCCCTTTCCAATAGCGCTAGACCAAGGAGATTGTTTTTTAGCATCTGAGGTGGAGCGCCACACCTACCACAAGCTCCTTACTTTACTGCACAGATCCCTGTGCTACTCATACGCTGAGTTGGCGAGGACCGGTATCAAACTAGGAACCTTGTAGTTTCTAGCCGAACGCTCTACCAACTGAGCTACCCGGCATATATATATATATATATATATATATATATATATATATATATATATAAGAAAAAATAATATAAGTAAGAAATAACAAAAACACTTAGAATTTAGCATTATAGTCTATTTAGAGCTTAGACAAATTGTCTAATTCTCCCGACTATCAGATGCGAATATTTGCTCTGTGACTCTAACATTAGCACACATTGAGCTCTCAAAACTGCGACAGGTTTTTTTAAATAAAACTCTTGTGTCGTAAGGAAGATTTCTTCCCTGGACTTTTGGATTATATATATTTATAAACAGAGTTTGTTTATATTCCGTGTTATTAAGAGCGAAGACAAAAGTCATATGAGTTCAAAACAAAAACCTTGATGCTGCAAAAAAAGATTTATAGAGAAATAATTTTTATTTTTGTAATTAATATTGTAAATTTTCCATTTTTTGTTTTTCTTATATATAAAGTAAAAAAGTATGAACGGTTGTAAGGTTTTATCATTATCTTTTGGATAATGTGAAAATTTAAAATTTCTTTGTAAGTATATAACGGAAAATGTCATTTGAAGGGGATGTTGTATTTCTTCTTTATGGAATTATTAACAGAAAATACAAACTGTTGTTTTAAATGAGGTTTTATTTTTGGTTTGAGAAAATTCTGCTTTTACATCAAGTTGTACTAAGCTTGGTTGTAACCTCTTAAACCGTCGTGTGGATCCAGGAGCTGATGGCTGAGCTGAAGTTTACCGGGGACTGTCGTGAAAAGCTGGTCTCTCCCTTCTGGGTTCTAGTCGTCAACTGACTTCTTCCACGTGTCCCTTTCAGAGACCTTTACAATTACTACTACCTCTACCTCCTATTATTATCTACCTCTTACTGCTACCTCTCCTATTCCCATCTAAAAGAAACGGTCCTTATTTTACCGCCCAAATTTAAATTCTTGGTGCCAGTGTGTCTACATTTTTCTATTTTTAGAACACTAGCCAAACGCCATTGTTTCAACCATTACAGGGATTTTATGGTTTCTGACTACAAGTGTCGCTAAATAAGGGGATATATTAAAAAAGCCTTGTCTTTGGGGTATGGTTTTATGGGTAAGAACATGGCCTACTAATATTATACGGCCCCATCTGATACAGTAAGAGGCAAGAAATAACAGGCCGATTATATTTTAACTCATTCTGGGTCGCTTATAAACTTGACGCAGAAAAGAAAATAACTTTAAAAATTTAACAGAAAATAAGAAATTATACCGTTAGAATTTATTAGTCATTATTTTAATTTAATTTAAATTCTTTTCAAAATTAAAATACGTTATTTATACTTTGTCTTTCACTAATCTACGAATTATAAACGGCTGTGATTTACCTTGTTTTTATGCTTTTCAATCACGTATACGGTCTGTTTTGCCTAAGACACTAGTTTGGTAAAATTACTAACGCATAACTTTTTGCATTTAAATATTGGTTTTTTTAAGTTTTTTGCGATAATTTGTTTACAAAAATAGTTAATCTTTTCATATTACATTTCTGAAGAAAAAAAAAAGAAAACAGTTTGTGTATTTTTGTATACTTTTAACATTTTCCAGCCTAAACCTACAGATTGACTATCAGGCCAATCGGCCTGTTAATTTTTGCTTCTTAATGTATCATGTGGGGCCGTATAATATTAGTAGGCCGTGGTAAGAATAACGAAGACCAACCGTAAACAGACTAATACTCATCCCGTTTCGAATAAGAGATTTCATCTAGTGTCAAACGTGTTAATACGTCTTCTTTTTTATAATCTGTTACAATAAGATATACATAATCTGATGAACGTGAAAAATACGGCGGAAGTGCTCACCTTTGAAACTATTGTATAATTTTTTTTCTTATTTGCAACATCAAGGTTTTATATTGAACTCATATGACTTTTGTCACGGCTCTTAACAACATGGAGTATAAACAAGCTCTGAAGATGATTTTCATAAAATCGAAATATTGTTCAATATCAGCTATGTTATAAAATGTTTTCACTTTAACAGCATTTTGAGGTGTTTTCATATCCTTTTATCCATACTCATACCGTCGGATTCATTTCCTTTCCTTTAACTTATATATATATATATATATATATATATATATATATATATATATATATATATAAACAATAAGGATTTACTCTGACAAAGACCGCTATTTCTTTGTATACTAAACATTTCTGTATTTTTTTCTTTATGTTATTGTTATTTTATTTTGTATTTAAAATAATAATAGATAAAATACATATATGCAGGATAAGCTTCTGGCCGAAACTCGTGTCAGAATATATAAAATAAAATAAATCCTATTTTATCCATTCAACATTTTCTTCCCTTTACTTTTCATTTCAACATACCGTCGGATTCGCTTCCATTTTCAACTTACACACACACACACACACATACACACACACATATATATATATATATATATATATATATGGTGGACTCTCCTATATGCGAGAACGATAGATGAGGTCAGCAGTGAGTGATTGATTCCTCCCATGTTGTGCAGAAGACATTCCTCCCATGTTGTCCAGAAGACATTTTATGTTTCCTCGAGTGTGACAGCAGCCAAGCCCTGCTGCGAGCCATGAAGCCACACTGACAAACGAAATGATCCAAGGCAGGAGTTAAATGTTTTTTCTTTTAAAGTTATGCGGAGCCGATCTATATGCTTCAGTCTATTTTCTTCAAAGCTCTTTAGTTTAGCGAAACAGGTCTTACGCCATTTCCTTCGATTGATGCTAGATCTTCCCAAAGCACTAAGGTCAATATCTAGGCGTTTCCAAATTGTCCTTCAATTTGTCCTTGTAGCGTAGAGAGGACGTCCAATGGAACGCTTAGCATTTGGTAGTTGCCCGTATAAAAACTTCTTTGGAAGTGACAGCACACCTAAGTTGAATCTTGGCTAGTAGGTTCAATGCCAGCAATATCACATCTTTTTAAAATTGTGCTGTTTTTTACTTTGTCATCCCATTTTATACCGCAAATGACACGAAGACAACACATGTGAAATGCGTCAAGTTGGTTTATGTGCTTGCGGTAAAATTCCAAGCTTCAGCACCATACAGTTAAAGTAGAAAGCACGACTGCTCTTTAGATGTTAATATATTTGAATATTACTTATGAGTAATTGGTAAACATGGCGTAGAAGGTAAATCTAATGGTCTGTTACTGCTGTCTCATATATTATACTATATATTAATATATTATATTATATATATATATATATATATATTATAAAAAGATGAAATATTCATATTATTGATCAAAGCCTGAAGAGATACCAGAAGATCTGAAACACGTGTTGCATATGTAAGTAAAAAATAAAACATTTTTTCTGAAATAATACATTTTGCGGGCCTCTCTTTTTTTTTTATAAAATATGATTTTCTTCCGTGTGAACCAGAACCCTCTTATATACATATATTTTATCACATCGTACTCTAATGATACTATCATTACTTATATAATATATGAATAAGTTGTAAAGGTATGTTTGGAATGGGGCGACTTGTTTTTGCCGATCAATTTTTGGGATATGTGCTTAGATAGAGTTCGACTATATTGAAAATTAATCTAGCCTCTGTGATTGGACTCATAAATAGGCGAAAGTACATAACCAGAGACTGATTTGTCTTCGATTGTTATTTAAGCATACCATTTAAAGGCGACTCTCCCCGCCACCTATGTCATTATTAATAATTACTTTTCATTAGTACGACTCTAAATTTCGCACTTCATCTCTCCCTACTATACACAACACACACTAAATTATAATATCATATACTTTTATATATATAGTTATTATAGTATGGTCAGAATCTGGACGCAGGATGTCTGGTTTCTTCATCTCATGCTACATGCTTTGATGCATCAGTTTGAACTCTATCAGTCTCCCTTACCAGTTATAAGTTCAACTAATAGCAGCGAATGTTTTTTTATGTCTCAACATTTGGAGAAAGAAATCTCCTGCTAGTCCAACCAACGTTCCCTCCACACCATCTATAATCGATCAGACTGTTTTCATCTCTGCCTTGTGGCGGATATTTAGACAGATGAGGTGCATACAGAATGTTAAGCGAGACTTTATTACATTACACTATAGATATATTAACATTTCCATACACACTATCGGTAAGGCTGTGCTCGTGGGCGGTGGCCGTCATGTACTGTATCCATGGATATAAGTATCGTGAATGATGTCGCAACTCCTGTGTGGTGGGCTGCCTATGGTGGTGTGTTACGTATGTGTGCTGTATGTGTGTGTTGCAAACCATCATATTTCATTTGCAAATTGATATCAAATCAGGTACGCTCCAACCGAGCCCCAGTTTTTATGTCTCTCTACGTGTTT
>CM042154.1:62384154-62396654 GCA_023376005.1 Doryteuthis pealeii
ACACTGTTTCGGACTTATTCAAGTCCCTGAGTGTGCTAGGACATTTGTAAAGCTACCTACACCGAATTGAAAAATCGATCGGTGGGTGTTCAGTCCGCAACCGAACCATTAGGCTGTCTTCACTACAGAATGGAAGGGATTTAACTGTTTTAATACACACATCGCTGCGTGTAAAGGCCTCACAAAGTGCTCCATCCTTAGAAGAAGCTGCGTTTACGCTTGAGTTTGGCGGCCGTCAGCAAGATCCCCCCCAGAGTGCTCAACCCTAGGGATGGAGAGCATATAATATATATATATATATATATATATATATTACTAGCTAAAGTACCCGGTCCATGACCGACTAAAATGAAATTTGGATCACCAGGAGTGAGAGAGAAAGTGGAAGACAGTAGTTAGAGAGGGTAAGAGGAAAATAATTCTTGAAACTAAAATCATGAGAATTTGTATATTTCAGGATTTTGATTCTGTTTTATAGTTTAAATTATTTCATATTATTATACAACAAATTGAAGTATTCGTTTGTATATTTGTTTGTTGTTGTTTTAAATTTTTTGTACATGACAACAATTCACATTTAGTTCTTAAATTGCATGTTGAGTTTAAAAAGAAGCTGAGAATCGAACATTTAAATTCTTCGTATTGCAATATCTATTTTTGCTAAACCTAAGATAGTATTATAGGACCACCAATTGATCAGTTTAGGCCATCTTGAATAAAACGGAAATATTTGTTATTATTTATAATTAATTGATTTTTCATAGAATTAAAAAAAACTCTTATCGTAACTTGTTTTTAGCTACGTTAATTTTCAGTTGATTAGCAGTGCAAAAATGAAAACATTGTTTTTCAATCATAATTTCATTATTTCCGTAAGCTGAAAAAAAGTTAAAAAATCATCAGGAGTTTATTCAATGTTTTTTTTTTAAATGGAAAACATTTTTTCAAGAAAATATTAATTTTTCTGCAAGTTCATAGTGTTAAATATAGGGGGGGGGTAAATTCACAGGGTAAAATTGGTGGTACCTAGTATTTTAAAAACATTGTTAAAAACGTTTTGGTGGACCTGATTATCTGGACTCCCCCCCCCCCCCATATATTTTTTCCTTCAGTTGATTATTATCGATTACACACCAATCTATCAGATTGAAAAAAAAATTCTTAAAAGTCTTTATTATTTGAGTATTCACGGGTGCTCATTTCCTCGTATAAGTTTATAGTAAATTGATCCCCCGTATCGGAAACCGCTTGAACGGAACCCAAATTATTTATTTATTTTCCCATTAAACTACCCCCCTAACCCAACCCCTACCCCCCCTAGTTAAAATAAGTTTTATTACAAAATTTATATTAATTACAAAACATCAATTTTCATAAAAGTTCAAATGTCACCTATGAAATCTCTATTTAAACATGCCAATTTTCCAGAACTGAAAAGTTGCACATAAACTCAGTGATGTTTATTGACTTCACAATAAAGAGTAAAATCATAAAACTTAAAATTTAATTTGTAAGGCAAATTCTGAGGAATATTTTAAATTGTATTTTGAATAATAATTTAAATGTTGGTTGTTAGTTGTTTTGTTTTATCAACTTTTCGGGTAATTTACTAACGAATCATGTCATTTGATAAACAAAGCGCTTACAATTTTTCGTACTTACATATAATTTTTTTAAATGTTCAATAACTGGATATTGTCAGATAAACCTTGAAATAAATTTCGTCTTACAAATAATTGACTACTTATCTCCAGTCGGGCCTTCGACTAAAGATAAAACACCGGATTTTGTCCGTATTAGTAACCTTTGTTTTGTTTTTTTTTTTATCGTGGTTTGAGAAAATAATTAGTTAACGAACCAAAGAAAAACAGTTTCTAAGAAATTCGTCAATCTTATTGTTATTTAACCCTTTAAAACTCTAACAATAAAAATTAATAAATAAATTAAAGAATTAAAAAGTCATTTTATTCGAATGAAAATCTAGTTTAATTTATACAAATATTAACCGTACTTACGACGCAAACTGATTTCATGATACTGTTATTTACGATTAAATACGTAGTATTTTTTTTTTTTACTCGCTGTAAAAAAAAAAATCTATAAAAACACATACAAAATTACATATTCAGAAAGACTATTTCATCTTATTACTAAAGATATAAATATTTTAAAGATTTGATCCTAAATAGTAAGAGATTCCGATCTGACTGATATAGACTGCACTGCTTGTATCGCAATAATCATAGCAGCGTGGCTATCCGAAGCCATTTTTAATTTTTTAACTCGCTGTAAAAAATGATTCAATTGATAAAAACTCACACAAATTACATATTGAAAGAGTATTTTCTTATCTTTCTAACGATATAAAAATTATTAAAGATTGGACTATAAATAGGCCATAAATTCGGAGCTGAACGGCTTAGACTGCAAAATTAATTCATTAAAATCAAAACTTCGCTGCTGTTATCGCTTTAACAATAAGCAGCAGAGACAATATTTTATTATCAGGAGGGCTGATATACGGACAGTTCCGCAAATTGGGTGATTTTGGATTAATTAATCGATTAAATCCCTTAATCAGTAAAAATCAATAACCGAATTTGGAGTTTTTCTTAGTTAGAACGATATCAATGTGTATGCAAGATTTTGAATCTGAGTGACCTCCCGTTTTTTTGTTATACGTCGACACGTACATATCAAAATCTCTGTTTTATATATTAGATATGGTGGACTCTCCTATCGAGAACGATAGATGAGGGTCAGCAGTGAGTGATTTGATTCATCCCATGTTGTGCAGAAGACATTCCTCCCATGTTGTCCAGAAGACATTTTATGTTTCCTCGAGTGTGACAGCAGCCCAGCCCTGCTGCGAGCCATGAAGCCACACTGACAAACGAAATGATCCAAGGCAGGAGTTAAATGTTTTTCTTTTAAAGTTATGCGGAGCCGATCTCTATGCTTCAGTCTATTTTCTTCAAAGCTCTTTAGTTTAGCGAAACAGGTCTTACGCCATTCCTTCCGATCCGATGCTAGATCTTCCCAAGCACTCAGGTCAATATCTAACGTTTCAAATTGTCCTTCAATTTGTCCTTGTGTAGCGTAAGAGAGGATGTCAATGGAACGCTTAGCATTTGGTAGTTGCCCGTATAAAAACTTCTTGGAAGCCTGTGGACAGTGACCAGCACACCTAAGTTGAATCTTGGCTAGTAGGGTTTCAATGCCAGCAATATCACATCTTTTTAAAATTGTGCTGTTTTTTACTTTGTCATCCCATTTTATACCGCAAATGACACGAAGACAACGCATGTGAAATGCGTCAAGTTGGTTTATGTGCTTGCGGTAAAATGTCCAAGCTTCAGCACCATACAGTAAAGTAGAAAGCACGACTGCTCTTTAGATGTTAATATATTTGATTTACTTAATTGAGTAATTGGTAAACATGGCGTAGGAAAGGTAAACTCTAATGGTCTGTTACTGCTGTCTCATATATATATATATATATATAATATATATATATATATATATATATATATATTATAAAAAAGATGAAATATTTCATATTATTGATCAAAGCCTGCAGAAGATACCAGAAGATCTGAAACACGTGTTGCATATGTAAGATAAAAAGAATAAAACATTTTTTCTGAAAACATAATACATTTTGCGGGCCTTCTTTTTTTTTTTTATAAAATATTGAATTTTCTCCCGTTGGAAACTGAACATATATATATATATATAAGTTGTAAACAAGGTATGTTTGGAATGGCTTTTTTTGCCGACAATTTTTGGGAGAATATGTGCTTAATTAGAGTCGTACCTAATTTTGAAAATTAATTAGCTCTACTGATGAGACCTAATAGGCCGAAATGTACATACAGAGATTGATTTTTCTCGATTTGTTTAGCCATACATTTAAATAGGCATTCCCGCCTAATTCATTATTAATTAATTAATTTTCAAAATTAGGTACGACTCTAATTAAGCACATATTCTCCCATATATATATATATATATATATATATATATATATATATATATATATATATATATATATATGGGTCAAATCCTGGACGAGGATGTCTGCGTTTCAATTCATGCTAATGCCTTTGGGCAAGTTTTGAATCTATCAGTCCTCCATTACACAGTTATAAGTTAATAATAGCGCGGAATGTTTTTTTTTAGTCAACCAATTTGGGAGAAAGAAATCTCTGAGTTCAAACCAACGTTCCTCCGCTTAAAGATTGACTGTGTTTCATCCTGCCTGTGGTGGACATATTAGACAGATGAGTGCATACAAATTTAACGAGAATTTAATATACATTACATATAGATATATATAATCATACCACAAGTACTTGTAAGTGTGTGCGTGTGTGCGTGTGTATGTATATATGGATATAAGTACGTGTGTGTGTGTGTGTGTGTGTGTGTGTAAAAACCAATATTTTCATTTGAAATTTTGAAATTCAATAGAGTAAACGTGTTATTGCAATTGAAAATATTGCATTTGATATATATATATATATATATATATATATATATATATATATATATATATATATATATATGATATATAATTATATATATATATATATATATATATATATATATATACCCCACACACATTATACATGCATGTATATATATGTATACCCCATAATATATATAATATATATATATATATATATATATATGAATTTATTACGTCATAATCCATTTGAATATTGTATTCTGGATATATATATATATATATATATATATATATATATATATATATATATATATATTATATATCAAGTGTACACAGAATGCATGTTCTCATATGGATTATGAGTGTATATACATTCATACATAAACCCACACACATATATATATATACATGTGTGTGTGTGTGTGTGTGTGTGTGTGTGTGTGTGTGTGTGTGTGTGTGTGTGTGTGTGTGCATGCATATGTTTTACATATGTAAGTATTTGAGTGCGAATATATCTTGTAAGTAAAGCAATGCATAAAAATATGTACATTTTTCAGCATTCTTATTTAAATATCTAATTACATTCCTGTTTACATAGTAACGTACGCGTTTCGCTTGGATCTGCCGATAAAATTTTTATCTGTCTATCTTCGGAGCTAATCTCTCGCAAAATAAACAATGAGAAAAAAAAATGATAAAAAGAAGAAAAAAAAATACCCATTGCTTTGGCTCATTCGCGACTCAAGAGAAGAAAAAAAAATCGTAACCCTTGTTTACGTCGTCGGAAATGAAATTTTAAATTTAGCCTCGTTCTGAGTATTTTATTTGATGTGTTTGCGTTTGACTAAAGGAGCAATAGTTTCCGCTTCAAGTTGTCTTTTCAGGCAAATGAAGGCATTGTCTTCGCTGTTTTGTCGTTTTATTACAAACATTTCGCTTTTTTTGTTTATTTGTTTCGTTTACATAATCTCTGATTATTTTCTTTTTTGTTTTGTTTTTCATCGTCTTTTTCATTCATTCGTTTTCTTTCTTTTATTCATTTCATTCTTTTCACAGTCTTTCTTTTATTTATTCATTCTTTTCCCACTCTTTCATTTTTATTTCATTCTTCATTTCTTTCCATTTCATTCATTTCTTTTTCATACTCTTTTATTATTCATTTCATTCTTTTCCCACTCTTTCATTCATTTATTTCATTCTTTTCCCACTCTTTCATTTATTCATTTCATTCTTGCTCACTTTTCATTCATTTATTTCATTCTTTTCCCACTCTTTCATTATTATTTCATTCTTTTCTTTCATTCTTTATTTATTCTTTCCCTCTTTTTTTTTTTCATTTCTTTTCCCCTCTTCTTTTTTCATCATTTCCTTTCCATATCTTTTCACTCTTTTTTTATTACCCCTCCCTTCATTTTCTTCTTTCTTTCCATTTTTTTTCTCTTCGTTTCCAAATATTTCTTTCGTTCTTTTCATTACCTTTTTTTCCACTTTTCTTTCATTTTGTCCTTACTTTCTCTCTAATTCCTTCTTTTATTCTTTCTCTTATATTCTTCTTCTACAATTTTTATATATGAACAGCATGTTTGCCATCTGCGAGAGGTGCGTGTGCTGGCTTTGCCATACCAGGAGGATTGACAAATACCGAATCCCCCAAAAACTACTGTATAGCGAATGAGTAGAAAGCTCCCGATCGGTAGGGAGACCACGCCTACGCTTTAAAGACGTCTGCAAGAAGGTCATGAAGACATTCCACATCACCACTAACACATGGGAGGTTCATGCAGAAAACCGTACGGCCTGACACCTCCCTCTCAAACAAGGCACGAAAAGGAGTCAAAGGGAGAGGTAAGAAGCCGCAACAGAAAAGACAGCCAGAAGGAATGAGAGACAACAGCAACTCCAGCAAGCATCACTGTTTGTTTGCAGTCACTGCACCAGAGATTGTCATTCAAAAATTTGACTGTTCAGCCACTCGAGCAGATGAAGTAAAAAAATGGACACTACGCCATCGTTTTTCTATGCATTTTCATTCTTTTCCTTCCCTTCTCTTTCACCGCTTTCTTTTATTCTTTTCTACCATGATTTTTCTTTTTTTTTTTTTTTTTAGTTATTTCTCTATCTTTTTCATTTTTTTCTAAACCATTTCTTCCCGCTCTTTCACACATTCTTTTTACCTACTTAAAAAAAATGTTTCATTCTCTCTCCTCAGGTTAATGTTTTCTCCTTTGTAGCATAGTCACCGAAGACTGCCATGTTGATAGATGGGTAAGGGGAACTACAAAACACAATTTTCACAAAGTGTTAGGACCTTTGATGTTTTATATGCTCCGTTTATTTTTTCTGACCATCGACGTAGGTATTTACCTAACCCTTCACCACGAGTAGCTTGTGACTCAATGTCTCAAAAATGAGGTATCTAGCCAGAATCAAACTCACTATTCCGTAGTAATGGATCTGCGAGACTAGTTGCAAACCCTTATAATATGATGGGTCACCTGTTTTTACCCATACCCTTTGGCATGGGTAGGATGTGACATAATATCGCTAGTATGGGTCAACCAGTAAGGATCGAACTCGCTATTCAGTAGTAATGGATTTGCGAAACTAGCTTGCTAACCATTACACTATCATGGGACGCTCTGTGGACGATAGAATATGTTGAAATGGGTTACAGAGACAATATGCTGAGTAGATTCTTCGAATCTTTCAATCGCTCTCTGTCCACACTACTACATCCCCAGAGAGAGAGAGAGAGAGAGAGAGAGAGAGAGAGAGAGAGAGAGAGAGAGAGAGAGAGAGAGAGAGAGAGAGAGAACAATGAATCCCCTCTTCTACTCTGTGCAGCATCCAAAAACCACACCGAACTGAACAGGGAAGGTCCTTGCTGGACAGTCCACACTGGTGTGCCCACAGGAGAACATCACTTATGAATTCATCCTTGCTTCCCCAGCATCTCTAGTTAATTTTTACTTGGGTGGTTTGTGGGATAAGAGGCAAGTGGCCGTACAGCTTCTTTAGTTTGGGATATTGTTTCCACGATTTGTTTAAGACCGCACGCAACATTCTTGCGCGACTCCCATCTAGTTTATTCTCTTGGCGCTTCGTTAGGGTCCACGTGGTGCAGCCGTACAATTGCACTGATACAACTACTCCTAGGAAGAAGTGTTGCTCTAATTTATCAGTGAACTCTTTTACAATTATTCTACTATATTCCTGGCTGTATTGCTTTTTTTTTATATCCTCGTAACACGAAATGTTAAGATAACGAAAAAGACAAAAAATAAATTGGATAGAAAGTCAAAATCCAATTAAAGTAGAAAGGAACTTTATCAGAAAGAACACGAGAACAATCAAGAATAAAGTGAATCTTTTCTGGAGAACTGTATGCAGGAAAGCTAATTCACGCGTGTAACGTTCTTTTTATTCTAAGTGCCTTGTAATACAAATCCCGGGAACGTACAGCCTTGAGTCACTCGTGATGATGCAACAATATTGAACATTGATTCACAAAAGTGTACAATAAACGTTTTTTGTTAATGAGCAAAATGAAGCGAAGATGAGCACGAGAAAGGAGAGTGTCTTCGAAATTCAGACTCAGTTATCTGATTTGCGGAAGGATCTTCAATAACCAATAAATAAATAAATGATAATAAATAAATAAAAAAATAAAATAAAATACGTCCACTTGTAGATTAATACTTAAGAAGCCTAAAACTTTCTTAAAAGCTTAAAGATATTACTTTAACTAGCAAATATATGCACCCTCCGGGTGCAAGTATTTAACTTTAATATAATAAAATATCATATTAAATTAGAAAGGCTAATAAAACTGAATAAAAATGCAGATAAAACGATTTGGAACAGAGGGGGTATGATTGAAAAATAGAACAACTTTGAAACTAACTCTTCCATCGTTTTCCATTACTCCCGTCTTTCATTGGTAAGTTTTCCTAATTTAACTATTTAGTTATAATAGGAAGTAAAGAATAAAATTACAGTTATATCTTCTTGTTAATGGATTTCTTTTAAGATTTATCCCCGAGTTTTTTGTTCATATTCATTAAGATAAAACCAAACAATTAGAAATCAATAATACTAAGCATATATTTATTAAAATCAAATATTTAAGATCTATATGCAAATTAGCCTTCCCATTCATACTGTAAACCTCTATTTTATTGTATATATAAATATAACTGCATGTTATTAGTATGTAATTATGGTCAACAGTATTAATAATGTAAAACAATTTTTATTAAGAATTGAAGTTTAAATAAAAATAAAATCATGGAGAATGTGATGTAAATAACAAAGGGAATTGTGAATTGAGTAGTAGTATAGTTTCGGTTACAGACAGAAAAACACACAATCTCCATTATAATAAGAGATGTGACCAAAAAGGAAATGCCTTGTTGAATATGGTCTTACTTCAACTCCACCAAGGCGATGAGACTGAACCACGAACCCTAACAACAACAACAACAAGAATAAAGGTTTTATTAGATATTCAGAAAATTGAATTTACGTTAGGTTTGCTTTATCTATTTAACAGCATATCAACTTATTATTATTATTATTAATTTTTGGTTTGGTTCGGTTTGGTTTATCTAACGGCATATAAACTCCTTATGGATTATCGTATGTCAAATTTGATGAATTTCTAAATTTCTAAAATATGTAATGAAAGAGCAAAAAAATGAAATATAGAGAGACAGAAGGAAAGGAATAAAGAGAGAATGAACGAAACAAGAGTGAATGAAAGAAAAAAAAGAAACAAACGAACAAAAAAGAAACAAAAAAAGCAAGACATGAAGAGAGTATGGAAGCAAGAAATGTAAAGAAACGAACGACAGAAGAAACAAAGAAAGAAATAAAGGAAAGAATGAAGGAAAGTAATAAAACTAGTAAAAAATCAAAAGGAGAGATGAAAAAAAAGAAACAATCAAAAAGTAACAAAGGAGTGAAAATGAAAGAAGAAAGAATGATAGAAAGAAACAAAGAAAGAAATGAAGGAAGGTAGGAAGGAAGGAAAACATGTAGGAAAAGGAAAAAGAGAAGAATGAAAAGAAAAGAAACAATAATTCACAAGGAACGAAAAACGTAAAACGTGGAATGAAGGGAAAAAAGAATGATAGAAAGAAAGAAGGAAGGGGGTAAAACTTGTAAGGAAAAAAGTGAGATATTAAAACCAGAGAAAGATAGAAAAATTATGAAAAGAAAGAGCAAATAAATGGTAGAAAGCCAGAACATGTGACTGAATGAAAGAAAGAATGAAAGAAAGAAGGAAACAATGAAAGAATGACAGAAAAAGCAATGGAAGATATGAAAGAAGGAAGACGAAAAAATAAACGAACGAATGACTGACTAAAGGAAAGAAAGAAAAATGTAAATCGTGGGATGAAAGAAAAATAAATGAAATAAACAAGGAAACAAAGAAAAGAATGAAGAAAGGAAAAAAGGATAGAAGGAGGAAGGAAGGAAATTTGTAAGGAAAACGTTAAAAAACAAACGAACGAATGACTAACTAAAAGATAAAAACAACAAAAGTAAAAATAGAAATGAAAAATGTAAATCGTGGAATTAAAGAGAAATAAATTAAATAAACAAAAAAAAAAAACAAAGAAAAAGAAGGAAGGAAGGATGAGAGGAAGGTATGGAAATTTGTAAGAAAAGAAAAAGAAAGATATGAAGATTTAAGATAGACAGAAAATGAATATAAAGAAAGAGCAAAAACGAAAAAGAAAGAGGGAAAGAAAGTACGAGTGACAGTAAAAGCAAAGGAAGACGTGAAGGAAGAAAAATATGTGAAAAAATAACCAAAAATATACAAACGAACGAATTGACGAAAGAAAGAAACTAAAAGTAAGAAAAATGTAAAACATGGAATGAAAGAAAAAAGGAATGACAGAAAGAAAAAAAGAAAAACGAAAGAAAGAAAGTTAGAAATGTTTTCATTTTTCATTTTCATATTTAACATTTTTTCATTTTCCTTTATTTTTACAGGGTTGACATGGAAGTAATGGTGATGACATACTCCACACTCCCCAGAGTTTTAGAATGGAACTTCACAATGACACATTTTTTAAACACGTTATTTTTCTATTTAACCTATAGATGGGATCCTAACTGGTACTACCACTCCGGTTCAGGGTGGACATGGAAGTAATTATGATGACGAGTTACTCCACACTCCCCAGAGCTCTAGAATAGAACTTCACCATTAGATGCAGAGAAAAATCAAATGAACTAATTACTGAAAGAAAAGACAAAAAAGTAAGAAATTTTAATTATAACCCCCACCCAGAAAAATACATCTTAACACGAACAGACAAACGGAAGAAAGAACATATGTCTGAAAAAGAAAGAAAGAAAGAAAGACGGAATGAAAGAATGAAAGAAAGGATGAAAGAAAGAAAGAAAGAAAGAATGAAAAAAAAGAACGAAAGAAAGAAAAAAGAATGAGTGACAGTAAGAAACAAAGATACTAAGGAAGGAAAACGTGTGAATCCCTCCAAAAACACAAAAAGTAAACGAATGAATTAAGAAAAAACCAAAAACGTAAAGAAAAGGAAGGAAAAATATAGAATGTCAAATGAAAGAAAAAAATAAATGACACACTGAATGAAAATCAACAAAAAGGAACTAGAAAGATTGAGAAAAAAATCCTCAAATATTACAGACTAGACATCGATACAATTAATAGTATAAGACATAAGAATAAAGTGAAAAAATGACACCCACTTATCCACAGTCTATTTCTTTTACAGAACCACCAACAGAAAAAAAAAAGGAAGAAAAAAAAACTCGTCTCTATAAATATACGTATATACGTATAAGTTGAAGACACCTTCACAATGGCGTAAACTCGGGAGCTGACAGGCAGGCAGACAGACGTTCTCATTGGCCGAGCTAGACGAAGAATCTCGCTGCAAAATCAAACCGTCTTTTTCCCCGTGAACAGATAAATCAAGAATCTCACTTTGGAAGGTGAAGCGCTTCGTATCTACGCACCATCACACCAGAGAGTGAGTGGTAACGATACGGAGGCGACCAGCTAGAGAACGTTTTGGCGAGGTGCCACATCTAGACAGTCATCTCAGCCCATTTTCGAAAATTGCCCACGTCCAACCAATATTAACCGTACCAATCACACTGACGACTTTCTTCTTTTTTTTTTTAAACAAAAAGAAGAGAAGAACTGAACTTTATAAAGGAACAGGCCTGCTCATCTACACTGAACACCACACATATGTGCAGTTGCCTCTTAGTTATATTCTAAGGGAAGGGACTGTGTGTATTTTGATATCTTCTGCTTGTATATAAAAATGTGACCTTGTGATTGTCTGGAGTAAGACGATCCAATGGAAACGATGCAAGCTTCTAGAATGAAGCCATATAGATATCTAGCAAATTTACCCAGTCCATGACCGGACCAAAAAAAAAAAAAAACAGAATTAGAAACACCAGAGAGTGAATGAGAAAAGAAAAAAATAATTATATTAGCAGCAGCAGCCATTCCACGATTATCGCAAGTCGTTTGATTTTTGTTTTAATTAATTAATTATAACCCTTAATCAGTAGAAATCAATAACTAAATTTAGTATGTTTTTTAGTTCGAAGGATTTCAAGGAGTATGCAAGATCTCGAATCAGAGTGACCTCCCTTTTCGGAGTTATAAGTCGGCACGTACATACCAAACTTTCTAAAGGAACAGGCCTGCTCTTCCACACTGAACATCACACATATGTGCAGTTGCCTCTTAGTTATATTCTAAGGGAAGGGACTGTGTGTATTTTGATATCTTCTGCTTGTATATAAAAATGTGACCTTGTGATTGTCTGGGGTAAGACGATCCAATGGAAACGATGCAAGCTTCTAGAATGAAGCCATATAGATATCTAGCAAATTTACCCAGTCCATGACCGGACCAAAAAAAAAAAAAAAAAAAAATTAGGAACACCAGAAGTGAATGAGAAAAGAAAAAAATTATTATATTAGCAGCAGCAGCCATGCCACGATTATCGCAAGT
>CM042154.1:62404154-62409154 GCA_023376005.1 Doryteuthis pealeii
AGGAAATATTATAATTCTATATAGGAAAATTGCAAAATTAAATATTCATAATAAATAGTCGTTAAATTGGAACTGAAAACTACATGTAGTTTAAATACTTGAGATAAAGTGTATGCGTCAATATGGTTGTATCTTGATTGAATAAATATCCTATGTAAAATGGAAATATTTTTTCTATAATAATAATTTCATGGACCACAACAAAATTCTGGTTTCAAAGTGGGCCATGAGTTGAAAACCGTTGGGAACCCCTGGCTTAAACGTTTGATGCTAGTATAATAAACCAAATGTAATTTACCCGCCCCCCACGAATAAATCAGTCTGGGTAGGACAACAGACTGCATCTAATGGTGAGGCTCCAGTTCTAGAGTGCTGGAGAATGTGGAGTATCCCTTATATTGCTCCCAGTGGTCTTGTGTTGGAATAAACCAAATGAATACTCGTAACATTGTGATTTGCCTTATTTGTTTAACGGCATATCAGCTTATAATGGGGTATCTAATGGCGAAATATAACCCATTTATAAAGGTTTGCTTAAAATCAGACCGCCCTGTCGGCTGAGGCGTTAGAATGCATCGACTGCACCTCTGCAGAGGGGTAAGACTCCCCCAATGGGGCCACCTGTTGGCCGTGGGTGGCGACCCGTGATGCTTAAGGATAGAGCCCGGTTGGATGAGCAGTTCATGACATGCAATACTCCACTTTGGCCCTATCTTGGTCTAGACGGGCGGTCGGAGAGGCCCCCTCCGATCAATCGGCTGGTCACGTCAAGCCCTAGCACCTATATGATTTTCCCAACCCTATTGCCCTTATGGAAAGCCCCAACCTCTTTTTATCATATGGGTGCTAGAAGGCGGTGACTGAGGGTCTACATGTCCTGGGAATGACGTTAAACTCTATCTGATGGCGAGATTCCAGTTCTGGAGGTTTAGGGAATGTGGAGCATCCTTTCATCACCATTGCTCCCTGGTCCACTCTGACCCGGAGTGGTAGTACCTGTTAGGGTCCCATCTATGGGTTAACTAGAAAAATGTATTTATAAAAAAATTGTATTATCCATTAAGAATTGATTTATTTCAAAGCTTTATCGGTATTAAATGACCCACTGAGGTTGATATGCCGTAAAACAAAACAAATCAAATCAAATCAATTAAAATCAGAACAATATGTTTAATGTTCCGATGATTGATTTTAATTGAACTTTTTTGTTGCTCCATGCAAACTCACACTGAGGAGGTATCTCGTTGTGTAAGTGAGAAGGTGTACCAAAGTGTGGGGTCTGCACATATGGCTCGGAATTTGTGAACTTATTGAATGGAAGAAACAGAATAGAATAACGACGGAAAAAGAGATACGAAATAAATGAGAAAAAGAAAGTGGAAGAATAAAATAGGATGAAAAAAAAATTGAAATATGAAAGAAAGAAAAAGATTTAAAGGAAGGGATAGAGAGAGACATATATTGAGAGAGAGAGAGAGAGAGAGAGAGAGAGAGAGAGAGAGAGAGAGAGAGAGAGAGAGAGAATAATCGAAAAGTAAAAGTTTTTTTTCTCTCTCTCTCTCTTTATTCTATATATCTCAATATATGTCTCTCTCTCTCTCTCTCTCTCTCTTTATTCTATGTATCTCAATATATGCCCCCCCTCTCTCTCTCTCTCTCTTTATTCTATATATTTCAATCTCTCTCTCTCTCTCTCTGCCTCTCTCTTTATTCTATATATATATATATATATAATATACCAAGCGTGTTGGTAGATCCTTGCGGAGAGAAAAAACCCGGCAGAGAGTTAGATTGTAAAAATATACTACCAAACATCAACCAGGAAGAAAAAAATTTTTGAAAAAAAGAAAAGACCAAGATATTCGTACCAACAAAAAATAATCTATTGGTATAGTATTTGGGCTCATTGCTGATTTAACTGCGGTGATTCAGTGGGAGAAGTTCTACAGGGTTTGCAAATTATAATTATAGTAATATACACAGAGTTGTAATACTAATAGGGTCCAGTCTGGCCTACTACTTTATCCATAGCTGGAGGGTGTATAGTTGAATTAATACCATACCCAAGGTTATTAGCACTATGTGAAATGCAACTAGCCTCGTCCAGGATTTGAATTCGGTTCCTCGATTCCATTTCCATTACAAAGTTTTATTCTAGTAATATATTGTAAACGATTTTACTATAGAAAATCAGTGCATATACATTTACTAAAAAATCCATTTCTCGTTAAGTTTACAAAGAAATGCATTGTAAATGATTTTACTATAGAGCTGCATTATACATTTAATGGCAATGGAACGGCGACTTATTTATTGGGAAGTGTAAATCAATGTATCAAATATATATTCATTTTTGCGGAAACAAAAACATTTTAAACTCAATAGAGTTATATTCTAAAATTGTTTTGATTGCACCCCTTGGGTTTTCAATAAAACTCTTGTCAAGCATTGATGAATTGAAACGAATTTTATTTATCATTCAAGCGAAAAGAATTGAATTCATTTTCTTTTTCAAGAAGACAAAGAAAACGGGAAGACGAATATTTCCATTCTTTACGAAAAGATACAACTAAAAAAACAGACAAAATTTTAAATAAATAAATAAATAAATAAATAACCCTTTCTCAAAAAGATCTTGGATTTAAAAAAAAAAGAAGCAATATTTATTTTTATTTTTCTGTCAATTTGTTCCGGCAAAAATCAGTGAAGATGAAGAAGGACGACAGACAGCAGAAATAAATAAAATAAAATTAAAAAAATAAGATACCATATTTTTACGAGTATTGTTTTATATTGACCCTTAATACATGTCTGACTTGTCACGTAATTATAGAGAAAAATGATTTTTATTATTTGTACACTAAGAGAGAGCGAGAGCGAGAGAGAGAGCGAGAGAGAGAGAGAGAGAGAGAGAGAGAGAGAGAGAGAGAGAGAGAGAGAGAGATTGAAACGAGGGGAAAAGGCATTAAATGCATAAGGGTATGTGTTTATACAACCTGTTTTTCGACGGGTAGAATGGGACACAAGGTCGTAAGTATTGGGTATCCCGCGAGGATCGAACTTCGTTATTCAGTAATAATGGATCTGCTATACAAGCTTGTTAACCATTGCAATTAACACTCGCCAAACTCAATCAAAACATGTCATTGTAATAACAAATCAATGTATCTTGGTATGTTAAGTAAAAGTTGCTTTAAAATAGTTTGTATATATTTAACTTAATCTATCGATATTTCAAATCACACATCGCAAACCATTAATAAGCCTTTTCAGAATGGAATTAATCAAAATATTCCTGCATAATTTCATCAGTTAAAATTCCTTTTAATAGTTTTATGAATTAAAATGCATTTTCAAAGTTTTATGAATTAAAATGCATTTTCAAAGTTTAAATGATGAAAATGCATTTTCATTGTTTGATCAATTGAAATACATTTTCATAGTTTAATTAATTAAAATGCATTTTCCGATTTTAACTAATTAAAATTTATTTTTATAAATTAATCAATTAAAATTCATCCTAATTGTTTAATTAAAATGCACTTTGATACTTTATTAAATTAATATGCATTTTCATAGTTTAATCAGTTAAAAAGAATTTACATAGTTTGTTCTACTAAAATACATTTTCATATCTTAATCAAGTGAAATACATTTTCCTACTTTAATAAACTAAAAGATATTTTCATATTTTAATCAGTTAAATTGCATTTTCTAAGTTTAATTAATCATAAGGAATTTCATTGTTTATTTGATTTAAGTGCATTTTCATAGTTTAATCAATTAAAAAATAATTTGAAAATATATTTCGGATGAAGCATTTAACAACCGCCATCAAGATGGGCGATTGAACGCGAGCGCGGGCGTACTCACACACCCCCCCCACACATATATATATATATATATATATATATATATATATATATATTGGGAATAAAAGGCCTTAAATACCATGGGTAAAAAAAAAAAGAATTTCAACCAATAAAAAAGAATGCAATATGACCACCCTTGAATGAGGGAGGTGAAATGTATGAATATAAAATGAGTTTGGCCATGTGCCTGTCTAAATAAAATATATCAGTGGTCTGAAGAAGCTCGTGAGCATACTCGCGAGTGGAAATGGTCCATAACCACGATACCCATGGTATTTAAGGCCTTTTATTCCCAAATAACTTTGCTCTGTTTACAATAATTAAACATTGAGCTCTCATACGGAACCTGAACTCTACAACAAACTACTGGTAGAGAATTAGGACCCACCTAGAATCACCTTGTACCAAGAAACTTGGTACCGCACCAAAGTATATATATATATATATATATATATATATATATATATATATATATATATATATATATATATTTGTTTGTTAAAGAAAAATACATTTTTCATTAATTATCTGTTTACCATTTTCTATAACGTTAGTGGTCTGATGAAATTCATAGGTATACACAGATACCTGTGGGCGGAAATAGATCTATAATCACGAAATGGCGGATTTTAAACCTTTATCTTTACCAATTATATTGCTCTGTTCAATAATATCGAGCACCGAGCTCTCAACTTTCACCTGAAAAACTCTAACATTCCGCTGTTGGAAGAAAGGTCAAACTAGAAGCATCCTAATAACAACTTACTGTTAATCCATGTACGTATATATATATATATATATATATATATATATATATATATATATATATATATATATATATATATACGTACATGGATTACCAGTAAGTTGTTATTAGGTGATTCTAAGTTGGACCTTTCATCCAACAGCGGAATGTTAAAGTTTTTCAGGTCCAGTTTGAGAGCTCGGTGTTTCTTTCTTCTTGCATCTGCAAGTCCAGAATTGGACTAATGAGCCACCATAAAGTCCACAAATGAAGACATGGAGTGACGTCATCATCGTCTGCGATGGACTTGGAAAAGAAGAAAAGAAGAAAGAAACATCGGCCTGCATGTGAACTCTGCTAAAACAGAGTTCATGAGCTTCAGA